>JAJHUQ010000046.1:3602500-3615000 GCA_035773235.1 Eospalax fontanierii | reverse complement strand
GTTAGGGTTAGGGTTAGGGTTAGTGTTTGGGTTAGGGTTAGGTTTGAATCTGTGTTAGGGTTAATGTTAGGGTTAGTGTTAAGATTAAGTTTAGGGTTAGGTTTAGGATTCGGTTTTGGGTCAGGGTTAGGGTTAGGGTTAGAATTAGGGTTAGGGTTAGTGTTAGAATTAGGGTTAGGGTTAGGATAAGGATTAGGGTTAGGGTTAGTTTTAGGATTAGGGTTATTATTTGGGTTATGGTTTGAGTTAGGGTTAGGGTTAGTGTTTGGGTTAGTGTTAGAGTTAGGGTTTGAGTTAGGGTTAGGTTTAGGTTTAGGTTAGGGTTTGGGTTAGAGTTAGGGTTAGGGTTAGGGTTTGGGTTTGGTTTAGAGTTAGGGTTAGGTTAGGGTTTGGGATAGAGTTAGGGTTAGGGTGAGGTGTTGGATTAGGGTTATGGTTAGGGTTAGGGTTAGGCTTAGGGTTAGGGTTAGGGTTCCGATTAGAGTTAGGTTTAGAGTTTGGGTGTGGGTAAGGGTTAAGGTTAGGGTTAGGGTTAGGGTTAGGGTTAGGGTTAGGGTGAGGGTTAGGAGTAGGTTTAGGTTTAAGATTAGGGTTAGGGTTAGGGTTAGGGTTTGGGTTAGGGTTTAGGGTTAGGGGTTAGTGGTTAAGTTCAGGTTTAGGGTTAGGGTTAGGGATTGTGTTACGTTTAGGGTTAGGTTTAGGGTTAGGTTTAGGTTTTGGGTTAGGGTTAGCATTAGCGTTTGGTTTAGGGTTAGGGTTAGGGTTAGGGTTAGAGTTAGTGTTAGGGTTAGGGTTTGGTTTAGGATTACGGTTAGGTTTCGGTTTTCGGTTAAGTTTCGTGTTAGGGTTAGGGTTTGCGTTCGGGTTGGGGTAGTGATAGGGTTTTAGTTAGGGTTAGGGTTAGGGTTAGGGTTAGGGTTAGGGTTTGGGTTAGGGTTAGGCTTAGGGTTAGGGTTTGAGTTTGAGTTAGGTTTAGGGTTAGCATTAGGGTTAGGATTAGGGTTAGGGTTAGGGTTTGGGTTAGGGTTAGGGTTAGGGTTAGTGTTAGGCTTAGGGTTAGGGTTAGGGTCAGGGTTAGGATATGGATTAGGTTTAGGGTTAGGTTTAGGATTAGGGTTATTATTTGTGTTATGGTTTGAGTTAGGGTTAGGGTTAGTGTTTGGGTTAGTGTTAGAGTTAGGGTTTGAGTTAGGGTTAGGTTTAGGGTTAGGTTAGGGTTTGGGTTAGAGTTAGGGTTAGGGTTAGGGTTTGGGTTTGGTTTAGAGTTAGGGTTAGGTTAGGGTTTGGGATAGAGTTAGGGTTAGGGTGAGGTGTTGGATTAGGGTTATGGGTAGGGTGAGGGTTAGGATTAGCGTTAGGGTTAGGGTTCCAATTAGGGTTAGGTTTAGAGTTTGGGTTTGGGTAAGGGTTAAGGTTAGGGTTAGGGTTAGGGTTAGGGTTAGGACTAGGTTTAGGTTTAATGTTAGGGTTAGGGTTAGGGTTAGGATTTGGGATAGGGTTTGGGGTTAGGGGTTAGGGGTTAAGTTTAGGTTTATGGTTAGGGTTAGGGATTGGGTTACGGTTAGGGTTAGGTTTAGGGTTAGGTTTAGGTTTTGAATTAGGGTTAGGGTTAGCGTTTGGGTTAGGGTTAGGGTTAGGGTTAGGGTTAGAGTTAGTGTTAGGGTTAGGGTTTGGTTTAGGATTACGGTTAGGTTTAGGTTTTCGGTTAAGTTTCGGTTTAGGGTTAGGATTTGCGTTCGGGTTGGGTTAGTGATAGTTTTTTAGTTAGGGTTAGGGTTAGGGTTAGGGTTAGGGTTTGGGTTAGGGTTAGGCTTAGGGTTAGGGTTTGAGTTTGAGTTAGGTTTAGGGTTAGCATTAGGGTTAGGATTAGGGTTAGGTTTAGGGTTTGGGTTAGGGTTAGGGTTAGGGTTAGGGTTAGGGTTAGGGTTAGGGTTTGAGTTTGAGTTAGGTTTAGGGTTAGCATTAGGGTTAGGATTATGGTTAGGGTTAGGGTTTGGGTTAGGGTTACGGTTAGGGTTAGGGTTAGGGTTAGTGTTAGGGTTAGGGTTAGGGTTAGGGTTAGGGTTTGGGTTCGGGTTGGGTTAGTGTTAGGGTTTTAGTTAGGGTTAGGGTTAGGGTTAGGGTTTGGTTTAGGGTTAGGCTTAGGGTTAGGGTTTGAGTTTGAGTTAGGTTTCGGTTAGCATTAGGGTTAGGATTGGGGTTAGGTTTAGGGTTTGGGTTAGGGTTAAGGTTAGGGTTAGGGTTTTAGTTAGGGTTAGGGTTAGGGTTAGGTTTTGGTTTAGGGTTAGGCTTAGGGTTAGGGTTTGAGTTTGAGTTAGGTTTCGGGTTAGCATTAGGGTTAGGATTAGGGTTAGGTTTAGGGTTTGGGTTAGGGTTAGGGTTAGGGTTTGGGTTAGGGTTAGGTTTGAATCTGGGTTACTTTTAGGGTTAGGGTTAGTGTTAAGATTATGGTTAGGGTTAGGGTTAGGGTTAGGTTTTGGGTTAGGCTTAGGGTTAGGGTTAGAATTAGGGTTAGGGTTAGGTTTAGGATAATGATGAGGGTTAGGTTTAGGGTTAGGATTAGGGTTATTATTTGGGTTATGGTTTGCGTTAGGGTTAGGGTTAGGGTTAGGTTTAGGGTTTGATTTAGGGTTAGGGTTAGGGTTAGTGTTTGGGTTTGGGTTAGGGGAAGGGTTAGGGTTAGGACTAGTATTACGGTTAGGATTAGGATTAGGGTTAGGGTTTGGGTTTAGGTTTGGGTTATGGTTAGGGTTAGTGTTAGGGTTAGGGTTTAGGGTTAGGGTTAGGGATAGGGTTAGGGTTAGTGTTTCAGTTTGGGTTATGTTTTGGGTTAGGTTTAGGGTTAGGGTTAGGGTTTGGGTTCGGGTTAGGATTAGGGTTAGGGTTTGAGTTTGAATTAGGTTTAGGGTTAGCATTAGGCTTAGGGTTAGGTTTAGGATTAGTGTTTCAGTTAGGTTTAGGGTTAGGGTTAGGGTTTGGGTAATGGGTAGGTTTAGGGTTAGGGTTAGTTTTAGGGTTAGGGGTTAGGTTTAGGTTTAGGGTTATTGTTAGGGTTTGGGTTAGGGTTCGTGTTAGGGTTTGGGTTTCAGTTAGAATTAGGGTTAGCGTTAGGGTTTGTGTTAGGGTTAGGGTTAGAGTTTGAATTAGGTTTAGGGTTAGGGTTAGATTTAGGATTTGGTTTAAGGGTAGTGTTGGGGTTTGGTTTAGATTTTGGGTTAGGTTTAGAGTTAGGGTTAGGGTTTGGGTTCGGGTTAGAGTTAGGGTTAGGGATAGGGTTTGAGTTAGGGTTAGGGGTAGGGTTAGGGTTAGTATTAGGGTTTGGGTTAGGGTTAGGGTTAGGATTAGGGTTAGGGTTTGGTTTGGGGTTAGGGTTTGGGTTCGGGTTAGGGTTAGGTTTAGCTTTTGGGTTAGGGTTAGGGTTAGGGTTAGGATTAGGGTTAGGGTTTGTGTTAAGATTATGGTTTCTGTGTGGATTAGGGTTAGGGTTAGGGTTTGGATTAAGGTTACGTTTAGGGTTAGGGTTTGGGTTAAGGTTAGGGTTAGGCTTAGGAATACGGTTAGGGTTTAGGTTTTCGGTTAGGGTTAGTGTTAGGGTTAGTGTTAGGATTAGGGTTTGGGTTAGGATTTAGGTTTGGTTAGGTTTAGGGTTAGGGTTAGGGTTATGGTTAGGGTTAGCGTTAGGGTTAGGGTTAGGGTTAGGGTTAGCGTTAGGGTTAGGGTTATGGCTTGGGTTTGGGTTAGGGTTTGGGTTAGGGTTAGGGTTTGGGTTAGGGTTAGGGTTAGGGTTAGGGTAAGGATATGGGTTAGGTTTAGGGTTAGGGTTCCGGTTTGGTTTAGAATTATTGTGAGGGTTAGGGGTTGGGTTAGGGTTAGGGTTAGGCTTAGGATTAGGGTTAGGGTTTGTGTTAAGATTACGGTTTGGGTTTGGTTTAGGGTTAGGGTTTGGGTTTTAGTTAGAATTAGGTTTAGTGTTATGGTTAGGGTTAGGGTTAGGGTTAGGGTTAAGTTTAGGGTTAGGGTTAGGTTTTGGGTTAGGGTTAGGGTTAGGATTAGGGTTTGAGTTTGAGTTAGATTTAGGATTAGCATTAGGGTTAGGATTAGGGTTAGGGTTTGGGTTTGGGTTCGAGTTAGGGTTAGGGTTAGGGTTTGGGTTAGGGTTAGGGTTAGTGTTAGGGTTTGGGAATGGGTTAGGGTAAGGGTTAGGGTTAGGGTTTGGCTTAGGGTTAGGTTTAGGGTTAGTTCTTGGTTTAGGTTTAGGGTTAGGTTTACGGTTGGGTTTAGGTTTTGGGTTAGGGTTAGGGTTAGGGTTTGGGTTAGGGTTAAGGTTAGGTTTAGGGTTAGGGTTAGGGTTAGGGTTAGAGTTAGGGTTAGGGTTAGGGTTAGGGTTTGGTTTAGGATTACATTTAGGTTTAGGTTTTCGGTTAAGTTTCGGGTTAGGGTTAGGGTTTGCGATCGGGTTCGGTTAGTTTTAGGGTTTTAGTTAGGGTTAGGGTTAGGGTTAGGGTTAGGGTTAGCGTTTAGGTTAGGGTTAGGCTTAGGGTTAGGGTTTGAGTTTGAGTTAGGTTTAGGTTTAGCATTAGGGTTAGAATTAGGGTTACGGTTAGGGTTTGGGTTAGGGTTAGGGTTAGGGTTAGGGTTTGGGTTAGGGTTAGGTTTGAATCTGGGTTAGTGTTAGGGTTAGGGTTTGTGTTAAGATTAGGGTTAGGGTTAGGATTAGGGTTAGGTTTTGGGTTAGGGTTAGGGTTAGGATTAGAATTAGTGTTAGGATTAGGGTTAGGGTTAGGGTTTGGGTTAGGATAAGGATGAGGGTTAGGGTTAGGGTTAGGATTAGGGTTATTATTTGGGTTATGGTTTGGGTTAGGGTTAGTGTTAGGTTTTGGTTTAGTGTTAGAGTTTGGGTTTGAGTTAGGGTGAGGTTTGGGGTTAGGTTAGAGTTTGGGTTAGAGTTAGGGTTAGGGTTAGGGATTGCGTTTGGTTTAGAGTTAGGGTTAAGTTAGGGTTTGGGTTAAAGTTAGGGTTCGGGTGAGGTGTTTGATTAGGGTTATGGTTAGGATTAGGGTTAGGATTAGGTTTAGGGTTTGTGTTTGTGTTAGGGTTAGGGTTAGGGTTAGGGTTAGGGTTAGGTTTAGAATTAGGGTTAGGGTTAGGGTTAGGATAAGGATGATTTTTAAGGTTAGGCTTAGGATTAGGGTTATTATTTGGGTTATGTTTGGGTTAGTGTTAGGGTTAGGGTTTGGGTTAGTGTTAGAGTTAGGGTTTGAGTTAGGGTTAGGTTTAGGGTTAGGTTAGGGTTTGGGTTAGAGTTAGGGTTAGGGTTACGGTTTGGGTTTGTTTTAGAGTTAGGATTAGCTTAGGCTTTGGGTTAGAGTTAGGGTTAGAGTTTGAATTAGGTTTAGGGTTAGGGTTAGATTTAGGATTTGGTTTAAGGGTAGTGTTGGGGTTTGGTTTAGGTTTTGGGTTAGGTTTAGAGTTAGGGTTAGGGTTTGGGTTCGGGTTAGAGTTAGTGTTAGGGATAGGGTTTGAGTTAGGGTTAGGGTTAGGGTTAGGGTTAGTATTAGGGTTTGGGTTAGGGTTAGGGTTAGGATTAGGATTAGGGTTTGGGTTAGGGTTAGGGTTTGGGTTAGGGTTAGGGTTAGGGTTAGCTTTTGGGTTAGGGTTAGGGTTAGGGTTAGGATTAGGGTTAGGGTTTGTGTTAAGATTATGGTTTCTGTGTGGATTAGGGTTAGGGTTAGGGTTTGGATTAAGGTTACGTTTAGGGTTAGGGTTTGTGTTAAGGCTAGGGTGAGGCTTAGGAATAGGGTTAGGGTTTAGGTTTTCGGTTAGGGTTAGTGTTAGGGTTAGTGTTAGGATTAGGGTTTGGGTTAGGATTTAGGTTTGGTTAGGTTTAGGGTTAGGGTTAGGGTTATGTTTAGGGTTAGCGTTAGGGTTAGGGTTAGCGTTAGGGTTAAGGTTATGGTTTGGGTTTGGGTTAGGGTTTGGGTTAGGGTTAGGGTTTGGGTTAGGGTTAGGGTTAGGGTTAGGGTTAGGTTTACTTTTTGGGTTAGGGTTAGGGTTAGGTTTAGGATTACGGTTAGGGTTAGGGTTAGGGTTAGGGTTTGGGTTAGGGTTAGTGTTAGTTTTAGGATTAGGGTTAAGGTTAGGATTAGGGTTAGGGTTAGGGTTAGGGTTAGTGTTAGGGTTTGGGTTAGGTTTAGGTTTAGGACTAGGGTTAGTGTTAGGGTTAGGTTTAGGGTTAGCATTAGGGTTAGGATTAGGGTTAGGGTTAGGGTTTGGGTTAGGGTTAGGGTTAGGGTTAGGGTTAGGGTTAGGGTTTGGGTTAGGGTTAGGGTTAGGGTTAGGGTTAGGGTTTGGGTTAAGGTTAGGATTAGGGTTAAGGTTTGTGTTAAGATTAGGGTTTGGGTTTGGGTTAGGATTAGGGTTATTATTTGGGTTATGGTTTGGGTTAGGGTTAGGCTTATGGTTTGGTTTAGTGTTAGAGTGAGGGTTTGAGTTAGGGTTAGGTTTAGGGTTAGGTTAGGGTTTGGGTTAGAGTTAGGGTTAGGGTGAGGTGTTGGATTAGGGTTATGGTTAGGGTTAGGGTTAGGATTAGGGTTAGGGTTAGGCTTCCGATTAGAGTTAGGTTTAGAGTTTGGGTTTGGGTAAGGGTTAAGGTTAGGGTTAGGGTTAGGGTTAGTGTTAGGGTTAGGACTAGGATAAGGGTTAGGGTTAGGGTTAGGATTAGGTTTAGGGTTTGGGTTTAGATTTGGGTTATGGTTAGTGTAAGTGTTAGGGTTACAGTTTAGGGTTAGGGTTAGGGTTAGGGGTAGGGTTTGGGTTTGGGTTATGTTTTGGGCTAGGTTTAGGGTTAGGGTTAGGGTTTGGGTTCGGGTTAGAATTAGGGTTAGGGTTTGAGTTTGAATTAGGTTTAGGTTTAGCATTAGGGTTAGGGTTAGGTTTAGGATTAGTGTTTCAATTAGGGTTAGGTTTAGGGTTAAAGTTAGGGTTAGGGTTACGGTTAGGGTTAGTGTTAGGGTTTGAGTTAGGAGTACGGTTAGCACTAGAGTGAGGGTTAGGGTTAGGTTTACCGTTAGCATTAGCGTTAGGATTAGGGGTAGGGTGAGGTTTTGGGTTAGGGTTAGGGTTAGGGTTAGGGTTAGGGTTAGGCTTAGTGTTAGGTTTTGGGTTAGGGTTAGGATTAGGGTTAGGGTTTGGGTTAGGTTTAGGGTTGGAGTTAGGATTAGGGTTAGGGTTTGTGTTAAAATTAGGGTTTGGGTTTGTGTTAGGGTTAGGGTTAGGGTTAGGGTTAGGGTTAGGTTTAGAATTAGGGTTAGGGTTAGGGTTAGGATAAGGATGAGGTTTAAGGTTAGGGTTAGGATTAAGGTTATTATTTGGGTTATGGTTTGGGTTAGTGTTAGGGTTAGGGTTTGGTGTAGTGTTAGAGTGAGGGTTTGAGTTAGGGTTAGGTTTAGGGTTAGGTTATGGTTAGGGTTAGGGTTAGGGTTAGGGTTAGGGTTGGGTTAAGGTTAGAGTTAGGGTTAGGGTGAGGTGTTGGACTAGGGTTATGGTTAGGGTTAGGGTTAGAGTTAGGGTTAGGGTGAGGTGTTGGATTAGGGGTATGGTTAGGTTTAGGGTTAGGATTAGGGTTAGGGTTAGGGTTAGGGTTCTGATTAGAGTTATGTTTAGAGTTTGGGTTTGGGTAAAGGTTAAGGTTAGGTTTAGGGTTAGGATTAGGGTTAGGGTTTGAGTTTGAATTAGGTTTAAGGTTAGCATTAGGGTTAGGGTTAGGTTTAGGATAAGTATTTCAGTTAGGGTTAGGGTTAGGGTTAGGGTTTGGGTTCGGGTTAGGGTTAGGGTTAGGGTTAGGATTTGATTTAGGGTTAGTGTTAGGCTTAGGGTTAGTGTAATGGTTTGGGTTAGGGTTAGGGTTAGGACTAGGGTTAGTGTTAGGGTTAGGTTTAGGGTTAGCATTAGGGTTAGGATTAGGGTTAGGTTTAGGGTTTGGGTTAGGGTTAGGGTTTGGGTTAGGGTTAGGGTTAGGACTAGGGTTAGCATTAGGGTTAGGATTAGGGTTAGGGTTAGTGTAAGGGTTTGGGTTAGGGTTAGGTTTAGGACTAGGTTAGTGTTAGGGTTAGGTTTAGGGTTAGCATTAGGGTTAGGATTAGGGTTAGGGTTTGGGTTTGGGTTCGAGTTAGGGTTAGGGTTAGGGTTTGGGTTAGGGTTAGGGTTAGTGTTAGTGTTTGGGAATGGGTTAGGATAAGGGTTAGGGTTAGGGTTTGGCTTAGGGTTAGGTTTAGGTTTAGTTCTTGGTTTAGGGTTAGGGTTAGGTTTACGGTTGGGTTTAGGTTTTGGGTTAGGGTTAGGGTTAGGGTATGGGTTAGGGTTAAGGTTAGGGTTAGGGTTAGGGTTAGGGTTAGGGTTAGGGTTAGGGTTAGGGTTTGGTTTAGGATTACATTTAGGTTTAGGTTTTCGGTTAAGTTTCGGGTTAGGGTTAGGGTATGCGATCGGGTTCGGTGAGTGTTAGGGTTTAGTTAGGGTTAGGGTTAGGGTTAGGGTTAGCGTTTGGGTTAGCGTTAGGCTTAGGGTTAGGATTTGAGTTTGAGTTAGGTTTAGGTTTAGCATTAGGGTTAGAATTAGGGTTACGGTTAGGGTTTGGGTTAGGGTTAGGGTTAGGGTTAGGGTTTGGTTTAGGGTTAGGTTTGAATCTGGGTTAGTGTTAGGGTTAGGGTTAGTGTTAAGATTAGGGTTAGGGTTAGTGTTAGGGTTAGGTTTTGGGTTAGGGTTAGGGTTAGGATTAGGATTAGTGTTAGGATTAGGGTTAGGGTTAGGGTTAGGGTTAGGATAAGGATGAGGGTTAGGGTTAGGGTTAGGATTAGGGTTATTATTTGGGTTATGGTTTGGGTTAGGGTTAGTGTTAGGGTTTGGTTTAGTGTTAGAGTTAGGGTTTGAGTTAGGGTTAGGTTTAGGGTTAGGTTAGAGTTTGGGTTAGAGTTAGGCTTAGGGTTAGGGTTTTCGTTTGGTTTAGAGTTAGGGTTAAGTTAGGGTTTGGGTTAAAGTTAGGGTTCGGGTGAGGTGTTGGATTAGGGTTATGGTTAGGGTTAGGGTTAGGATTAGGGTTAGGGTTAGGGTTCCGATTAGAGTTAGGTTTAGAGTTTGTGTTTGTGTAAGGCTTAAGGTTAGTGTTAGTGTTAGGGTTAAGGTTAGGGTTAGGGTTAGGACTAGGATTAGGGTTAGGGTTAGGGTTAGGATTAGGGTTAGGGCTTGGGTTTAGGTTTGGTTTAATATTAGGGTTAGTGTTAGGGTTAGGGTTTAGGGTTAGGGTTATATTTAGGGTTAGGGTTTCGGTTTGGGTTATGTTTTGGGTAAGGTTTAGGGTTAGGGTTAGTGTTTGGGTTCGGGTTAGGAATAGGGTTAGGGTTTGAGTTTGAATTAGGTTTAGGGTTAGCATTAGGGTTAGGGTTAGGTTTAGGATTAGGGTTTCAGTTACGGTTAGGGTTAGTGTTAGGGTTTGGGTTCGGGTTAGGGTTAGGGATAGGGTTAGGGTTTGATTTAGGGTTAGGGTTAGGGTTAGGTTTAGTGTTAGGGTTTGGGTTAGGGTTAGGGTTAGGACTAGGGTTAGTGTTAGGGTTATGTTTAGGGTTAGTGTTAGGGTTAGGATTAGGGTTAGGGTTAGGGTTTGGGTTAGGGTTAGGGTTAGGGTTAAGGTTAGGGTTAGGGTTAGGGTTTGGGTTAGGGTTAGGGTTAGGATTAGTGTTTGGGTTTGGTTTAGGGTTGGTGTTTGGATTAGGTTTAGGGATTGTGTTAAAATTAGTGTTTGGGTTTGTGTTAGGGTTAGGGTTAGGGTTAGGGTTAGGTTTAGAATTAGGGTTAGGGTTAGGGTTAGGATAAGGATGAGGGTTAAGGTTAGGGTTAGGATTAGGGTTATGGTTTGGGTTAGTGTTAGGGTTAGGGTTTGGGTTAGTGTTAGAGTTAGGGTTTGAGTTAGGGTTAGGTTTAGGGTTAGGATAGGGTTTGGGTTAGAGTTAGGGTTAGGGTTATGATTTGGGTTTGGTTTATAGTTAGGGTTAGGTTAGACTTTGGGTTAGAGGTAGGGTTAGGGTGAGGTGTTGGATTAGGGTTATGGTTAGGGTTAGGGTTAGGATTAGGGTTAGGGTTAGCGTTTGGATTAGAGTTATGTTTAGAGTTTGGGTTTGCGTAAGGGTTAAGGTTAGGTTTAGTGTTAGGATTAGGGTTAGGGTTTGAGTTTGAATTAGGTTTAGTGTTAGCATTAGGGTTAGGGTTAGGTTTAGGATAATTATTTCAGTTAGGGTTAGGGTTAGGGTTAGGGTTTGGGTTCGGGTTAGGGTTAGGGTTAGGGTTAGGGTTTGATTTAGGGTTAGGGTTAGGCTTAGGGTTAGTGTAAGGGTTTGGTTTAGGTTTAGGTTTAGGACTAGGGTTAGTGTTAGGTTTAGGTTTAGGGTTAGCATTAGGGTTAGGATTAGGGTTAGGGTTAGGGTTTGGGTTAGGGTTACAGTTAGGGTTAGGGTTAGGGTTAGGGTGTGGGTTAGAATTAGGGTTAGGGTTAGGGTTAGGGTTAGGGTTAGGGTTACGACTAGGGTTATTGTTAGGTTTAGGGTTAGCATTAGTTTTAGGATTAGGGTTAGGGTTAGGGTTTGGGTTTGGGTTAGGGTTAGGGTTAGGGTTAGGGTTTTGTTAGGGTTAGGGTTAGGGTTAACGTTTGATTTAGGGTTACGGTTAGGGTTAGGATTAGGGTTAGGGTTTGTGTTAAGATTAGGGTTTGGTTTAGGGTTAGGGTTAGGGTTTGGGTTAAAGTTACGTTTAGGGTTAGGTTTTGTTTTAGGGTTAGGGTTAGGGTTAGGATTAGGTTTAGGGCTTAGGTTTTCGGTTAGGTTTAGTGTTAGGGTTAGGGTTAGGATTAGGGTTTGGGTTAGGGTTTAGATTTGGTTAGGTTTAGGGTTAGGGTTAGGGTTAGGGTTAGGATTAGGGTTTCGGTTTGGGTTATGTTTTGGGCTAGGTTTAGGGTTAGGGTTAGGGTTTGGGTTCAGGTTAGGATTAGGGTTAGGGTTTGAGTTTGAATTAGGTTTAGGGTTAGCATTAGGGTTAGGGTTAGGTTTAGGATTAGTGTTTCAGTTAGGGTAAGGGTTAGGATTAAGGCTAGGGTTAGGGTTAGGTTTAGGGTTTGATTTAGGGTTAGGGTAAGGGTTAGGGTTAGTGTTAGGGTTTGGGTTCGGGTTAGTGTTAGGGTTAGGTTTAGGGTTAGCATTAGGGTTAGGGTTAGGGTTAGGGTTTGGGTTAGGGTTAGGGTTAGGGTTTGGGTTAGGTTAAGGTTAGGGTTAGGGTTAGGTTTAGGGTTTGATTTAGTGTTAGGTTTAGGGTTAGGGTTAGTGTTAGGGTTTGGGTTAGCGTTAGGGTTACGACTAGGGTTATCGTTAGGTTTAGGGTTAGCATTAGTTTTAGGATTAGGGTGAGGGATAGGGTTTGGGTTTGGGTTAGGGTTAGGGGTAGGGTTAAGGTTTGGGTTAGGGTTAGGGTTAAGGTTTGAGTTAGGGTTAGGGTTAGGGTTAGGATTTGGGTTATGGTTTGTGTTAAGATTGGGGTTTGGTTTAGGGTTAGGGTTAGGGTTTGGGTTAGGGTTAGGGTTAGGGTTAGGGTTAGAGTTTGGGTTTGGGTAAGGGTTAAGGTTAGGTTTAGGGTTATTATTTGGGTTAGGGTTTGAGTTTGAATTAGGTTTAGGGTTAGCATTAGGGTTAGGGTTATGTTTAGTATAAGTATTTCAGTTAGGGTTAGGGTTAGGGTTAGGGTTTGGGTTCGGGTTAGGGTTAGGGTTAGGGTTAGGGTTTGATTTAGGTTTAGGTTTAGGCTTAGGGTTTTTGTAAGGGTTTGGGTTAGGGTTAGTGTTAGGACTAGGATTAGTGTTAGGGTTAGGTTTAGGGTTAGGATTAGGGTTAGGGTTAGGGTTTGGGTTAGGGTTAGGGTTAGGGTTAGGGTTAGGGTTTGGGTTAGGGTTAGGGTTAGCGTTAGGGTTAGTGTTTGGGTTAGGATTAGGGTTTGGGTTAGGATTAGGGTTAGGGTTTGTGTTATGATTAGGGTTTGGGTTTGGGTTAGGGTTAGGGTTAGGTTTAGGGTTAGGGTTAGGGTTAGGGTTAGAATTAGGGTTAGGGTTAGGGTTAGGGTTAGGGTTAGGGTTAGGATAAGGTTGAGGGTTAGTGTTAGGGTTAGGATTAGGGTTATTATTTGGGTTATGGTTTGGGTTAGGGTTAGGGTTACGGTTTGGGTTAGTGTTAGAGTGAGGGTTTGAGTTAGGGTTAGGTTTAGGGTTAGGTTAGGGTTTGGGTTAGAGTTAGGGTTAGGGTTAGGGTTTGGGTTTGGTTTAGAGTTAGGTTTAGGTTAGGGTATGGGTTAGAGTTAGGGTTTGGGTGAGGTGTTGTATTAGGGTTATGGTTAGGGTTAGGGTTAGGATTAGGGTTAGGGTTAGGGTGCCGATTAGAGTTAGGTTTAGAGTTTGGGTTTGGGTAAAAGTTAAG
>JAJHUQ010000046.1:3595000-3597500 GCA_035773235.1 Eospalax fontanierii | reverse complement strand
GTTTATTATTTGGCTTATGGTTTGGGTTAGTGTTAGGGTTAGGGTTTGGGTTAGTGTTAGAGTTAGGGTTTGAGTTAGGGTTAGGTTTAGGGTTAGGTTAGTGTTTGGGTTAGAGTTAGGGTTAGGGTTAGGTTTAGAATTAGGGTTAGGGTTAGTGTTAGGGTTAGGTTTAGGGTTAGCATTCGGGTTAGGATTAGGTTTAGGGTTAGGGTTTGGGTTAGAGTTAAGGTTAGGGTTAGGGTTAGGATATGGGTTAGGGTTAAAGTTAGGGTTAGGGTTTGGGTTAGGGTTAGGGTTGGAGTTAGGATTAGGGTTAGGGTTTGTGTTAAAATTAGGGCTTGGGTTTGTGTTAGGGTTAGGGTTAGGGTTAGGGTTAGGGTTAGGTTTAGGGTTACGTTTAGAATTAGGGTTAGGATTAGGGTTAGGATAAGGATGAGGGTTAAGGTTAGGGTTAGGATTAGGGTTATTATTTGGGTTATGGTTTGGGTTAGTGTTAGGGTTAGGGTTTGGGTTAGTGTTAGAGTTAGGGTTTGAGTTAGGGTTAGGTTTAGGGTTAGGTTAGGGTTAGGGTTGGGGTTAGGTTTAGAATTAGGGTTAGGGTGAGGGTTAGGATAAGGATGAGGGTTGAGGTTAGGGTTAGGATTAGGGTTATTATTTGGGTTATGGCTTGGGTTAGTGTTAGGGTTAGGTTTTGGGTTAGTGTTAGAGTTAGGGTTTGAGTTAGGGTTAGGTTTAGGGTTAGGTTAGGGTTTGGGTTAGAGTTAGAGTTAGGGTTACGGTTTGGGTTTGGTTTAGAGTTAGGGTTAGGTTAGGCTTTGGGTTAGAGTTAGGGTTAGGGTGAGGTGTTGGATTAGGGTTATGGTTAGGGTTAAGGTTAGGATTAGGGTTAGGGTTAGGGATCCGATTAGAGTTATGTTTAGAGTTTGGATTTGGGTAAGGGTTAAGGTTAGGTTTAGGGTTAGGATTAGGGTTAGGGTTTGAGTTTGAATTAGGTTTAGTGTTAGCATTAGGGTTAAGTTTAGGGTTAGGGTTAGGGTTAGGGTTAGGGTTAGGGTTTGGGTTAAGATTAGTTTTTGGGGTTGGGTTAGGGTTAGGGTTAGGGTTAGGGTTAGGGTTAGGGTTAGGGTTAGGGTTAGGGTTAGGGTTAAGTTTAGGGTTAGGGTTAGGCTTAGGGTTAGTGTAAGGGTTTGGGTTAGAGTTAGGGTTAGGACTAGGGTTAGTGTTAGGGTTAGGTTTAGGGTTAGCATTAGGGTTAGGATTAGGGTTAGGGTTAGGGTTTGGGTTAGGGTTAGGGTTAGGGTGAGGTGTTGGATTAGGGTTATGGTTAGGGTTAGGGTTAGGATTAGGGTTATGGTTAGGGTTCCGATTAGAGTTAGGGTTAGGGTTAGGGTTAGGGTTAGGGTTAGGGTTAGGGTTTGTGTTTGAATTAGGTTTAGGGTTAGCATTAGGGTTAGGGTTAGGTTTAGGATTAGTGTTTCAGTTAGGGTTAGGGTTAGGGTTAAGGTTAGGGTTAGGGTTAGGTTTAGGGTTTGATTTAGGGTTAGGGTTAGGGTTAGGGTTAGGGTTAGGGTTTGGGTTAGGGTTAGGGGTAGGACTAGGGTTAGTGTTAGGGTTAGGTTTAGGGTTAGCTTTAGGGTTAGGATTAGGGTTAGGGTTAGGGTTTGGGTTAGGGTTAGGGTTAGGGTTAGGGTTAGTATTAGGGTTAGGCTTAGGGTTAGTGTAAGGGTTTGGGTTAGAGTTAGGGTTAGGACTAGGGTTAGTGTTAGGGTTAGGTTTAGGGTTAGCATTAGGGTTAGGATTAAGGTTAGGGTTAGGGTTTGGGTTAGGGTTAGGGTTAGGGTGAGGTGTTGGATTAGGGTTATGGTTAGGGTTGGGGTTAGGATTAGGGTTATGGTTAGGGTTCCGATTAGAGTTAGGGTTAGGGTTAGGGTTAGGGTTAGGGTTAGGGTTAGGGTTTGTGTTTGAATTAGGTTTAGGGTTAGCATTAGGGTTAGGGTAAGGTTTAGGATTAGTGTTTCAGTTAGGGTTAGGGTTAGGGTTAAGGTTAGGGTTAGGGTTAGGTTTAGGGTTTGATTTAGGGTTAGGGTTAGGGTTAGGGTTAGGGTTAGGGTTTGGGTTAGGGTTAGGGTTAGGACTAGGGTTAGTGTTAGGGTTAGGTTTAGGGTTAGCTTTAGGGTTAGGATTAGGGTTAGTGTTAGGGTTTGGGTTAGGGTTAGGGTTTGGCTTAGGGTTAGGGTTAGGGTTTGGGTTAGGTTTAGAGTTGGAGATAGGATTAGGTTTAGGGTTTGTGTTTGTGTTAGGGTTAGGGTTAGGGTTAGGGTTAGGGTTAGGTTTAGAATTAGGGTTAGGGTTCGGGTTAGGATAAGGATGAGGTTTTAGGTTAGGCTTAGGATTAGGGTTATTATTTGGGTTATTTTTGGGTTAGTGTTAGGGTTAGGGTTTGGGTTAGTGTTCGAGTTAGGGTTTGAGTTAGGGTTAGGTTTAGTGTTAGGTTACGGTT
>JAJHUQ010000046.1:3572500-3590000 GCA_035773235.1 Eospalax fontanierii | reverse complement strand
GGTTAGGGTTTGGGTTAGAGTTAGGGTTAGGGTTACAGATTGGGTTTGGTTTAGAGTTAGGGTTTAGGTTAGGCTTTGGGTTAGAGTTATGGTTAGGGTGAGGTTTTGGATTAGGGTTATGGTTAGGGTTAGGGTTAGGATTAGGGTTAGGGTTAGGGTTCCGATTAGAGTTATGTTTAGAGTTTGGGTTTGGGTAAGGGTTAAGGTTAGGTTTAGGGTTAGGATTAGGGTTAGGGTTTGAGTTTGAATTAGGTTTAGGGTTAGCATTAGGGTTAGGGTTAGGTTTAGTATAAGTATTTCAGTTAGGGTTAGGGTTATTGTTAGGGTTTGGGTTCGGGTTAGGGTTAGGGTTAGGGTTAGGTTTAGGGTTTGATTTAGGGTTAGGGTTAGTCTTAGCGTTAGTGTAAGGGTTTGGGATAGGGTTAGGGTTAGGACTAGGGTTAGTGTTAGGTTTAGGTTTAGGGTTAGCATTAGGGTTAGGATTAGGGTTAGGGTTAGGGTTTGGGTTAGGGTTAGGGTTAGGGTTAGGGTTTGGGTTAGGGTTATGGTTAGGGTTAGGGTTTGGGTTAGGGTTAGGGTTAGGGTTAGGATTAGGGTTAGGGTTTGTGTTAAGATTAGGGCTTGGGTTTGGGTTAGGGTTAGGGTTAGGGTTAGGGTTAGGTTTAGAATTAGGGTTAGGGTTAGGGTTAGGATTAGGGTTAGGGTTAGGATAAGGATGAGGGTTAGTGTTAGGGTTAGGATTAGGGTTATTATTTGGGTTATGGTTTGGGTTAGGGTTAGGGTTACGGTTTGGGTTAGTGTTAGAGTGAGGGTTTGAGTTAGGGTTAGGTTTACGGTTAGGTTAGGGTTTGGGTTAGAGTTAGGGTTAAGGTTAGGGTTTGGGTTTGGTTTAGAGTTAGGTTTAGGTTAGGGTTTGGGTTAGAGTTAGAGTTAGGGTGAGGTGTTGGATTACGGTTATGGTTAGGGTTAGGGTTAGGATTAGGGTTAGTGTTAGGGTTAGGTTTAGGGTTAGGGTTAGGACTAGGGTTAGTGTTAGGGTTTGGTTTAGGGTTAGGGTTAGGACTAGGGTTAGTGTTAGGGTTAGGTTTGGGTTAGTGTTAGAGTGAGGGTTTGAGTTATGGTTAGGTTTAGGGTTAGGTTAGTGTTTGGGTTAGAGTTAGGGTTAGGGTTAGGGTTTGGGTTTGGTTTAGAGTTAGGTTTAGGTTAGGGTTTGGGTTAGGGTTAGGGTTTTGGGTTAGGATTAGGGTTAGGGTTTGGGTTTGGTTTAGAGTTAGGTTTAGGTTAGGGTTTGGGTTAGAGTTAGGGTTAGGGTGAGGTGTTGGATTAGGGTTATGGTTAGGGTTAGGGTTAGGATTAGGGTTAGGGTTAGGGTTCCGATTAGAGTTAGGTTTAGAGTTTGGGTTTGGGTAAGGGTTAAGGTTAGGGATAGGGTTACGTTTAGGGTTAGGGATAGGACTACGATTAGGGTTAGGTTTAGGGTTAGGGTTAGGATTAGGGTTAGGGTTAGGGTTCCGATTAGAGTTAGGTTTAGAGTTTGGGTTTGGGTAAGGGTTAAGGTTAGGGTTAGGGTTACGGTTAGGGTTAGGGATAGGACTAGGATTAGGATTAGGTTTAGGGTTAGGATTAGGCTTAGTGTTGTGTTTAGGTTTGGGTTATGGTTAGGGTAAGTGTTAGGGTTAGGGTTTAGGGTTACGTTTAGGGTTAGGGTTAGGGTTTCGGTTTGGGTTATATTTTGGGTTAGGTTTAGGGTTAGGGTTAGGGTTTGGGTTCGGGTTAGGATTAGGGTTAGGGTTTGAGTTTGAATTAGGTTTAGGGTTAGCATTAGGGTTAGGGTTAGATTTAGGATTAGTGTTTCAGTTAGGGTTAGGGTTAGGTTAACGTTAGGGTTAGGGTTAGGTTTAGGGTTTGATTTAGGGTTAGGGTTAGGGTTAGAGTTAGTGTTAGGGTTTGGGTTACGGTTAGGGTTACGACTAGGGTTAGGGTTAGGTTTAGGCTTATCATTAGTTTTAGGATTAGGGTTAGGGTTAGGGTTTGGGTTTGGGTTAGGTTTAGGGTTAGGGTTAGGGTTTGGGTTAGGGTTAGGGTTAGGGTTAACGTTTGAGTTAGGGTTACGGTTAGGGTTAGGGTTAGGGTTAGGGTTAGGGTTAGGGTTAGGGTTAGGGTTAGTGTTAGGGTTTGGGTTAGGGTTAGGGTTAGGGTTACGGTTAGGGTTATGGTTAGGGTTAGGGTTAGGGTTAGGGTTAGGGTTAGGGTTCCGATTAGAGTTAGGTTTAGACTTTGGGTTAGGGTAAGGGTTAATGTTAGGGTTAGGGTTAGGGTTTGGGTTAGGATTAGGGTTAGGGTTAGGACTAGGATTAGTGTTAGGGTTAGGGTTAGGATTAGGGTTAGGGTTTGGGTTTAGGTTTGGGTTATGGTTAGGGTAAGTGTTAGGGTTACAGTTTAGGGTTAGGGTTAGGGTTAGTGTTTCTGTTTGGGTTATGTTTTGGGCTAGGTTTAGGGTTAGGGTTAGGGTTTGGGTTCGGGTTAGGATTAGGGTTAGGGTTTGAGTTTGAATTAGGTTTAGGGTTAAAATTAGGGTTAGGGTTAGGTTTAGGATTAGTGTTTCACTTAGGGTTAGGGTTAGGGTTAAGGTTAGGGTTAGGGTTAGGTTTAGGGTTTGATTTAGGGTTAGGTTTAGGGTTAGGGTTATTGTTAGGGTTTGGGTTAGGGTTAGGGTTAGGACTAGGGTTATTGTTAGGGTTAGGTTTAGGGTTAGCATTCGGGTTAGGATTAGGTTTAGGGTTAGGGTTTGGGTTAGGGTTAGGGTTAGGGTTAAGGTTAGGGTTAGGGTTAGGGTTTGGGTTAGGGTTAGGGTTAGGGTTAGGGTTTGGGTTAGGTTTAGGGTTGGAGTTAGGATTAGGGTTAGGCTTTGTGTTAAAATTAGGGTTTGGGTTTGTGTTAGGGTTAGGGTTAGGGTTAGGGTTAGGGTTAGGGTTAGGGTTACGTTTAGAATTAGGGTTAGGATTAGGGTTAGGATAAGGATGAGGGTTAAGGTTAGGGTTAGGATTAGGGTTATTATTTGGGTTATGGTTTGGGTTAGTGTTAGGGTTAGGGTTTGGGTTACTGTTAGAGTTAGGGTTTGAGTTAGGGTTAGGTTTAGTGTTAGGTTAGGGTTAGGGTTAGGGATAGGACTAGGATTAGGGTTAGGGTTAGTGTTAGGATTAGGGTTAGGGTTTGGTTTTAGGTTTGGGTTATTGTTAGGGTAAGTGTTAGGGTTAGGGTTTAGGGTTAGGTTTAGGGTTAGGGTTAGTGTTTCGGTTTGGGTTATATTTTGGGTTAGGTTTAGGATTAGGGTTAGGGTTTGAGTTTGAATTAGGTTTAGGGTTAGCATTAGGGTTAGGGTTAGGTTTAGGATTAGTGTTTCAGTTACGGTTAGGGTTAGGTTAAGGTTAGGGTTAGGGTTAGGTTTAGGGTTTGATTTAGGGTTAGGGTTAGGGTTAGGGTTAGTGCTGGGTTTGGGTTAGGTTATGGTTACGACTAGGGTTATGGTTAGGTTTAGGGTTAGCATTAGTTTTAGGATTAGGGTTAGGTTTAGGGTTTGGGTTTGGGTTAGGTTTAGGGTTAGGGTTAGGGTTTGGGTTAGGGTTAGGGTTAGGGTTAACGTTTGAGTTAGGGTTACCGTTAGCGTTAGGATTAGGGTTAGGGTTTGTGTTAAGATTAGGGTTTGGTTTAGGGTTAGGGTTAGGGTTTGGGTTAAAGTTACGTTTAGGGTTAGGTTTTATTTTAGGGTTAGGGTTAGGGTTAGGATTAGGTTTAGGGTTTAGGTTTTCGGTTAGGTTTAATGTTAGGGTTAGGGTTAGGATTAGGGTTTGGGTTACGGTTTAGGTTTGGTTAGGTTTAGGGTTAGGGTTAGGTTTATGGTTAGGTTTAGCTTTACGGTTAGGGTTAGGGTTATGGTTAGGGTTAGCGTTAGGTTTAGGGTTAGGGTTAGGGTTCCGATTAGAGTTAGGTTTAGAGTTTGGGTTTGGGTAAGGGTTACGGTTAGGGGTAGGGTTAGAGTTAGGACTAGGATTAGTGTTAGGGTGAGGGTTAGGGTTAGGATTAGGTTTAGGGTTTGGGTTTAGGTGTGTTTTATGGTTAGGTTAAGTGTTAGGGTTACAGTTTAGTGTTAGGGTTAGGGTTACGGTTTCGGTTTCGGTTATGTTTTGGGCTAGATTTAGGTTTAGGGTTAGTGTTTGGGGTCGGATTAGGATTAGGGTTAGGGTTTGGGTTACGGTTAGGGTTAGGGTTAGGGTTTGGGTTAGGGTTAGGGTTAGGGTTAGGATTAGGGTTAGGGTTTGTGTTAAGATTAGGGTTTGGGTTTGGTTTAGGGTTAGGGTTAGGGTAAGGGTTAGAATTAGGGTTAGGGTTAGCGTTAGGGTTAGGGTTAGGATAAGGAGGAGGGTTAGTGTTAGGGTTAGGATTAGGGTTATTATTTGGGTTATGGTTTGGGTTAGGGTTAGGGTTACGGTTTGGGTTAGTGTTAGAGTGAGGGTTTGAGTTAGGGTTAGGTTTAGGGTTAGGTTAGTGTTTGGGTTAGAGTTAGGGTTAGGGTTAGGGTTTGGGTTTGGTTTAGAGTTAGTTTTAGGTTCGGGTTTGGGTTAGAGTTAGAGTTAGGGTGAGGTGTTGGATTAGGGTTATGGTTAGGGTTAGGGTTAGGATTAGGGTTAGGGTTAGGGTTCCGATTAGAGTTAGGTTTAGAGTTTGGGATTTGGTAAGGGTTAAGGTTAGGGTTAGGGTTACGGTTAGCGTTAGGGATAGGACTAGGATTAGGGTTAGGTTTAGGGTTAGGATTAGGGTTACGGTTTGTGTTTAGGTTTGGGTTATGGTTAGGGTAAGTGTTAGGGTTAGGGTTAGGGTTAGGGTTAGGGTTAGGGTTAGGGTTAGGGTTAGGGTTAGGGTTAGGATTAGGGTTTGATTTAGGGTTACGTTTAGGGTTAGGGTTATTGTTAGGGTTTGAGTTAGGGTTAGGTTTAGGGTTAGGTTAGGGTTTGGGTTAGAGTTAGGGTTAGGGTTACGGATTGGGTTTGGTTTAGAGTTAGGGTTTAGGTTAGGCTTTGGGTTAGAGTTATGGTTAGGGTGAGGTTTTGGATTAGGGTTATGGTTAGGGTTAGGGTTAGGATTAGGGATAGGGTTAGGGTTCCGATTAGAGTTATGTTTAGAGTTTGGGTTTGGGTAAGGGTTAAGGTTAGGTTTAGGGTTAGGATTAGGGTTAGGGTTTGAGTTTGAATTAGGTTTAGGGTTAGCATTAGGGTTAGGGTTAGGTTTAGTATAAGTATTTCAGTTAGGGTTAGGGTTATTGTTAGGGTTTGGGTTCGGGTTAGGGTTAGGGTTAGGGTTAGGTTTAGGGCTTGATTTAGGGTTAGGGTTAGTCTTAGCGTTAGTGTAAGGGTTTGGGATAGGGTTAGGGTTAGGACTATGGTTAGTGTTAGGTTTAGGTGTACGGTTAGCATTAGGGTTAGGATTAGGGTTAGGGTTAGGGTTTGGGTTAGGTTTAGGGTTAGGGTTAGGGTTTGGGTTAGGGTTATGGTTAGGGTTAGGGTTTGGGTTAGGGTTAGGGTTAGGGTTAGGGTTAGGATTAGGGTTAGGGTTTGTGTTAAGATTAGGGCTTGGGTTTGGGTTAGGGTTAGGGTTAGGGTTAGGGTTAGGGTTAGGTTTAGAATTAGGGTTAGGGTTAGGGTTAGGGTTAGGGTTAGGGTTAGGATAAGGATGACGGTTAGTGTTAGGGTTAGGATTAGGGTTATGGTTTGGGTTAGGGTTAGGGTCACGGTTTGGGTTAGTGTTAGAGTGAGGGTTTGAGTTAGGGTTAGGTTTACGGTTAGGTTAGGGTTTGGGTTAGAGTTAGGGTTAAGGTTAGGGTTTGGGTTTGGTTTAGAGTTAGGTTTAGGTTAGGGTTTGGGTTAGAGTTAGGGTTTGGGTGAGGTGTTGGATTACGGTTATGGTTAGGGTTAGGGATGGATTAGGGTTAGGGTTAGGGTTTGGTTTAGGGTTAGGGTTAGGACTAGGGTTAGTGTTAGGGTTTGGTTTAGGGTTAGGGTTAGGACTAGGGTTAGTGTTAGGGTTAGGTTTGGGTTAGTGTTAGAGTGAGGGTTTGAGTTAGGGTTAGGTTTAGGGTTAGGTTAGGGTTTGGGTTAGAGTTAGGGTTAGGGTTAGGGTTTGGGTTTGGTTTAGAGTTAGGTTTAGGTTAGGGTTTGGGTTAGAGTTAGGGTTAGGGTGAGGTGTTGGATTAGGGTTATGGTTAGGGTTAGGGTTAGGATTAGGGTTAGGGTTAGGGTTCCGATTAGAGTTAGGTTTAGAGTTTGGGTTTGGGTAAGGGTTAAGGTTAGGGTTAGGGTTAAGTTTAGGGTTAGGGATAGGACTAGGATTAGGGTTAGGTTTAGGGTTAGGGTTAGGATTAGGGTTAGGGTTAGGGTTCCGATTAGAGTTAGGTTTAGAGTTTGGTTTTGGGTAAGGGTTAAGGTTAGGGTTAGGGTTACGGTTAGGGTTAGGGATAGGACTAGGATTAGGGTTAGGTTTAGGGTTAGGATTAGGGTTAGTGTTGTGTTTAGGTTTGGGTTATGGTTAGGGTAAGTGTTAGGGTTAGGGTTTAGGGTTACGTTTAGGGTTAGGGTTAGGGTTTCGGTTTGGGTTATATTTTGGGTTAGGTTTAGGGTTAGGGTTAGGGTTTGATTTAGGGTTAGGGTTAGGGTTAGGGTTAGTGTTAGGGTTTGGGTTACGGTTAGGGTTACGACTAGGGTTAGGGTTAGGTTTAGGGTTAGCATTAGTTTTAGGATTAGGGTTAGTGTTAGGGTTTGGGTTTGGGTTAGGTTTAGGGTTAGGGTTAGGGTTTGGGTTAGGGTTAGGGTTAGGGTTAACATTTGAGTTAGGGTTACGGTTAGGGTTAGGATTCGGGTTAGGGTTTGTGTTAAGATTAGTGTTTGGTTTAGTGTTAAGGTTTGGGTTTGGGTTAAAGGTACGTTTAGGGTAAGGTTTTGTTTTAGGGTTAGGGTTAGGGTTAGGATTAGGGTAAGGGTTTAGGTTTTCGGTTAAGTTTAGTGTTAGGTTTAGGGATAGGATTAGGGTTTGGGTTAGGGTTTAGGTTTGGTTAGGTTTAGGGTTAGGGTTAGGGTTTGTGTTAGGTTTAGCTTTACGGTTAGGGTTATGGTTATGGTTAGGGTTAGCGTTAGGGTTAGGGTTAGGGTTAGGGTTCCGATTAGAGTTAGGTTTAGACTTTGGGTTTGGGTAAGGTTTAAGGTTAGGGTTAGGGTTAGGGTTAGGGTTAGGGTTGGGTTAGGGTTAGGACTAGGATTAGTGTTAGGGTTAGGGTTAGGGTTAGGGTTAGGGTTTGGGTTTAGGTTTGGGTTATGGTTAGGGTAAGTGTTAGGGTTACAGTTTAGGGTTAGGGTTAGGGTTAGTGTTTCGGTTTGGGTTATGTTTTGGGCTAGGTTTAGGGTTAGGGTTTGGGTTCGGGTTAGGATTAGTGTTAGGGTTTGAGTTTGAATTAGGTTTAGGGTTAGCATTAGGGTTAGGGTTAGGTTTAGGATTAGTGTTTCAGTTAGGGTTAGGGTTAGGGTTAAGGTTAGGGTTAGGGTTAGGTTTAGGGTTTGATTTAGGGTTAGGTTTAGGGTTAGGGTTATTGTTAGGGTTTGGGTTAGGGTTAGGGTTAGGACTAGGGTTAGTGTTAGGGTTAGGTTTAGGGTTAGCATTCGGGTTAGGATTAGGTTTAGGGTTAGGGTTTGGGTTAGGGTTAGGGTTAGGGTTAAGGTTAGGGTTAGGGTTAGGGTTTGGGTTAGGGTTAGGGTTAGGGTTAGGGTTTGGGTTAGGTTTAGGGTTGGAGTTAGGATTAGGGTTAGGGTTTGTGTTAAAATTAGGGTTTGGGTTTGTGTTAGGCTTAGGGTTAGGGTTAGGGTTAGGGTTAGGGTTACGTTTAGAATTAGGGTTAGGATTAGGGTTAGGATAAGGATGAGGGTTAAGGTTAGGGTTAGGATTAGGGTTATTATTTGGCTTATGGTTTGGGTTAGTGTTAGGGTTAGGGTTTGGGTTACTGTTAGAGTTAGGGTTTGAGTTAGGGTTAGGTTTAGGGTTAGGTTAGGGTTAGGGTTAGGGTTAGGACTAGGATTAGGGTTAGGGTTAGTGCTGGGTTTGGGTTAGGTTAGGGTTACGACTAGGGTTAGGGTTAGGTTTAGGGTTAGCATTAGTTTTAGGATTAGGGTTAGGTTTAGGGTTTGGGTTTGGGTTATGTTTAGGGTTAGGGTTAGGGTTTGGGTTAGGGTTAGGGTTAGGGTTAACGTTTGAGTTAGGGTTACCGTTAGCGTTAGGATTAGGGTTAGGGTTTGTGTTAAGATTAGGGTTTGGTTTAGGGTTAGGGTTAGGGTTTGGGTTAAAGTTACGTTTAGGGTTAGGTTTTGTTTTAGGGTTAGGGTTAGGGTTAGGATTAGGTTTAGGGTTTAGGTTTTCGGTTAGGTTTAGTGTTAGGGTTAGGGTTAGGATTAGGGTTTGGGTTACGGTTTAGGTTTGGTTAGGTTTAGGGTTAGGGTTAGGTTTATGGTTAGGTTTAGCTTTACGATTAGGGTTAGGTTTATGGTTAGGGTTAGCGTTAGGGTTAGGGTTAGGGTTAGGGTTCGGTTTAGAGTTGGGTTTAGAGTTTGGGTTTGGGTAAGGGTTAGGGTTAGGGTTAGGGTTAGAGTTAGGACTAGGATTAGTGTTAGGGTTAGGGTTAGGGTTAGGATTAGGTTTAGGGTTTGTGTTTAGGTGTGTTTTATGGTTAGGTTAAGTGTTAGGGTTACAGTTTAGTGTTAGGGTTAGGGTTAGGGTTTCGGTTTCGGTTATGTTTTGGGCTAGATTTAGGTTTAGGGTTAGTGTTTGGGGGCGGATTAGGATTAGGGTTAGGGTTTGGGTTAGGGTTAGGGTTAGGGTTAGGATTAGGGTTAGGGTTTGTGTTAAGATTAGGGTTTGGGTTTGGGTTAGGGTTAGGGTTAGTGTTAGGGTTAGAATTAGGGTTAGGGTTAGGGTTAGGGTTAGGGTTAGGATAAGGAGGAGGGTTAGTGTTAGGGTTAGGATTAGGGTTATTATTTGGGTTATGGTTTGGGTTAGGGTTAGGGTTACGGTTTGGGTTAGTGTTAGAGTGAGGGTTTGAGTTAGGGTTAGGTTTAGGGTTAGGTTAGTGTTTGGGTTAAGAGTTAGGGTTAGGGTTAGGGTTTGGGTTTGGTTTAGAGTTAGTTTTAGGTTAGGGTTTGGGTTAGAGTTAAGGTTAGGGTGAGTTGTTGGATTAGGGTTATGGTTAGGGTTAGGGTTAGGATTAGGGTTAGGGTTAGGGTTCCGATTAGAGTTAGGTTTAGAGTTTGGGTTTGGGTAAGGGTTAAGGTTAGGGTTAGGGTTACGGTTAGGGTTAGGGATAGGACTAGGATTAGGGTTAGGTTTAGGGTTAGGATTAGGGTTAGGGTTTGTGTTTAGGTTTGGGTTATGTTTAGGGTAAGTGTTAGGGTTAGGGTTTAGGGTTACGTTTAGGGTTAGGGTTAGTGTTTCGGTTTGGGTTATATTTTGGGTTAGGTTTAGGGTTAGGGTTAGGGTTTGGGTTCGGGTTAGGATTAGGGTTAGGGTTTGAGTTTGAATTAGGTTTATTGTTAGCATTAGGGTTAGGGTTAGGTTTAGGATTAGTGTTTCAGTTAGGGTTAGGGTTAGGTTAAGGTTAGGATTAGGGTTAGGTTTAGGGTTTGATTTAGGCTTAGGGTTAGGGTTAGGGTTAGTGTTAGGGTTTGGGTTAGGGTTAGGGTTACGACTAGGGTTAGGGTTAGGTTTAGGTTTAGCATTAGTTTTAGGATTAGGGTTAGGGTTAGGGTTTGGGTTAGGGTTAGGGTTAGGGTTAGGATTTGGGTTAGGGTTAGGTTTAGGGTTAACGTTTGAGTTAGGGTTACGGTTAGGGTTAGGATTAGGTTTAGGGTTTGTGTTAAGATTAGGGTTTGGTTTAGGGTTATGGTTAGGGTTTCGGTTAAAGTTACGTTTAGGGTTAGGTTTGGTTTTAGGGATTAGGGTTAGGGTTAGGATTAGGTTCAGGGTTTAGTTTTTCGGTTAGGTTTAGTGTTAGGGTTAGGGTTATGATTAGGGTTTGTGTTAGGGTTTAGGTTTGGTTAGGTTTAGGGTTAGGGTTAGGGTTATGTTTAGGTTTAGCTTTACGGTTAGGGTTAGGGTTATGGTTAGGGTTAGCGTTAGGGTTAGGGTTAGGGTTAGGGTTCCGATTAGAGTTAGGTTTAGAGTTTGGGTTTGGGTAAGGGTTAAGGTTAGGGTTAGGGTTAGGGTTAGGGTTAGGGTTAGGACTAGGATTAGGGTTAGGGTTAGGGTTAGGATTAGGGTTAGGGTTTGGGTTTATGTTTGGGTTAAGGCTGGGGTAAGTGTTAGGGTTACAGTTTAGGGTCAGGGTTAGGGTTAGGGTTAGGGTTAGGGTTTCGGTTTGGGTTATGTTTTGGGCTAGGTTTAGGGTTAGGGTTAGGGTTTGGGTTCGGGTTAGGATTAGGGTCAGGGTTTGTGTTTGAATTAGGTTTAGGGTTAGCATTAGGGTTAGGGTTAGTTTTAGGATTAGTGTTTCAATTAGGGTTAGGGTTAGGGTTAAGGTTAGGGTTAGGGTTAGGTTTAGGGTTTGATTTAGGGTTAGGGTTAGGGTTAGTGTTAGGGTTTGGGTTAGGGTTAGGGTTAGGACTAGGGTTAGTGTTAGGGTTAGGTTTAGGTTTAGCATTAGGGTTAGGATTAGGCTTAGGGTTAGGGTTTGGGTTAGGGTTAGGGTTAGGGTTAGGATAAGGATGAGGGTTAAGGTTAGGGTTAGGGTTAGGTTTATTATTTGGGTTATGGTTTGGGTTAGTGTTAGGGTTAGGGTTTGGGTTAGTGTTAGAGTTAGGGGTTGAGTTAGGGTTAGGTTTAGGGTTAGGTTAGTCTTTGGGTTAGATTTAGGGTTAGGGTTACGGTTTGGGTTTGGTTTAGATTTAGGGTTTAGGTTAGGCTTTGGGTTAGAGTTATGGTTAGCGTGAGGTTTTGGATTAGGGTTATGGTTAGGGTTAGGGTTAGGATTAGGGTTAGGGTTAGGGTTCTGATTAGAGTTATGTTTAGAGTTTGGGTTTGGGTAAGGGTTAAGGTTAGGTTTAGGGTTAGGATTAGGGTTAGGGTTTGAGTTTGAATTAGGTTTAGGGTTAGCATTAGGGTTAGGGTTAGGTTTAGTATAAGTATTTCAGTTAGGGTTAGGGTTATTGTTAGGGTTTGGGTTCGGGTTAGGGTTAGGGTTAGGGTTAGGTTTTGATTTAGGGTTAGGGTTAGTCTTAGCGTTAGTGTAAGGGTTTGGGATAGGGTTAGGGTTAGGACTAGGGTTAGTGTTAAGTTTAGGTTTAGGGTTAGCATTAGGGTTAGGATTAGGGTTAGGGTTAGGGTTTGGGTTAGGGTTAGGGTTAGGGTTAGGGTTAGGGTTTGGGTTAGGGTTATGGTTAGGGTTAGGGTTTGGGTTAGGGTTAGGGTTAGGGTTAGGATTAGTGTTAGGGTTTGTGTTAAGATTAGGGCTTGGGTTTGGGTTAGGGTTAGGGTTAGGGTTAGGGTTAGGGTTAGGGTTAGGGTTAGGTTTAGAATTAGGGTTAGGGTTAGTGTTAGGGTTAGGTTTAGGGTTAGCATTCAGGTTAGGATTAGGTTTAGGGTTAGGGTTTGGGTTAGGGTTAAGGTTAGGGTTAGGGTTAGGGTTTGGGTTAGGGTTAAAGTTAGGGTTAGGGTTTGGGTTAGGTTTAGGGTTGGAGTTAGGATTAGGGTTAGGGTTTGTGTTAAAATTAGGGTTTGGGTTTGTGTTAGGGTTAGGGTTAGGGTTAGGGTTAGGGTTAGGGTTAGGGTTACGTTTAGAATTAGGGTTAGGATTAGGGTTAGGATAAGGATGAGGGTTAAGGTTAGGGTTAGGATTAGGTTTATTATTTGGGTTATGGTTTGGGTTAGTGTTAGGGTTAGGGTTTGGGTTAGTGTTAGAGTTAGGGTTTGAGTTAGGGTTAGGTTTAGGGTTAGGTTAGGGTTAGGGTTAGGGTTAGGTTTAGAATTAGGGTTAGGGTTAGGGTTAGGATAAGGATGAGGGTTAAGGTTAGGGTTAGGATTAGGGTTATTATTTGGGTTATGGCTTGGGTTAGTTTTAGGGTTAGGGTTTGGGTTAGTGTTAGAGTTAGGGTTTGAGTTAGGGTTAGGTTTAGGGTTAGGTTAGGGTTTGGGTTAGAGTTAGAGTTAGGGTTACGGTTTGGGTTTGGTTTAGAGTTAGGGTTAGGTTAGGCTTTGGGTTAGAGTTAGGGTTAGGGTGAGGTGTTGGATTAGGGTTATGGTTAGGGTTAAGGTTAGGATTAGGGTTAGGGTTAGGGATCAGATTAGAGTTATGTTTAGAGTTTGGATTTGGGTAAGGGTTAAGGTTAGGTTTAGGGTTAGGATTAGGGTTAGGGTTTGAGTTTGAATTAGGTTTAGTGTTAGAATTAGGGTTAGGGTTAGGGTGAGGGATAGGGTTAGGGTAAGGGTTTGTGTTAAGAATAGGGTTTGGGTTTGGGATAGGGTTAGGGTTAGGGTTAGGGTTAGGTTTCGGGTTAGGGTTAGAATTATGGTTAGGGTTAAGGTTAGGGTTACGGTTAGGGTTAGGGTTAGGGTTATTATTTGGGTTATGATTTGTGTTAGGGTTAGGGTTAGGGTTTGGGTTAGGTTAGGGTTACGACTAGGGTTAGGGTTAGGTTTAGGGTTAGCATTAGTTTTTGGATTAGGGTTAGGTTTAGGGTTTGGGTTTGGGTTAGGTTTAGGGTTAGGGTTAGGGTTTGGGTTAGGGTTAGGGTTAGGGTTAACGTTTGAGTTAGGGTTACCGTTAGGGTTAGGATTAGGTTTAGGGTTTGTGTTAAGATTAGGGTTTGGTTTAGGGTTATGGTTAGGGTTTCGGTTAAAGTTACGTTTAGGGTTAGGTTTTGTTTTAGGGTTAGGGTTAGGGTTAGGATTAGGTTTAGGGTTTAGGTTTTCGGTTAGGTTTAGTGTTAGGGTTAGGGTTAGGATTAGGGTTTGGGTTACGGTTTAGGTTTGGTTAGGTTTAGGGTTAGGGTTAGGTTTATGGTTAGGTTTAGCTTTACGGTTAGGGTTAGGGTTATGGTTAGGGTTAGCGTTAGGGTTAGGGTTAGGGTTAGGGTTCCGATTAGAGTTAGGTTTAGAGTTTGGGTATGGGTAAGGGTTAGGGTTAGGGTTAGGGTTAGGGTTAGGGTTAGGGTTAGAGTTAGGACTAGGATTAGTGTTAGGGTTAGGGTTAGGGTTAGGATTAGGTTTAGGGTTTGGGTTTAGGTGTGTTTTATGGTTAGGTTAAGTGTTAGGGTTACAGTTTAGTGTTAGGGTTAGGGTTAGGGTTTCGATTTCGGTTATGTTTTGGGCTAGATTTAGGTTTAGGGTTAGTGTTTGGGGTCGGATTAGGATTAGGGTTAGGGTTTGGTTTAGGGTTAGGGTTAGGGTTAGGGTTAGGGTTTGGGTTAGGGTTAGGGTTAGGGTTAGGATTAAGGTTAGGGTTTGTGTTAAGATTAGGGTTTGGGTTTGGGTTTGGGTTAGGGTTAGGGTTAGGGTTAGGGTTAGAATTAGGGTTAGGGTTAGGGTTAGGGTTAGGTTTAGGATAAGGAGGAGGGTTAGTGTTAGGGTTAGGATTAGGGTTATTATTTGGGTTATGGTTTGGGTTAGGGTTAGGGTTACGGTTTGGGTTAGTGTTAGAGTGAGGGTTTGAGTTAGGGTTAGGTTTAGGGTTAGGTTATTGTTTGGGTTAGAGGTAGGGTTAGGGTTAGGGTTTGGCTTAGGTTTAGCTTTACGGTTAGGGTTATGGTTATGGTTAGGGTTAGCGTTAGGGTTAGGGTTAGGGTTAGGGTTCCGATTAGAGTTAGGTTTAGACTTTGGGTTTGGGTAAGGGTTAAGGTTAGCGTTAGGGTTAGGGTTAGGGTTAGGGTTAGGGTTAGGGTTAGGACTAGGATTAGTGTTAGTGTTAGGGTTAGGGTTAGGGTTAGGGTTAGGGTTTGAGTTTGAATTAGGTTTAGGGTTAGCATTAGGGTTAGGGTTAGGTTTAGTATAAGTATTTCAGTTAGGGTTAGGGTTATTGTTAGGGTTTGGGTTCGGGTTAGGGTTAGGGTTAGGGTTAGGTTTTGATTTAGGGTTAGGGTTAGTCTTAGCGTTAGTGTAAGGGTTTGGAATAGGGTAAGGGTTAGGACTAGGGTTAGTGTTAAGTTTAGGTTTAGGGTTAGCATTAGGGTTAGGATAAGGGTTAGGGTTAGGTTTATGGTTAGGTTTAGCTTTACGGTTAGGGTTAGGGTTATGGTTAGGGTTAGAGTTAGGGTTAGGACTAGGATTAGTGTTAGGGTTAGGGTTAGGGTTAGGGTTAGGGTTTGGGTTTAGGTTTGGGTTATGGTTAGGGTAAGTGTTAGGGTTACAGTTTAGGGTTAGGGTTAGGGTTAGTGTTTCGGTTTGGGTTATGTTTTGGGCTAGGTTTAGGGTTAGGTTTTGGGTTCGGGTTAGGATTAGGGTTAGGGTTAGGGTTAAGGTTAGGGTTAGGGTTAGGTTTAGGGTTTGATTTAGGGTTAGGTTTAGGGTTAGGGTTATTGTTAGGGTTTGGGTTAGGGTTAGGGTTAGGACTAGGGTTAGTGTTAGGGTTAGGTTTAGGGTTAGCATTCGGGTTAGGATTAGGTTTAGGTTTAGGGTTTGGGTTAGGGTTAGGGTTAGGGTTAAGGTTAGGGTTAGGTTTAGGGTTTGGGTTAGGGTTAGGGTTAGGGTTAGGGTTTGGGTTAGGTTTAGGGTTGGAGTTAGGATTAGGGTTAGGGTTTGTGTTAAAATTAGGGTTTGGGTTTGTGTTAGGGTTAGGGTTAGCGTTAGGGTTAGGGTTAGGGTTACGTTTAGAATTAGGGTTAGGATTAGGGTTAGGATAAGGATGAGGGTTAAGGTTAGGGTTAGGATTAGGGTTATTATTTGGCTTATGGTTTGGGTTAGTGTTAGGGTTAGGGTTTGGGTTACTGTTAGAGTTAGGGTTTGAGTTAGGGTTAGGTTTAGGGTTAGGTTAGGGTTAGGGTTAGGGTTAGGACTAGGATTAGGGTTAGGGTTAGTGTTAGGATTAGAGTTAGGGTTTGGTTTTAGGTTTGGGTTATGGTTAGGGTAAGTGTTAGGGTTAGGGTTTAGGGTTAGGTTTAGGGTTAGTGTTAGGGTTTCGGTTTGGGTTATATTTTGGGTTAGGTTTAGGATTAGGGTTAGGGTTTGAGTTTGAATTAGGTTTAGGGTTAGCATTAGGGTTAGGGTTAGGTTTAGGATTAGTGTTTCAGTTACGGTTAGCGTTAGGTTAAGGTTAGGGTTAGGGTTAGATTTAGGGTTTGATTTAGGGTTAGGGTTAGGGTTAGGGTTAGTGCTGGGTTTGGGTTAGGTTATGGTTACGACTAGGGTTAGGGTTAGGTTTAGGGTTAGCATTAGTTTTAGGATTAGGGTTAGGTTTAGGGTTTGGGTTTGGGTTAGGTTTAGGGTTAGGGTTAGGGTTTGGGTTAGGGTTAGTGTTAGGGTTAACGTTTGAGTTAGGGTTACCGTTAGCGTTAGGATTAGGGTTAGGGTTTGTGTTAAGATTAGGGTTTGGTTTAGGGTTAGGGTTAGGGTTTGGGTTAAAGTTACGTTTAGGGTTAGGTTTTGTTTTAGGGTTAGGGTTAGGGTTAGGATTAGGTTTAGGGTTTAGGTTTTCGGTTAGGTTTAGTGTTAGGGTTAGGGTTAGGATTAGGGTTTGGGTTACGGTTTAGGTTTGGTTAGGTTTAGGGTTAGGGTTAGGTTTATGGTTAGGTTTAGCTTTACGGTTAGGGTTAGGTTTATGGTTAGGGTTAGCGTTAGGGCTAGGGTTAGGTTTAGGGTTCCGATTAGAGTTAGGTTTAGAGTTTGGGTTTGGGTAAGGGTTAGGGTTAGGGTTAGGGTTAGAGTTAGGACTAGGATTAGTGTTAGGGTTAGGGTTAGGGTTAGGATTAGGTTTAGGGTTTGTGTTTAGGTGTGTTTTATGGTTAGGTTAAGTGTTAGGGTTACAGTTTAGTGTTAGGGTTAGGGTTAGGGTTTCGGTTTCGGTTATGTTTTGGGCTAGATTTAGGTTTAGGGTTAGTGTTTGTGGTCGGATTAGGATTAGGGTTAGGGTTTGGGTTAGGGTTAGGGTTAGGGTTAGGATTAGGGTTAGGGTTTGTGTTAAGATTAGGGTTTGGGTTTGGGTTAGGGTTAGGGTTAGGGTTAGGGTTAGAATTAGGGTTAGGGTTAGGGTTAGGGTTAGGGTTAGGGTTAGGATAAGGAGGAGGGTTAGTGTTAGCGTTAGGATTAGGGTTATTATTTGGGTTATGGTTTGGGTTAGGGTTAGGGTTACGGTTTGGGTTAGTGTTAGAGTGAGGGTTTGAGTTAGGGTTAGGTTTAGGGTTAGGTTAGTGTTTGGGTTAGAGTTAGGGTTAGGGTTAGGGTTTGGGTTTGGTTTAGAGTTAGTTTTAGGTTAGGGTTTTTGTTAGAGTTAGGGTTAGGGTGAGGTGTTGGATTAGGGTTATGGTTAGGGTTAGGATTAGGGTTAGGGTTAGGGTTCCGATTAGAGTTAGGTTTAGAGTTTGGGTTTGGGTAAGGGTTAAGGTTAGGGTTAGGGTTACGGTTAGGTTTAGGGTTAGGGTTAGGGTTAGGGTTAGGGTTAGGATTAGGTTTAGCTTTACGGTTAGGGTTAGGGTTATGGTTAGGGTTAGCGTTAGGGTTAGGGTTAGGGTTAGGGTTCCGATTAGAGTTAGGTTTAGAGTTTGGGTTTGGGTAAGGGTTAAGGTTAGGGTTAGGGTTAGGGTTAGGGTTAGGACTAGGATTAGGGTTAGGGTTAGGGTTAGGATTAGGGTTAGGGTTTGGGTTTATGTTTGGGTTAAGGCTGGGGTAAGTGTTAGGGTTACAGTTTAGGGTCAGGGTTAGGGTTAGGGTTAGGGTTAGGGTTTCGGTTTGGGTTATGTTTTGGGCTAGGTTTAGGGTTAGGGTTAGGGTTTGGGTTCGGGTTAGGATTAGGGTTAGGGTTTGTGTTTGAATTAGGTTTAGGGTTAGCATTAGGGTTAGGGTTAGTTTTAGGATTAGTGTTTCAATTAGGGTTAGGGTTAGGGTTAAGGTTAGGGTTAGGGTTAGGTTTAGGGTTTGATTTAGGTTTAGGGTTAGGGTTAGGGTTAGTGTTAGGGTTTGGGTTAGGGTTAGGGTTAGGACTAGGGTTAGTGTCAGGGTTAGGTTTAGGGTTAGCATTAGGGTTAGGATTAGGGTTAGGGTTAGGGTTTGGGTTAGGGTTAGGGTTAGGGTTAGGATAAGGATGAGGGTTACGGTTAGGGTTAGGATTAGGTTTATTATTTGGGTTATGGTTTGGGTTAGTGTTAGGGTTAGGGTTTGGGTTAGTGTTAGAGTTAGGGTTTGAGTTAGGGTTAGGTTTAGGGTTAGGTTAGTGTTTGGGTTAGATTTAGGGTTAGGGTTACGGTTTGGGTTTGGTTTAGATTTAGGGTTT
>JAJHUQ010000046.1:3562500-3565000 GCA_035773235.1 Eospalax fontanierii | reverse complement strand
ATGTTTTGGGTTAGGTTTAGGGTTAGGGTTAGGGTTTGGGTTCGGGTTAGGATTAGGGTTATGGTTTGGGTTTGAATTAGGTTTAGGGTTAGCATTAGGGTTCGGGTTAGGTTTAGGATTAGTATTTCAGTTAGGGTTAGGGTTAGGGTTAGGGTTTGTGTTGGGGTTAGGTTTAGGGTTAGGTTTAGGGTTTGATTTGGGGTTAGGGTTAGGGTTAGGGTTAGTGTTAGGGTTTGGGTTAGGGTTAGGGTTAGGACTAGGGTAAGTGTTAGGGTTAGGTTTAGGGTTAGCATTAGGGTTAGTATTAGGTTTAGGGTTAGGGTTTGGGTTAGGCTTAGGGTTAGGGTTAGGGTTAGGTTTTGGGTTAGGGTTAGGGTTAGGGTTCGGGTTCGGGTTAGGTTAGGGTTAGGGTTAGGGTTAGGGCTAGGATTAGGGTTAGTGTTAGTGTTATGGTTAGGGTTTGGTTTAGGATTACGGTTAGGTTTAGGTTTTCGGTTAAGTTTCGGTTTAGGGTTAGGGTTTGCGTTCGGGTTGGGTTAGTGTTAGGGTTTTAGTTAGGGTTAGGGTTAGGGTTAGGGTTAGGGTTTGGGTTAGGGTTAGGGTTAGGGTTAGGGTTAGGGTTAGGGTTAGGGTTAGGGTTTGGGTTAGGGTTAGGTTTAGGACTAGCGTAAGTGGTAGGGTTAGGTTTAGGGTTAGCATTAGGGTAAGTATTAGGTTAAGGGTTAGGGTTTGGGTTAGGCTTAGGGTAAGGGTTAGGGTTAGGTTTTGGGTTAGGATTAGGGTTAGGGTTCGGGTTCGGGTTAGGTTAGGGTTAGGGTTAGGGTTAGGGTTAGGGCTAGGATTAGGGTTAGTGTTAGTGTTATGGTTAGGGTTTGGTTTAGGATTACGGTTAGGTTTAGGTTTTCGGTTAAGTTTCGGTTTAGGGTTAGGGTTTGCGTTCGGGTTGGGTTAGTGTTAGGGTTTTAGTTAGGGTTAGGGTTAGGGTTAGGGTTAGGGTTTGGGTTAGGGTTAGGGTTAGGGTTAGGGATAGTGTAAGGGTTTGGGCTAGGGTTAGGGTTAGGACTAGGGTTAGTGTTAGGGTTAGGGTTAGGGTTAGGATTAGGTTTAGGGTTTGTGTTTAGGTGTGTTTTATGGTTAGGTTAAGTGTTAGGGTTACAGTTTAGTGTTAGGGTTAGGGTTAGGGTTTCGGTTTCGGTTATGTTTTGGGCTAGATTTAGGTTTAGGGTTAGTGTTTGTGGTCGGATTAGGATTAGGGTTAGGGTTTGGGTTAGGGTTAGGGTTAGGGTTAGGATTAGGGTTAGGGTTTGTGTTAAGATTAGGGTTTGGGTTTGGGTTAGGGTTAGGGTTAGGGTTAGGGTTAGAATTAGGGTTAGGGTTAGGGTTAGGGTTAGGGTTAGGGTTAGGATAAGGAGGAGGGTTAGTGTTAGCGTTAGGATTAGGGTTATTATTTGGGTTATGGTTTGGGTTAGGGTTAGGGTTACGGTTTGGGTTAGTGTTAGAGTGAGGGTTTGAGTTAGGGTTAGGTTTAGGGTTAGGTTAGTGTTTGGGTTAGAGTTAGGGTTAGGGTTAGGGTTTGGGTTTGGTTTAGAGTTAGTTTTAGGTTAGGGTTTTTGTTAGAGTTAGGGTTAGGGTGAGGTGTTGGATTAGGGTTATGGTTAGGGTTAGGATTAGGGTTAGGGTTAGGGTTCCGATTAGAGTTAGGTTTAGAGTTTGGGTTTGGGTAAGGGTTAAGGTTAGGGTTAGGGTTACGGTTAGGTTTAGGGTTAGGGTTAGGGTTAGGGTTAGGGTTAGGATTTGGTTTAGCTTTACGGTTAGGGTTAGGGTTATGGTTAGGGTTAGCGTTAGGGTTAGGGTTAGGGTTAGGGTTCCGATTAGAGTTAGGTTTAGAGTTTGGGTTTGGGTAAGGGTTAAGGTTAGGGTTAGGGTTAGGGTTAGGGTTAGGACTAGGATTAGGGTTAGGGTTAGGGTTAGGATTAGGGTTAGGGTTTGGGTTTATGTTTGGGTTAAGGCTGGGGTAAGTGTTAGGGTTACAGTTTAGGATCAGGGTTAGGGTTAGGGTTAGGGTTAGGGTTTCGGTTTGGGTTATGTTTTGGGCTAGGTTTAGGGTTAGGGTTAGGGTTTGGGTTCGGGTTAGGATTAGGGTTAGGGTTTGTGTTTGAATTAGGTTTAGGGTTAGCATTAGGGTTAGGGTTAGTTTTAGGATTAGTGTTTCAATTAGGGTTAGGGTTAGGGTTAAGGTTAGGGTTAGGGTTAGGTTTAGGGTTTGATTTAGGTTTAGGGTTAGGGTTAGGGTTAGTGTTAGGGTTTGGGTTAGGGTTAGGGTTAGGACTAGGGTTAGTGTCAGGGTTAGGTTTAGGGTTAGCATTAGGGTTAGGATTAGGGTTAGGGTTAGGGTTTGGGTTAGGGTTAGGGTTAGGGTTAGGATAAGGATGAGGGTTAAGGTTAGGGTTAGGATTAGGTTTATTATTTGGGTTATGGTTTGGGTTAGTGTTAGGGTTAG
>JAJHUQ010000046.1:3552500-3555000 GCA_035773235.1 Eospalax fontanierii | reverse complement strand
GTTAGGGTTTGGGTTTAGGTTTGGGTTATGATTAGGGTAAGTGTTAGGGTTAGGGTTTAGGGTTAGGGTTAGGGTTAGGGTTATTATTTGGGTTATGGTTTGGGTTAGGTTTAGGGTTAGGGTTAGGGTTTGGGTTCGGGTTAGGATTAGGGTTATGGTTTGGGTTTGAATTAGGTTTAGGGTTAGCATTAGGGTTCGGGTTAGGTTTAGGATTAGTATTTCAGTTAGGGTTAGGGTTAGGGTTAGGGTTTGTGTTGGGGTTAGGTTTAGGGTTAGGTTTAGGGTTTGATTTGGGGTTAGGGTTAGGGTTAGGGTTAGTGTTAGGGTTTGGGTTAGGGTTAGGGTTAGGACTAGGGTAAGTGTTAGGGTTAGGTTTAGGGTTAGCATTAGGGTTAGTATTAGGTTTAGGGTTAGGGTTTGGGTTAGGCTTAGGGTTAGGGTTAGGGTTAGGTTTTGGGTTAGGGTTAGGGTTAGGGTTCGGGTTCGGGTTAGGTTAGGGTTAGGGTTAGGGTTAGGGCTAGGATTAGGGTTAGTGTTAGTGTTATGGTTAGGGTTTGGTTTAGGATTACGGTTAGGTTTAGGTTTTCGGTTAAGTTTCGGTTTAGGGTTAGGGTTTGCGTTCGGGTTGGGTTAGTGTTAGGGTTTTAGTTAGGGTTAGGGTTAGGGTTAGGGTTAGGGTTTGGGTTAGGGTTAGGGTTAGGGTTAGGGTTAGGGTTAGGGTTAGGGTTAGGGTTTGGGTTAGGGTTAGGTTTAGGACTAGGGTAAGTGTTAGGGGTAGGTTTAGGGTTAGCATTAGGGTTAGTATTAGGTTTAGGGTTAGGGTTTGGGTTAGGCTTAGGGTTAGGGTTAGGGTTAGGTTTTGGGTTAGGGTTAGGGTTAGGGTTCGGGTTCGGGTTAGGTTAGGGTTAGGGTTAGGGTTAGGGTTAGGGCTAGGATTAGGGTTAGTGTTAGTGTTATGGTTAGGGTTTTTTTTAGGATTACGGTTAGGTTTAGGTTTTCGGTTAAGTTTCGGTTTAGGGTTAGGGTTTGCGTTCGGGTTGGGTTAGTGTTAGGGTTTTAGTTAGGGTTAGGGTTAGGGTTAGGGTTAGGGTTTGGGTTAGGGTTAGGGTTAGGGTTAGGGTTAGGGTTAGGGTTAGGGTTAGGGTTAGGGTTTGGGTTAGGGTTAGGGTTACGGTTAGGGTTTGTGTTTGAGTTAGGTTTAGGGTTATCATTAGGGTTAGGATTAGGGTTAGGGTTAGGGTTTGGGTTAGGGTTAGGATTAGGGTTAGGGTTTGGGTAAGGGTTAGGTTTGAATCTGGGTTAGTGTTAATGTTAGGGTTAGTGTTAAGACTAAGTTTAGGGTTAGGTTTAGGATTCGGTTTTGGGTCAGGTTTAGGGTTAGGGTTAGAATTAGGGTTAGGGTTAGTGTTAGAATTAGGGTTAGGGTTAGGATAAGGATTAGGGTTAGGGTTAGATTTAGGGTTAGGGTTATTATTTAGGTTATGGTTTGAGTTAGGTTTAGGTTTAGTGTTTGGGTTAGTGTTAGAGTTAGGGTTTGAGTTAGGGTTAGTGTTAGGGTTAGGGTTAGGGTTAGGCTTCCGATTAGAGTTAGGTTTAGAGTTTGGGTTTGGGTAAGGGTTAAGGTTAGGGTTAGGGTTACGGTTAGGGTTATGGATAGGACTAGGATTAGGGGTAGGTTTAGGGTTAGGATTAGGGTTAGGGTTTGTGTTTAGGTTTGGGTTATGGTTAGGGTAAGTGTTAATGTTAGGGTTAAGGGTTAGGTTTAGGGTTAGGGTTAGGGTTTCGGTTTCGGTTATATTTTGGGTTAGGTTTAGGGTTAGGGTTAGGGTTTGGGTTCGGGTTAGGATGAGGGTTAGGTGTTGGGTTTGGATTAGGTTTAGGGTTTGCATGAGGGTTAGGGGTAGGTTTAGGATTAGTGTTTCAGTTAGGGTTAGGGTTAGGTTAAGGTTAGGGTTAGGGTTTAGGGTTTGATTTAGGGTTAGGGTTAGGGTTAGGGTTAGTCTTAGGGTTTGGGATAGGGTTAGGGTTACGACTAGGGTTAGGGTTAGGTTTAGGGTTAGCATTAGTTTTAGGATTAGGGTTAGGGTTAGGGTTTGGGTTTGGGTTAGGGTTAGGGTTAGGCTTAGGGTTTGGGTTAGGGTTTGGGTTAGGGTTAACGTTTGAGTTAGGGTTACGGTTAGGGTTACGATTAGGGTTAGGGTTTGCGTTAAGATTACGGTTTGGTTTAGGGTTAGGGTTAGGGTTTGGGTTAAAGTTACGTTTAGTTTTAGGTTTTGTTTTAGGGTTAGGGTTAGGGTTAGGATTAGGTTTAGGGTTTAGGTTTTCAGTTAGGTTTAGTGTTAGGGTTAGGGTTAGGATTAGGGTTTGGGTTAGGGTTTAGGTTTGGTTAGGTTTAGGGTTAGGGTTAGGGTTATGGTTAGGTTTAGCTTTACGGTTAGGATTAAGGTTATGGTTAGGGTTAGCGTTAGGGTTAGGGTTAGGGTTAGGGTTCTGATTAGAG
>JAJHUQ010000046.1:3535000-3537500 GCA_035773235.1 Eospalax fontanierii | reverse complement strand
ATTGTTAGCATTAGGGTTAGGGTTAGGTTTAGGATTAGTGTTTCAGTTAGGGTTAGGGTTAGGTTAAGGTTAGGGTTAGGGTTAGGTTTAGGGTTTGATTTAGGGTTAGGGTTAGGGTTAGGGTTAGTGTTAGGGTTTGGGTTAGGGTTAGGGTTACGACTAGGGTTAGGGTTAGGTTTAATGTTAGCATTAGTTTTAGGATTAGGGTTAGGGTTAGGGTTTGGGTTTGGGTTAGTGTTAGGGTTAGGGTTAGGATTTGGTTTAGGGTTAGGTTTAGGGTTAATGTTTGAGTTAGGGTTACGGTTAGGGTTAGGATTAGGGTTAGGGTTTGTGTTAAGATTAGGGTTTAGTTTAGGGTTATGGTTAGGGTTTCGGTTAAAGTTACGTTTAGGGTTAGGTTTTGTTTTAGGTTTAGGGTTAGCGTTAGGATTAAGTTCAGGGTTTAGGTTTTCGGTTAGGTTTAGTGTTAGGGTTAGGATTATGATTAGGGTTTGTGTTACGGTTTAGGTTTGGTTAGGTTTAGGGTTAGGGTTAGGGTTATGTTTAGGTTTAGCTTTACGGTTAGGGTTAGGGTTATGGTTAGGGTTAGCGTTAGGGTTAGGGTTAGGGTTAGGGTTCCGATTAGAGTTAGGTTTAGAGTTTGGGTTTGGGTAAGGGTTAAGGTTAGGGTTAGGGTTAGGGTTAGGGTTAGGGTTAGGACTAGGATTAGGGTTAGGGTTAGGGTTAGGATTAGGGTTAGGGTTTGGGTTTATGTTTGGGTTAAGGCTGGGTAAGTGTTAGGGTTACAGTTTAGGGTCAGGGTTAGGGTTAGGGTTAGGGTATGGGTTTCGGTTTGGGTTATGTTTTGGGCTAGGTTTAGGGTTAGGGTTAGGGTTTGGGTTCGGGTTAGGATTAGGGTTAGGGTTTGTGTTTGAATTAGGTTTAGGGTTAGCATTAGGGTTAGGGTTAGGTTTAGGATTAGTGTTTCAATTAGGGTTAGGGTTAGGGTTAAGGTTAGGGTTAGGGTTAGGTTTAGGGTTTGATTTAGGGTTAGGGTTAGGGTTAGGGTTAGTGTTAGGGTTTGGGTTAGGGTTAGGGTTAGGACTAGGGTTAGTGTTAGGGTTAGGTTTAGGGTTAGCATTAGGGTTAGGATTAGGGTTAGGGTTAGGGTTTGGGTTAGGGTTAGGGTTAGGGTTAGGATAAGGATGAGGGTTAAGGTTAGGGTTAGGATTAGGTTTATTATTTGGGTTATGTTTTGGGTTAGTGTTAGGGTTAGGGTTTGGGTTAGTGTTAGAGTTAGGGTTTGAGTTAGGTTAGGTTTAGGGTTAGGTTAGTGTTTGGGTTAGAGTTAGGGTTAGGGTTACGGTTTGGTTTTGGTTTAGAGTGTGGGTTTAGCTTAGGCTTTGGGTTAGAGTTATGGTTAAGGTGAGGTTTTGCATTAGGGTTATGGTTAGGGTTAGGGTTAGGATTAGGGTTAGGGTTAGGGTTCTGATTAGAGCTATGTTTAGAGTTTGGGTTTGGGTAAGGGTTAAGGTTAGGTTTAGGGTTAGGATTAGGGTTAGGGTTTGAGTTTGAATTAGGTTTAGGGTTAGCATTAGGGTTAGGGTTAGGTTTAGTATAAGCATTTCAGTTAGGGTTAGGCTTATTTTTAGGGTTTGGGTCGGGGTTAGGGTTAGGGTTAGGGTTAGGATTTGCTTTAGGGTTAGGGTTAGTCTTAGCGTTAGTGTAAGGGTTTGGGATAGGGTTAGGGTTAGGACTAGGGTTAGTGTTAAGTTTAGGTTTAGGGTTAGCATTAGGGTTAGGATTAGGGTTAGGTTTAGGGTTAGGGTTTGGGTTAGGGTTAGGGTTAGGGTTAGGGTTAGGGTTTGGGTTAGGGTTATGGTTAGGGTTAGGGTTTGGGTTAGGGTTAGGGTTAGGGTTAGGATTAGGGTTAGGGTTTGTGTTAAGATTAGGGCTTGGGTTTGGGTTAGGGTTAGGGTTAGGGTTAGGGTTAGGGTAAGGGTTAGGTTTAGAATTAGGGTTAGGTTTAGTGTTAGGGTTAGGTTTAGGGTTAGCATTCGGGTTAGGATTAGGTTTAGGGTTAGGGTTTGGGTTAGGGTTAAGGCTAGGGTTAGGGTTAGGGTTTGGGTTAGGGTTAAAGTTACGGTTAGGGTTTGGGTTAGGTTTAGGGTTGGAGTTAGGATTAGGGTTAGGGTTTGTGTTAAAATTAGGGTTTGGGTTTGTGTTAGGGTTAGGGTTAGGGTTAGGGTTAGGGTTAGGGTTAGGGTTACGTTTAGAATTAGGGTTAGGATTAGGGTTAGGATAAGGATGAGGGTTAAGGTTAGGGTTAGGATTAGGGTTATTATTTGGGTTATGGTTTGGGTTAGTGTTAGGGTTAGGGTTTGGGTTAGTGTTAGAGTTAGGGTTTGAGTTAGGGTTAGGTTTAGGGTTAGGTTAGGGTTAGGGTTAGGGTTAGGTTTAGAATTAGGGTTAGGGTTATAGTTAGGATAAGGATGAGGGTTAAGGTTAGGGTTAGGATTAG
>JAJHUQ010000046.1:3490000-3495000 GCA_035773235.1 Eospalax fontanierii | reverse complement strand
AAGTTTAGGGTTAGGTTTAGGATTCGGTTTTGGGTCAGGGTTAGGGTTAGGTTTAGAATTAGGGTTAGGGTTAGTGTTAGAATTAGGGTTAGGGTTAGGATAAGGATTAGGGTTAGGGTTAGGTTTAGGGTTAGGGTTATTATTTAGGTTATGGTTTGAGTTAGGGTTAGGATTAGTGTTTGGGTTAGTGTTAGAGTTAGGGTTTGAGTTAGGGTTAGGGTTAGGGTTAGGGTTAGGCTTCCGATTAGAGTTAGGTTTAGAGTTTGGTTTTGGGTAAGGGTTAAGGTTAGGGTTAGGGTTACGGTTAGGGTTATGGATAGGACTAGGATTAGGGTTAGGTTTAGGGTTAGGATTAGGGTTAGGGTTTGTGTTTAGGTTTGGGTAATGGTTAGGGTAAGTGTTAATGTTAGGGTTAAGGGTTAGGTTTAGTGTTAGGGTTAGGGTTTCGGGTTCGGTTATATTTTGGGTTAGGTTTAGGGTTAGGGTTAGGGTTTGGGTTCGGGTTAGGATTAGGGTTAGGGTTTGAGTTTGAATTAGGTTTAGGGTTAGCATTAGGGTTAGGGTTAGGTTTAGGATTAGTGTTTCAGTTAGGGTTAGGGTTAGGTTAAGGTTAGGATTAGGGTTAGGTTTAGGGTTTGATTTAGGGTTAGGGTTAGGGTTAGGGTTAGTGTTAGGGTTTGGGTTAGGGTTAGGGTTATGACTAGTGTTAGGGTTAGGTTTAGGGTTAGCATTAGTTTTAGGATTAGGGTTAGGGTTAGGGTTTGGGTTTGGGTTAGGGTTAGGGTTAGGCTTAGGGTTTGGGTTAGGGTTAGGGTTAGGGTTAACGTTTGAGTTAGGGTTACGGTTAGGGTTAGGATTAGGGTTAGGGTTTGCGTTAAGATTACGGTTTGGTTTAGGGTTAGGGTTAGGGTTTGGGTTAAAGTTACGTTTAGTTTTAGGTTTTGTTTTAGGGTTTGGGTTAGGGTTAGGATTAGGGTTAGGGTTTGGGTTTAGGTTTGGGTTATGGTTAGGGTAAGTGTTAGGGTTACAGTTTAGGGTTAGGGTTAGGGTTAGTCTTAGGGTTTCGGTTTGGGTTATGTTTTGGGCTAGGTTTAGGGTTAGGGTTAGGGTTTGGGTTAGGGTTTGAGTTTGAATTAGGTTTAGGTTTAGCATTAGGGTTAGGGTTAGGTTTAGGATTAGTGTTTCAGTTAGGGTTAGGGTTAGGGTTTGGGTTAGTGTTAGAGTTAGGGTTTGAATTAGGGATAGGTTTAGGGTTAGGTTAGGGTTTGGGTTAGAGTTAGGTTTAGGTTAGGGTTTAGGTTAGAGATAGGGTTACCGTGAGGTGTTGGATTAGGGTTATGGTTAGGGTTAGGGTTAGGATTAGGGTTAGGGTTAGGGTTCCGATTAGAGTTTGGTTTAGAGTTTGGGTTTGGGTAAGGGTTAAGGTTAGGGTAAGGGTTAGGGTTAGTGTTAGGGTTAGGACTAGGATTAGGGTTAGGGTTAGGGTTAGGATTAGGGTTAGGTTTTGGGTTTAGGTTTGGGTTATGATTAGGGTAAGTGTTACGGTTAGGGTTTAGGGTTAGGGTTAGGGTTAGCGTTAGTGTTTCGGTTTGGGTTATGTTTTGGGTTAGGTTTAGGGTTAGGGTTAGGGTTTGGGTTCGGGTTAGGATTAGGGTTAGGGTTTGAGTTTGAATTAGGTTTAGGGTTAGCATTAGGGTTCGGGTTAGGTTTATGATTAGTATTTCAGTTAGGGTTAGGGTAAGGGTTAGGGTTTGTGTTCGGGTTAGGTTTAGGGTTTGATTTAGGGTTAGGTTTAGGGTTAGGGTTAGTGTTAGGGTTTGGGCTAGGGTTAGGGTTAGGACTAGGGTTAGTGTTAGGGTTAGGTTTAGGGTTAGCATTAGGGTTAGTATTAGGGTTAGGGTTAGGGTTTGGGTTAGGCTTAGGGTTAGGGTTAGGGTTAGGGTTTGGGTTAGGGTTAGGGTTAGGGTTCAGGTTTCGTTTAGTGTTAGGGTTAGGGTTAGGGTTAGGATTAGGGTTAGTGTTAGTGTTATTTTTAGGGTTTGGTTTAGGATTACATTTAGGTTTAGGTTTTCGGTTAAGTTTCGGGTTAGGGTTAGGGTTTGCGTTCGGGTTGGGTTAGTGTTAGGGTTTTTGTTAGGGTTAGGGTTACGGTTAGGGTTAGGGTTAGGGTTTGGGTTAGGGTTAGGCTTAGGGTTAGGGTTAGGCTTAGTTTTAGGGTTAGGGTTTGGGTTAGGGTTAGGGTTACGGTTAGGGTTTGTGTTTGAGTTAGTTTTAGGGTTATCATTAGAGTTAGGATTAGGGTTAGGGTTAGGGTTTGGGTTAGGGTTAGGGTTAGGGTTTGGGTTTGGGTTAGGGTTAGGTTTGAATCTGGGTTAGTGTTAATGTTAGGGTTAGTGTTAAGATTAAGTTTAAGGTTAGGTTTAGGATTCGGTTTTGGGTCAGGTTTAGGGTTAGGGTTAGAATTAGGGTTAGGGTTAGTGTTAGAATTAGGGTTAGGTTTAGGATAAGGATTAGGGTTAGGGTTAGGTTTAGGATTAGGGTTATTATTTGGGTTATGGTTTGAGTTAGGGTTAGGGTTAGTGTTTGGGTTAGTGTTAGAGTTTGGGTTTGAGTTAGGGTTAGGTTTAGGTTTAGGTTAGGGTTTGGGTTAGAGTTAGGGTTAGGGTTAGGGTTTGGGTTTGGTTTAGAGTTAGGGTTAGGTTAGGCTTTGGGTTAGAGTTAGGGTTAGGGTGAGGTTTTGGATTATGGTTATGTTTAGGGTTAGGGTTAGGATTAGGGTTAGGGTTAGGGTTCCGATTAGAGTTATGTTTAGAGTTTGGGTTTGGGTAAGGGTTAAGGTTAGTGTTAGGGTTAGGGTTAGGGTTAGGGTTAGGATTAGGTTTAGGTTTAAGGTTAGGGTTAGGGTTAGGGTTAGGGTTTGTGTTAGGGTTTAGGGTTAGGGGTTAGTGGTTAAGTTTAGGTTTAGGGTTAGGGTTAGGGATTGTGTTACGGTTAGGGTTAGGTTTAGGGTTAGGTTTAGGTTTTGGGTTAGGGTTAGCGTTAGCGTTTGGGTTAGGGTTAGGGTTAGGGTTAGGGTTAGAGTTAGTGATAGGGTTAGGGTTTGGTTTAGGATTACGGTTAGGTGTCGGTTTTCGGTTAAGTTTCGGGTTAGGGTTAGGGTTTGCGTTCGGGTTGGGTTAGTGATAGGGTTTTAATTAGGGTTAGGGTTAGGGTTAGGGTTAGGGTTTGGGTTAGGGTTAGGCTTAGGGTTAGGGTTTGAGTTTGAGTTAGGTTTAGGGTTAGCATTAGGGTTAGGATTAGGGTTAGGGTTAGGGTTTGGGTTAGGGTTAGGGTTAGGGTTAGTGTTAGGGTTAGGGTTAGGGTTAGGGTCAGGGTTAGGATAAGGATTAGGTTTAGGGTTAGGTTTAGGATTAGGGTTATTATTTGGGTTATGGTTTGAGTTAGGGTTAGTTTTAGTGTTTGGGTTAGTGTTAGAGTTAGGGTTTGAGTTAGGGTTAGGTTTAGGGTTAGGTTAGGGTTTGGGTTAGAGTTAGGGTTAGGTTTAGGGTTTGGGTTTGGTTTAGAGTTAGGGTTAGGTTAGGGTTTGGGATAGAGTTAGGGTTAGGGTGAGGTGTTGGATTAGGGTTATGGTTAGGGTTAGGGTTAGGATTAGGGTTAGGGTAGGGTTCCAATTAGAGTTAGGTTTAGAGTTTGGGTTTGGGTAAGGGTTAAGGTTAGGGTTAGGGTAGGGGATAGGACTAGGTTAAGGTAGAGGGTAAGGGTTAGGTTTAGGGTTAGGTTTTGGGATAGGGTTAGGGGTAAGGGGTTAGGGGTTAAGTTTAGGATTAGGATTAGGGATAGGGATTGGGTTACGGTTAGGGTTAGGTTTAGGGTTAGGTTTAGGTTTTGGATTAGGGTTAGGGTTAGCGTTTGGGTTAGGGTTAGGGTTAGGGTTAGGGTTAGAGTTAGTGTTAGGGTTAGGGTTTGGTTTAGGATTACGGTTAGGTTTAGGTTTTCGGTTAAGTTTCGGGTTAGGGTTAGGATTTGCGTTCGGGTTGGGTTAGTCATAGTTTTTTAGTTAGGGTTAGGGTTAGGGTTAGGGTTAGGGTTTGGGTTAGGGTTATGCTTAGGGTTAGGGTTTGAGTTTGAGTTAGGTTTAGGGTTAGCATTAGGGTTAGGATTAGGGTTAGGGTTAGGGTTTGGGTTAGGGTTAGGGTTAGGGTTAGGGTTAGGGTTAGGGTTAGGGTTAGGGTTAGGGTTTGGGTTCGGGTTGCGTTAGTGTTAGGGTTTTAGTTAGGGTTAGGGTTAGGGTTAGGTTTTGGTTTAGGGTTAGGCTTAGGGTTAGGGTTTGAGTTTGAGTTAGGTTTCGGGTTAGCATTAGGGTTAGGATTAGGGTTAGTGTTAGTGTTATGGTTAGGGTTTGGTTTAGGATTACGGTTAGGTTTAGGTTTTCGGTTAAGTTTCGGGTTAGGGTTAGGGTTTGCGTTCGGGTTGGGTTAGTGTTAGGGTTTTTGTTAGGGTTAGGGTTAGAGTTAGGGTTAGGGTTTGGGTTAGGTTTAGGGTTAGGGTTAGGGTTAGGGTTAGGGTTAGTGTTAGGGTTAGGGTTTGGGTTAGGGTTAGGGTTACGGTTAGGGTTTGTGTTTGAGTTAGGTTTAGGGTTATAATTAGGGTTAGGATTAGGGTTAGGGTTAGGGTTTGGGTTAGGGTTAGGGTTAGGGTTAGGGTTTGGGTTAGGGTTATGCTTAGGGTTAGGGTTTGAGTTTGAGTTACGTTTAGGGTTAGCATTAGGGTTAGGATTAGGGTTAGGGTTAGGGTTTGGGTTAGGGTTAGGGTTAGGGTTAGGGTTAGGGTTAGGGTTAGGGTTTGGGTTCGGGTTGCGTTAGTGTTAGGGTTTTAGTTAGGGTTAGGGTTAGGGTTAGGTTTTGGTTTAGGGTTAGGCTTAGGGTTAGGGTTTGAGTTTGAGTTAGGTTTCGGGTTAGCATTAGGGTTAGGATTAGGGTTAGTGTTAGTGTTATGGTTAG
>JAJHUQ010000046.1:3472500-3477500 GCA_035773235.1 Eospalax fontanierii | reverse complement strand
TAGGGTTAGGGTTAGGGTTAGGGTGAGGAGTAGGTTTAGGTTTAAGTTTAGGGTTAGGGTTAGGGTTAGGGTTTGGGTTAGGGTTTAGGGTTAGGGGTTAGTGGTTAAGTTTAGGTTTAGGGTTAGGGTTAGGGATTATGTTACGGTTAGGGTTAGGTTTAGGGTTAGGTTTAGGTTTTGGGTTAGGGTTAGCGTTAGCGTTTGGTTTAGGGTTAGGGTTAGGGTTAGGGTTAGAGTTAGTGTTAGGGTTAGGGTTTGGTTTAGGATTACGGTTAGGTTTCGGTTTTCGGTTAAGTTTCGGGTTAGTGTTAGGGTTTGCGTTCGAGTTGGGTTAGTGATAGGGTTTTAGTTAGGGTTAGGGTTAGGGTTAGGGTTAGGGTTAGGGTTAGGGTTTGGGTTAGGGTTAGGCTTAGGGTTAGGGTTTGAGTTTGAGTTAGGTTTAGGATTAGCATTAGGGTTAGGATTAGGGTTAGGGTTAGGGTTTGGGTTAGGGTTAGGGTTAGGGTTAGTGTTAGGGTTAGGGTTAGGGTTAGGGTCAGGGTTATGATAAGGATTAGGTTTAGGGTTAGGTTTAGGATTAGGGTTATTATTTGGGTTATGGTTTGAGTTAGGTTTAGGGTTAGTGTTTGGGTTAGTGTTAGAGTTAGGGTTTGAGTTAGGGTTAGGATTAGGGTTAGGTTAGGGTTTGGGTTAGAGTTAGGGTTAGGGTTAGGGTTTGGGTTTGGTTTAGAGTTAGGGTTAGGTTAGGGTTTGGGATAGAGTTAGGGTTAGGGTGAGGTGTTGGATTAGGGTTATGGTTAGGGTGAGCGTTAGGATTAGGGTTAGGGTTAGGGTTCCAATTAGAGTTAGGTTTAGAGTTTGGATTTGGGTAAGGGTTAAGGTTAGGGTTAGGGTTAGGGTTAGGGTTAGGACTAGGTTTAGGTTTAAGGTTAGGGTTAGGGTTAGGGTTAGGATTTGGGTTAGGGTTTGGGGTTAGGGGTTAGGGGTTAAGTTTAGGTTTAGGGTTAGGGTTAGGGATTGGGTTACGGTTAGGGTTAGGTTTAGGGTTAGGTTTAGGTTTTGGATTAGGGTTAGGGTTAGCGTTTGGGTTAGGGTTAGGGTTAGGGTTAGGGTTAGAGTTAGGGTTAGGGTGAGGGTTTGGTTTAGGATTACGGTTAGGTTTAGGTTTTCGGTTAAGTTTCGGGTTAGGGTTACGATTTGCGTTCGGGTTGGGTTAGTGATAGTTTTTTAGTTAGGGTTAGGGTTAGGGTTAGGGTTAGGGTTTGGGTTAGGGTTAGGCTTAGGGTTAGGGTTTGAGTTTGAGTTAGGTTTAGGGTTAGCATTAGGGTTAGGATTATGGTTAGGGTTAGGGTTTGGGTTAGGGTTAGGGTTACGGTTAGGGTTAGGGTTAGGGTTAGGGTTAGGGTTTGAGTTTGAGTTAGGTTTAGAGTTAGCATTAGGGTTAGGATTATGGTTAGGGTTAGGGTTTGGGTTAGGGTGAGGGTTAGGGTTAGGGTTAGGGTTAGGGTTAGTGTTAGGGTTAGGGTTAGGGTTAGGGTTAGGGTTTGGGTTCGGGTTGGGTTAGTGTTAGGGTTTTAGTTAGGGTTAGAGTTAGGGTTAGGGTTTGGTTTAGGGTTAGGCTTAGGGTTAGGGTTTGAGTTTGAGTTAGGTTTCGGGTTAGCATTAGGGTTAGGATTAGGGTTAGGTTTAGGGTTTGGGTTAGGGTTAGGGTTAGGGTTAGGGTTTTAGTTAGGGTTAGGGTTAGGGTTAGGTTTTGGTTTAGGGTTAGGCTTAGGGTTAGTGTTTGAGTTTGAGTTAGGTTTCGTGTTAGCATTAGGGTTAGGATTAGGGTTAGGTTTAGGGTTTGGGTTAGGGTTAGGGTTAGGGTTTGGGTTTGGGTTAGGTTTGAATCTGGGCTACTTTTAGGGGTAGGGTTAGTGTTAAGATTATGGTTAGGGTTAGGCTTAGGGTTAGGTTTTGGGTTAGGCTTAGGGTTAGGGTTAGAATTAGGGTTAGGGTTAGGGTTAGGATAAGGATGAGGGTTAGGTTTAGGGTTAGGATTAGGGTTATTATTTGGGTTATGGTTTGCGTTAGGGTTAGGGTTAGGGTTAGGTTTATGGTTTGATTTAGGGTTAGGGTTAGGGTTTGTGTTAGGGTTAGGGTTAGGGTAAGGGTTAGGGTTAGGACTAGGATTACGGTTAGGATTAGGATTAGGGTTAGGGTTTGGGTTTAGGTTTGGGTTATGGTTAGGGTTAGTGTTAGGGTTAGGGTTTAGGGTTAGGGTTAGGGATAGGGTTAGGGTTAGAGTTTCAGTTTGGGTTATGTTTTGGGTTAGGTTTAGGGTTAGGGTTAGGGTTTGTGTTCGGGTTAGGATTAGGGTTAGGGTTTGAGTTTGAATTAGGTTTAGGGTTAGCATTAGGCTTAGGGTTAGGTTTAGGATTGGTTTTTCAGTTAGGTTTAGGGTTAGGGTTAGGGTTTGGGTAATGGTTAGGTTTAGGGTTAGGGTTAGTTTTAGGGTTAGGGGTTAGGTTTAGGTTTAGGGTTATTGTTAGGGTTTGGGTTAGGGTTAGTGTTAGGGTTTGGGTTTCAGTTATAATTAGGATTAGCGTTAGGGTTTGTGTTAGGGTTAGGGTTAGAGTTTGAATTAGGTTTAGGGTTAGGGTTAGATTTAGGATTTGGTTTAAGGGTAGTGTTGGGGTTTGGTTTAGGTTTTGGGTTAGGTTTAGAGTTATGGTTAGGGTTTGGGTTCGGGTTAGAGTTAGGGTTAGGGATAGGGTTTGAGTTAGGGTTAGGGTTAGGGTTAGGGTTAGTATTAGGGTTTGGGTTAGGGTTAGGGTTAGGATTAGGATTAGGGTTTGGGTTAGGGTTAGGGTTTGGGTTAGGGTTAGGGTTAGGGTTAGCTTTTGGGTTAGGGTTAGGGTTAGGGTTAGGATTAGGGTTAGGGTTTGTGTTAAGATTATGGTTTCTGTGTGGATTAGGGTTAGGGTTAGGCTTTGGATTAACGTTACGTTTAGGGTTAGGCTTTGTGTTAAGGTTAGGGTTAGGCTTAGGAATAGGGTTAGGGTTTAGGTTTTCGGTTAGGGTTAGTGTTAGGGTTAGTGTTAGGATTAGGGTTTGGGTTAGGATTTAGGTTTGGTTAGGTTTAGGGTTAGGGTTAGGGTTATGGTTAGGGTTAGCGTTAGGGTTAGGGTTAGGGTTAGGGTTAGAGTTAGGGTTAGGGTTATGGTTTGGGTTTGGGTTAGGGTTTGGGTTAGGGTTAGGGTTTGGGTTAGGGTTAGGGTTAGGGTTAGGGTAAGGATTTGGGTTAGGCTTAGGTTTAGGGTTCCGGTTTGGTTTAGAATTATGGTGAGGGTTAGGGGTTGGGTTAGGGTTAGGGTTAGGCTTAGGATTAGGGTTAGGGTTTGTGTTAAGATTACGGTTTGGGTTTGGGTTAGGGTTAGGGTTTGGGTTTTAGTTAGAATTAGGTTTAGTGTTATGGTTAGGGTTAGGGTTAGGGTTAGGGTTAAGTTTAGGGTTAGGGTTAGGTTTTGGGTTAGGGTTAGGGTTAGGATTAGGGTTTGAGTTTGAGTTAGATTTAGGGTTAGCATTAGGGTTAGGATTAGGGTTAGGGTTTGGGTTTGGGTTCGAGTTAGGTTTAGGGTTAGGGTTTGGGTTAGGTTTAGGGTTAGTGTTAGGGTTTGGGAATGGGTTAGGATAAGGGTTAGGGTTAGGGTTTGGCTTAGGGTTAGGTTTAGGGTGAGTTCTTGGTTTAGGGTTAGTGTGAGGTTTACGGTTGGGTTTAGGTTTTGGGTTAGGGTTAGGGTTAGGGTTTGGGTTAGGGTTAAGGTTAGGGTTAGGGTTAGGGTTAGGGTTAGAGTTAGGGTTAGGGTTAGGGTTAGGGGTTGGTTTAGGATTACATTTAGGTTTAGGTTTTCGGTTAAGTTTCAGGGTTAGGGTTAGGGTTTGCGATCGGGTTCTGTTAGTTTTAGGGTTTTGGTTGGGGTTAGGGTTAGGGTTAGGTTTAGGGTTAGCGTTTAGGTTAGGGTTAGGCTTAGGGTTAGGGTTTGAGTTTGAGTTAGGTTTAGGTTTAGCATTAGGGTTAGAATTAGGGTTACGGTTAGGGTTTGGGTTAGGGTTAGGGTTAGGGTTCGGGTTTGGGTTAGGGTTAGGTTTGAATCTGGGTTAGTGTTAGGGTTAGGGTTAGTGTTAAGATTAGGGTTAGGGTTAGGGTTAGGGTTAGATTTTGGGTTAGGGTTAGGGTTAGGATTTGAATTAGTGTTAGGATTAGGGTTAGGGTTAGGGTTAGGGTTAGGATAAGGATGAGGGTTAGGGTTAGGGTTAGGATTAGGGTTATTATTTGGGTTATGGTTTGGGTTAGGGTTAGTGTTAGGGTATGGTTTAGTGTTAGAGTTAGGGTTTGAGTTAGGGTTAGGTTTAGGGTTAGGTTAGAGTTTGGGTTAGAGTTAGGGTTAGGGTTAGGGATTGCGTTTGGTTTAGAGTTAGGGTTAAGTTAGGGTTTGGGTTAAAGTTAGGGTTCGGGTGAGGTGTTGATTAGGGTTATGGTTAGGATTAGGGTTAGGATTAGGGTAAGGGTTAGGGTTCCGATTAGAGTTAGGTTTAGAGTTTGTGTTTGGGTAAGGCTTAAGGTTAGTGTTAGTGTTAGGGTTAGGGTTAGGGTTAGGGTTAGGGTTAGGACTAGGATTAGGGTTAGGGTTAGGGTTAGGATTAGCGTTAGGGTTTTGGTTTAGGTTTGGGTTAATATTAGGGTTAGTGTTAGGGTTAGGGTTTAGGGTTAGGGTTAGATTTAGGGATAGGGTTTCGGTTTGGGTTATGTTTTGGGTTAGGTTTAGGGTTAGGGTTAATGTTTGGGTTCGGGTTAGGAATAGGGTTAGGGTTTGAGTTTGAATTAGGTTTAGGGTTAGCATTAGGGTTAGGGTTAGGTTTAGGATTAGGGTTTCAGTTATGGTTAGGGTTAGGGTTAGGGTTTGGGTTCGGGTTAGGGATAGGGTTAGGGTTTGATTTAGGGTTAGGTTTAGGGTTAG
>JAJHUQ010000046.1:3455000-3467500 GCA_035773235.1 Eospalax fontanierii | reverse complement strand
GGTTTGGGTTAGGGTTAGGTTTGAATGTGGGTTAGTGTTAGGGTTAGGGTTAGTGTTAGGATTAGGGTTAGGGTTAGGGTTGGAGTTAGGTTTTGGGTTAGGGTTAGGGTTAGGATTAGAATTAGTGTTAGGACTAGGGTTAGGGTTAGGTCTAGGGATAGGATAAGGGTGAGGGTTAGGGTTAGGGTTAGGATTAGGGTTATTGTTTGGGTTTTGGTTTGGGTTAGGGTTAGTGTTAGGGTTTGGTTTAGTGTTAGAGTTAGGGTTTGAGTTAGGGTTAGGTTTAGGGTTAGGTTAGTGTTTGGGTTAGAGTTAGGGTTAGGGTTAGGGATTGCGTTTGGTTTAGAGTTAGGGTTAAGTTAGGGTTTGGGTTAAAGTTAGGGTTCGGGTGAGGTGTTGAATTAGGGTTATGGTTAGGATTAGGGTTAGGATTAGGGTTAGGGTTAGGGTTCCGATTAGAGTTAGGTTTAGAGTTTGTGTTTGGGTAAGGCTTAAGGTTAGTGTTAGTGTTAGGGTTAGGGTTAGGATAAGGATGAGGGTTAAGGTTAGGGTTAGGATTAGGGTTATTATTTGGGTTATGGTTTGGGTTAGTGTTAGGGTTAGGGTTTGGGTTAGTGTTAGAGTTAGGGTTTGAGTTAGGGTTAGGTTTAGGGTTAGGTTAGGGTTTGGCTTAGAGTTAGGGTTAGGGTTACGGTTTGGGTTTGGTTTAGAGTTAGGGTTAGGTTAGGCTTTGGGTTAGAGTTAGGGGTAGGGTGAGGTGTTGGAGTAGGGTTACGGTTAGGGTTAGGGTTAGGATTAGGGTTAGGGTTAGGGTTCCGATTAGAGTTTGGTTTAGAGTTTGGGTTTGGGTAAGGGTTAAGGTTAGGGTTAGGGTTAGGGTTAGGGTTAGGGTTAGGACTAGGATTAGGGTTAGGGTTAGGGTTATTATTTGGGTTATGGTTTGCGTTAGGGTTAGGGTTAGGGTTAGGTTTAGGGTTTGATTTAGGGTTAGGGTTAGGGTTAGTGTTAGGGTTTGGGTTAGGGTAAGGGTTAGGGTTAGGACTAGGATAACGGCTAGGATTAGGATTAGGGTTAGGGTTTGGGTTTAGGTTTGGGTTATGGTTAGGGTTAGTGTTAGGGTTAGGGTTTAGGGTTAGGGTTAGGGATAGGGTTAGGGTTAGAGTTTCAGTTTGGGTTATGTTTTGGGTTAGGTTTAGGGTTAGGGTTAGGGTTTGGGTTCGGGTTAGGATTAGGGTTAGCGTTTGAGTTTGAATTAGGTTTAGGGTTAGCATTAGGCTTAGGGTTAGGTTTAGGATTAGTGTTTCAGTTAGGTTTAGGGTTAGGGTTAGGGTTTGGGTAATGTTTAGGTTTAGGGTTAGGGTTAGTTTTAGGGTTAGGGGTTAGCTTTACGTTTAGGGTTATTGTTAGTTTTTGGGTTAGGGTTAGTGTTAGGGTTTGGGTTTCAGTTAGAATTAGGGTTAGCGTTAGGGTTTGTGTTAGGGTTAGGTTTAGAGTTTGAATTAGGTTTAGGGTTAGGGTTAGATTTAGGATTTGGTTTAAGGGTAGTGTTGGGGTTTGGTTTAGGTTTTGGGTTAGGTTTAGAGTTAAGGTTAGGGTTTGGGTTCGGGTTAGAGTTAGGGTTAGGGATAGGGTTTGAGTTAGGGTTAGGGTTAGGGTTAGGGTTAGTATTAGGGTTTGGGTTAGGGTTAGGGTTAGGATTAGGATTAGGGTTTGGGTTAGGGTTAGGGTTTGGGTTAGGGTTAGGGTTAGGGTTAGGTTTTGGGTTAGGGTTAGGGTTAGGGTTAGGATTAGGGTTAGGGTTTGTATTAAGATTATGGTTTCTGTGTGGATTAGGGTTAGGGTTAGGGTTTGGATTAAGGTTAAGTTTAGGGTTAGGGTTTGTGTTAAGGGTAGGGTTAGGCTTAGGAATAGGGTTAGGGTTTAGGTTTTCGTTTAGGGTTAGTGTTAGGGTTAGTGTTAGGATTAGGGTTTGGGTTAGGATTTAGGTTTGGTTAGGTTTAGGGTTAGGGTTAGGGTTATGGTTAGGGTTAGCGTGAGGGTTAGGGTTAGGGTTAGGGTTAGCGTTAGGGTTAGGGTTATGGTTTGGGTTTGGGTTAGGGTTGGGTTAGGGTTAGGGTTTGGGTTAGGGTTAGGGTTAGGGTTAGGGTAAGGATTTGGGTTAGGCTTAGGGTTAGGGTTCCAGTTTGGGTTAGAATTATGGTGAGGGTTAGGGATTGGGTTAGGGTTAGGGTTAGGCTTAGGATTAGGGTTAGGGTTTGTGTTAAGATTACGGTTTGGGTTTGGGTTAGGGTTAGGGTTTGGGTTTTAGTTAGAATTAGGTTTAGTGTTATGGTTAGGGTTAGGGTTAGGGTTAGGGTAAAGGTTAAGTTTAGGGTTAGGGTTAGGTTTTGGGTTAGGGTTAGGGTTAGGATTAGGGTTTGAGTTTGAGTTAGGTTTAGGGTTAGCATTAGGGTTAGGATTAGGGTTAGGGTTAGGGTTTGGGTTTGGGTTCGAGTTAGGGTTAGGGTTAGGGTTTGGGTTAGGGTTAGGGTTAGTGTTAGGGTTTGGGAATGGGTTAGGATAAGGGTTAGGGTTAGGGTTTGGCTTAGGGTTAGTTCTTGGTTTAGGGTTAGGGTTAGGTTTACGGTTGGGTTTAGGTTTTGGGTTAGGGTTAGGGTTAGGGTTTGGGTTAGGGTTCAGGTTAGGGTTAGGGTTAGGGTTAGGGTTAGGGTTAGGGTTAGGGTTAGGATTAGGTTTAGGATTACATTTAGGTTTAGGTTTTCGGTTAAGTTTCGGGTTAGGGTTAGGGTTTGCGATTGGGTTCGGTTAGTTTTAGGGTTTTAGTTAGGGTTAGGGTTAGGGTTAGGGTTAGGGTTAGCGTTTAGGTTAGGGTTAGGCTTAGGGTTAGGGTTTGAGTTTGAGTTAGGTTTAGGTTTAGCATTAGGGTTAGAATTAGGGTTACGGTTAGGGTTTGGGTTATGGTTAGTGTTAGGGTTAGGATTAGGGTTAGGGTTAGGGTTCCGATTAGAGTTATGTTTAGAGTTTTGGGTTTGGGTAAGGGTTAAGGTTAGGTTTAATGTTAGGATTAGGGTTAGGGTTTGAATTTGAATTAGGTTTAGTGTTAGCATTAGGGTTAGGGTTAGGTTTAGGATAATTATTCAGTTAGGGTTAGGGTTAGGGTTAGGGTTTGGGTTCAGGTTAGGGTTAGGGTTACGGTTAGGGTTTGATTTAGGGTTAGGGTTAGGCTTAGTGTTAGTGTAAGGGTTTGGGTTAGGTTTAGGTTTAGGACTAGGGTGAGTGTTAGGGTTAGGTTTAGGGTTAGCATTAGGGTTAGGATTAGGGTTAGGTTTTGGGTTAGGGTTAGGGTTAGGGTTTGGGTTAGAGTTAAGGTTAGGGTTAGGGTTAGGGTTAGGGTTTGAGTTTGAGTTAGGTTTAGGTTTCGCATTAGGGTTAGAATTAGGGTTACGGTTAGGGTTTGGGTTAGGGTTAGGGTTAGGGTTAGGGTTTGGGTTAGGGTTAGGTGTGAGTCTGGGTTAGTGTGAGGGGTAGGGTTAGTGTTTAGGTTAGGGTTAGGGTTAGGGTTAGGGTTAGGTTTTGGGTTAGGGTTAGGGCTAGGATTAGAATTAGTGTTAGGATTAGGGTTAGGGTTAGGGTTAGGGTTAGGATAAGGATGAGGGTTAGCGTTAGAGGTAGGATTAGGGTTATTATTTGGGTTATGGTTTGGGTTAGGGTTAGGGTTAGGGTTTGGTTTAGTGTTAGAGTTAGGGTTTGAGTTAGGGTTAGGTTTAGGGTTAGGTTAGAGTTTGGGTTAGAGTTAGGGTTAGGGTTAGGGATTGCGTTTGGTTTAGAGTTAGGGTTAAGTTAGGGTTTGGGTTAAAGTTAGGGTTCGGGTGAGGTGTTGAATTAGGGTTATGGTTAGGATTAGGGTTAGGATTAGGGTTAGGGTTAGGGTTCCGATTAGAGTTAGGTTTAGAGTTTGTGTTTGGGTAAGGCTTAAGGTTAGTGTTAGTGTTAGGGTTAGGGTTAGGATAAGGATGAGGGTTAAGGTTAGGGTTAGGATTAGGGTTATTATTTGGGTTATGGTTTGGGTTAGTGTTAGGGTTAGGGTTTGGGTTAGTGTTAGAGTTAGGGTTTGAGTTAGGGTTAGGTTTAGGGTTAGGTTAGGGTTTGGGTTAGAGTTAGGGTTAGGGTTACGATTTGGGTTTGGTTTAGAGTTAGGGTTAGGTTAGGCTTTGGGTTAGAGTTAGGGTTAGGGTGAGGTGTTGGATTAGGGTTATGGTTAGTGTTAGGGTTAGGATTAGGGTTAGGGTTAGGGTTCCGATTAGAGTTATGTTTAGAGTTTGGGTTTGGGTAAGGGTTGAGGTTAGGTTTAGTGTTAGGATTAGGGTTAGGGTTTGAGTTTGAATTAGGTTTAGTGTTAGCATTAGGGTTAGGGTTAGGTTTAGGATAATTATTTCAGTTAGGGTTAGGGTTAGGGTTAGGGTTTGGGTTCGGGTTAGGGTTAGGGTTAGGGTTAGGGTTTGATTTAGGGTTAGGGTTAGGCTTAGGGTTAGTGTAAGTGTTTGGGTTAGGTTTAGGTTTAGGACTAGGGTTAGTGTTAGGGTTAGGTTTAGGGTTAGCATTAGGGTTAGGATTAGGGTTAGGGTTAGGGTTTGGGTTAGGGTTAGGGTTAGGGTTAGAGTTAGGGTTTGGGTTAGGGTTAGGGTTAGGGTTAGGGTTTGGGTTAGGGTTAGGATTAGGGTTAGGATTAGGGTTAAGGTTTGTGTTAAGATTAGGGTTTGGGTTTGGGTTAGGATTAGGGTTAGGGTTAGGGTTAGGGTTAGAATTAGGGTTAGGGTTAGGGTTAGGGTTAGGATAAGGATGAGGGTTAGTGTTAGGGTTAGGATTAGGTTTATTATTTGGGTTATGGTTTGGGTTAGGGTTAGGCTTACAGTTTGGGTTAGTGTTAGAGTGAGGGTTTGAGTTAGGGTTAGGTTTAGGGTTAGGTTAGGGTTTGGGTTAGAGTTAGGGTTAGGGTGAGGTGTTGGATTAGGGTTATGGTTAGGGTTAGGGTTAGGATTAGGGTTAGGGTTAGGCTTCCGATTAGAGTTAGGATTAGAGTTTGGGTTTGGGTAAGGGTTAAGGTTTGGGTTAGGGTTAGGGTTAGGGTTGGGGTTAGGACTAGGATAAGGGTGAGGGTTAGGGTTAGGATTAGGGTTAGGGTTTGGGTTTAGGTTTGGGTTATGGTTAGTGTAAGTGTTAGGGTTACAGTTTAGGGTTAGGGTTAGGGTTAGGGTTAGGGTTTCGGTTTGGGTTATGTTTTGGGCTAGGTTTAGGTTTAGGGTGAGGTTTTGGGTTCGGGATAGGATTAGGGTTAGGGTTTGAGTTTGAATTAGGTTTAGGTTTAGCATTAGGGTTAGGGTTAGGTTTAGGATTAGTGTTTCAGTTAGGGTTAGGGTTAGGGTTAAAGTTAGGGTTAGGTTTAGGGTTAGGGTTAGTGTTAGGGTTTGAGTTAGGGTTAGGGTTAGGACTAGAGTTAGTGTTAGGGTTAGGTTTAGGGTTAGCATTAGGGTTAGGATTAGGTTTAGGGTTAGGGTTTGGGTTAGGGTTAGGGTTAGGTTAGGGTTAGGGTTAGGGTTAGGGTTTGGGTTAGGGTTAGGATTAGGGTAAGGGTTTGGGTTCGGGTTGGGTTAGTGTTAGGGTTTTAGTTAGGGTTAGGGTTAGGGTTAGGTTTTGGTTTAGGGTTAGGCTTAGGGTTAGGGTTTGAGTTTGAGTTAGGTTTCGGGTTAGCATTAGGGTTAGGATAAGGGTTAGGGTTAGGGTTTGGGTTAGGGTTAGGGTTAGGATTAAGGTTTTAGTTAGGGTTAGGGTTAGGTTTAGGTTTTGGTTTAGGGTTAGGCTTAGGGTTAGGGTTTGAGTTTGAGAGTGGTTTCGGGTTAGCATTAGGGTTAGGATGAGGGTTAGGTTTAGGGTTTGGGTTAGGGTAAGGGTTAGGGTTAGGACTAGGATCACGGCTAGGATTAGGATTAGGGTTAGGGTTTGAGTTTAGGTTTGGGTTATGGTTAGGGTTAGTGTTAGGCTTAGGGTTTAGGGTTAGGTTTAGGGATAGGGTTAGGGTTAGAGATTCAGTTTGGGTTATGTTTTGGGTTAGGTTTAGGGTTAGGGTTAGGGTTTGGGTTCGGGTTAGGATTAGGGTTAGGGTTTGAGTTTGAATTAGGTTTAGGATTAGCATTAGGCTTAGTGTTAGGTTTAGGATTAGGGTTAGGGTTAGGGTTTGGGTAATGGTTAGGTTTAGGGTTAGGGTTAGTTTTAGGGTTAGGGGTTAGGTTTAGGTTTAGGGTTATTGTTAGTGTTTGGGTTAGGGTTAGTGTTAGGTTTTGGGTTTCAGTTAGAATTAGGATTAGCGTTAGGGTTTGTGTTAGGGTTAGGGTTAGAGTTTGAATTAGGTTTAGGGTTAGGGTTAGGGTTAGATTTAGGATTTGGTTTAAGGGTAGTGTTGGGGTTTGGTTTAGGTTTTGGTTTAGGTTTAGAGTTAGGGTTAGGGTTTGGGTTCGGGTTAGAGTTAGGGTTAGGGATAGGGTTTGAGTTAGGGTTAGGGTTAGGGTTAGGGTTAGGGTTAGTATTAGGGTTTGGGTTAGGGTTAGGGTTATGATTAGGATTAGGGTTTGGGTTAGGGTTAGGGTTTGGGTTAGGGTTAGGGTTAGGGTTAGCTTTTGGGTTAGGGTTAGGGTTAGGGTTAGGGTTTGTGTTAACATTATGGTTTCTGTGTGGATTAGCGTTAGGGTTAGGGTTTGGATTAAGGTTACGTTTAGGGTTAGGGTTTGTGTTAAGTTTAGGGTTAGGCTTAGGATTAGGGTTAGGGTTTAGGTATTCGGTTAGGGTTAGTGTTAGGGTTAGTGTTAGGATTAGGGTTTGAGTTAGGATTTAGGTTTGGTTAGGTTTAGGTTTAGGGTTAGGGTTATGGTTAGGGTTAGCTTTAGGGTTAGGGTTAGGGTTAGGGTTAGCGTTAGGGTTAGGGTTATGGTTTGGGTTTGGGTTAGGGTTTGGGTTAGGGTTAGGGTTTGGGTTAGGGTTAGGGTTAGGGTTAGGGTAAGGATTTGGGTTAGGCTTAGGGTTAGGGTTCCGGTTTGGGTTAGAATTATGGTGAGGGTTAGGGGTTGGGTTAGGGTTAGGGTTAGGCTTAGGGTTAGGGTTAGGGTTTGTGTTAAGATTACGGTTTGGGTTTGGGTTAGGGTTAGGGTTTGGGTTTTAGTTAGAATTAGGTTTAGTGTTATGGTTAGGGTTAGGGTTAGGGTAAAGGTTAAGTTTAGGGTTAGGGTTAGGTTTTGGGTTAGGGTTAGGGTTAGGATTAGGGTTTGAGTATGAGTTAGGTTTAGGGTTAGCATTAGGGTTAGGATTAGGGTTAGGGTTTGGGTTTGGGTTCGAGTTAGGGTTAGGGTTAGGGTTTGGGTTAGGGTTAGGGTTAGTGTTAGGGTTTGGGAATGGGTTAGGATAAGGGTTAGGGTTAGGGTTTGGCTTAGGGTTAGGTTTAGGGTTAGTTCTTGGTTTAGGGTTAGGGTTAGGTTTACGGTTGGGTTTAGGTTTTGGGTTAGGGTTAGGGTTAGGGTTTGGGTTAGGGTTAAGGTTAGGGTTAGGGTTAGGGTTAGGGTTAGGGTTAGGGTTAGGGTTAGGGTTAGGGTTAGGATTTGGTTTAGGATTACATTTAGGTTTAGGTTTTCGGTTAAGTTTCGGGTTAGGGTTAGGGTTTGCGATCGGGTTCGGTTAGTTTTAGGGTTTTAGTTAGGGTTAGGGTTAGGGTTAGGGTTAGCGTTTAGGTTAGGGTTAGGCTTAGGGTTAGGGTTTGAGTTTGAGTTAGGTTTAGGTTTAGCATTAGGGTTAGAATTAGGGTTACGGTTAGGGTTTGGGTTAGGGTTAGGGTTAGGGTTAGGGTTTGGGTTAGGGTTAGGTTTGAATCTGGGTTAGTGTTAGGGTTAGGGTTAGTGTTAAGATTAGGGTTAGGGTTAGGGTTAGGGTTAGGTTTTGGGTTAGGGTTAGGGTTAGAATTAGAATTAGTGTTAGGATTAGGGTTAGGGTTAGGGTTAGGGTTAGGATAAGGATGAGGGTTAGGGTTAGGGTTAGGATTAGGGTTATTATTTGGGTTATGGTTTGGGTTAGGGTTAGTGTTAGGGTTTGGTTTAGTTTTAGAGTTAGGGTTTGTGTTGGGGTTAGGTTTAGGGTTAGGTTAGAGTTTGGGTTAGAGTTAGGGTTAGGGTTAGGGATTGCGTTTGGTTTAGAGTTAGGGTTAAGTTAGGGTTTGGGTTAAAGTTAGGGTTCGGGTGAGGTGTTGGATTAGGGTTATGGTTAGGATTAGGGTTAGGATTAGGGTTAGGGTTAGGGTTCCGATTAGAGTTAAGTTTAGAGTTTGTGTTTGGGTAAGGCTTAAGGTTAGTGTTAGTGTTAGGGTTTGGGTTAGGGTTAGGGTTAGGACTAGGATTAGGGTTAGGGTTAGGTTAGGATTAGGGTTAGGGTTTGGGTTTAGGTTTGGGTTAATATTAGGGTTAGTGTTAGGGTTAGGGTTTAGGGTTAGGGTTAGATTTGGGTTAGGGTTTCGGTTTGGGTTATGTTTTGGGTTAGGTTTAGGGTTAGGGTTAGTGTTTGGGTTCGGGTTAGGAATAGGGTTAGGATTTGAGTTTGAATTAGGTTTAGGGTTAGCATTAGGGTTAGGGTTAGGTTTAGGAGTAGGGTTTCAGTTACGGTTAGGGTTAGGGTTAGGGTTTGGTTTCGGGTTAGGGTTAGGGATAGGGTTAGGATTTGATTTAGGGTTAGGGTTAGGGTTAGGTTTAGTGTTAGGGTTTGGGTTAGGGTTAGGGTTTGGACTTGGGTTAGTGTTAGGGTTAGGTTTAGGGTTAGTGTTAGGGTTAGGATTAGGGTTAGGGTTAGGGTTTGGGTTAGGGTTAGGGTTAGGGTTAAGGTTAGGGTTAGGGTTAGGGTTAGGGTTAGGGTTAGTGTTTGGGTTAGGTTTAGGGTTGGAGTTAGGATTAGGGTTAGGGATTGTGTTAAAATTAGGGTTTGGGTTTGTGTTAGGGTTAGGGTTAGGGTTAGGGTTAGGGTTAGGGTTAGGTTAAAATTAGGGTTAGGGTTAGGGTTAGGATAAGGATGAGGGTTAAGGTTAGGGTTAGGATTAGGGTTATTATTTGAGTTATGGTTTGGGTTAGTGTTAGGGTTAGGGTTTGGGTTAGTGTTAGAGTTAGGGTTTGAGTTAGGGTTAGGTTTAGGGTTAGGTTAGGGTTTGCGTTAGAGTTAGGGTTAGGGTTACGATTTGGGTTTGGTTTAGAGTTAGGGTTAGGTTAGGCTTTGGGTTAGAGTTAGGGTTAGGGTGAGGTGTTGGATTAGGGTTATGGTTAGTGTTAGGGTTAGGATTAGGGTTAGGGTTAGGGTTCCGATTAGAGTTATGTTTAGAGTTTTGGGTTTGGGTAAGGGTTAAGGTTAGGTTTAATGTTAGGATTAGGGTTAGCGTTTGAATTTGAATTAGGTTTAGTGTTAGCATTAGGGTTAGGGTTAGGTTTAGGATAATTATTTCAGTTAGGGTTAGGGTTAGGGTTAGGGTTTGGGTTCGGGTTAGGGTTAGGGTTACGGTTAGGGTTTGATTTAGGGTTAGGGTTAGGCTTAGTGTTAGTGTAAGGGTTTGGGTTAGGTTTAGGTTTAGGACTAGGGTGAGTGTTAGGGTTAGGTTTAGGGTTAGCATTAGGGTTAGGATTAGGGTTAGGGTTTGGGTTAGGGTTAGGGTTAGGGTTAGGGTTAGGGTTAGGGTTAGGGTTAGGGTTTGAGTTTGAGTTAGGTTTAGGTTTAGCATTAGGGTTAGAATTAGGGTTACGGTTAGGGTTTGGGTTAGGGTTAGGGTTAGGGTTAGGGTTTGGGTTAGGGTTAGGTTTGAATCTGGGTTAGTGTTAGGGTTAGGGTTAGTGTTAAGATTAGGGTTAGGGTTAGGGTTAGGGTTAGGTTTTGGGTTAGGGTTAGGGTTAGAATTAGAATTAGTGTTAGGATTAGGGTTAGGGTTAGGGTTAGGGTTAGGATAAGGATGAGGGTTAGGGGTAGGGTTAGGATTAGGGTTATTATTTGGGTTATGGTTTGGGTTAGGGTTAGTGTTAGGGTTTGGTTTAGTTTTAGAGTTAGGGTTTGAGTTAGGGTTAGGTTTAGGGTTAGGTTAGAGTTTGGGTTAGAGTTAGGGGTAGGGTTAGGGATTGCGTTTGGTTTAGAGTTAGGGTTAAGTTAGTGTTTGGGTTATAGTTAGGGTTCGGGTGAGGTGTTGGATTAGGGTTATGGTTAGGATTAGGGTTAGGATGAGGGTTAGGGTTAGGGTTCCGATTAGAGTTAAGTTTAGAGTTTGTGTTTGGGTAAGGCTTAAGGTTAGTGTTAGTGTTAGGGTTAGGGTTAGGGTTAGGGTTAGGACTAGGATTAGGGTTAGGGTTAGGGTTAGGATTAGGGTTAGGGTTTGGGTTTAGGTTTGGGTTAATATTAGGGTTAGTGTTAGGGTTAGGGTTTAGGGTTAGGGTTAGATTTGGGTTAGGGTTTCGGTTTGGGTTATGTTTTTGGTTAGGTTTAGGGTTAGGGTTAGTGCTTGGGTTCGGGTTAGGAATAGGGTTAGGGTTTGAGTTTGAATTAGGTTTAGGGTTAGCATTAGGGTTAGGGTTAGGTTTAGGAGTAGGGTTTCAGTTACGGTTAGGGTTAGGGTTAGGGTTTGAGTTCGGCTTAGGGTTAGGGATAGCGTTAGGATTTGATTTAGGGTTAGCGTTAGGGTTAGGTTTAGTGTTAGGGTTTGGGTTAGGGTTAGGGTTTGGACTTGGGTTAGTGTTAGGGTTAGGTTTAGGGTTAGTGTTAGGGTTAGGATTAGGGTTAGGGTTAGGGTTTGGGTTAGGGTTAGGGTTAGGGTTAAGGTTAGGGTTAGGGTTAGGGTTTGGGTTAGGGTTAGGGTTAGGGTTAGTGTTTGGGTTAGGTTTAGGGTTGGAGTTAGGATTAGGGTTAGGGATTGTGTTAAAATTAGGGTTTGGGTTTGTGTTAGGGTTAGGGTTAGGGTTAGGGTTAGGGTTAGGGTTATGTTTAGAATTAGGGTTAGGGTTAGGGTTAGGATAAGGATGAGGGTTAAGGTTAGGGTTAGGATTAGGGTTATTATTTGGGTTATGGTTTGGGTTAGTGTTAGGGTTAGGGTTTGGGTTAGTGTTAGAGTTAGGGTTTGAGTTAGGGTTAGGTTTAGGGTTAGGTTAGGGTTTGGGTTAGAGTTAGGGTTAGGGTTACGATTTGGGTTTGGTTTAGAGTTAGGGTTAGGTTAGGCTTTGGGTTAGAGTTAGGGTTAGGGTGAGGTGTTGGATTAGGGTTATGGTTAGTGTTAGGGTTAGGATTAGGGTTAGGGTTAGGGTTCCGATTAGAGTTATGTTTAGAGTTTTGGGTTTGGGTAAGGGTTAAGGTTAGGTTTAATGTTAGGATTAGGGTTAGGGTTTGAATTTGAATTAGGTTTAGTGTTAGCATTAGGGTTAGGGTTAGGTTTAGGATAATTATTTCAGTTAGGGTTAGGGTTAGGGTTAGGGTTTGGGTTCGGGTTAGGGTTAGGGTTACGGTTAGGGTTTGATTTAGGGTTAGGGTTAGGCTTAGTGTTAGTGTAAGGGTTTGGATTATGTTTAGGTTTAGGACTAGGGTTAGTATTAGGGTTAGGTTTAGGGTTAGCATTAGGGTTAGGATTAGGGTTAGGGTTAGGGTTTGGGTTAGGGTTAGGGTTAGGGTTAGGGTTAGGGTTTGGGTTAGGGTTAGGGTTAGGGTTAGGGTTTGGGTTAGGTTTAGGATTAGGGTTAGGATTAGGGTTAAGGTTTGTGTTAAGATTAGGGTTTGGGTTTGGGTTAGGGTTAGGGTTAGGGTTAGGGTTAGGGTTAGAATTAGGGTTAGGGTTAGGGTTAGGGTTAGGATAAGGATGTGGGTTAGTGTTAGGGTTAGGATTAGGGTTATTATTTGGGTTTTGGTTTGGGTTAGGGTTAGGCTTACGGTTTGGGTTAGTGTTAGAGTGAGGGTTTGAGTTAGGGTTAGGTTTAGGTTTAGGTAAGGGTTTGGGTTAGAGTTAGGGTTAGGGTGAGGTGTTGGATTAGGGTTATGGTTAGGGTTAGGGTTAGGATTAGGGTTAGGGTTAGGCTTCCGATTAGAGTTAGGTTTAGAGTATGGGTTTGGGTAAGGGTTAAGGTTAGGGTTAGGGTTGGGGTTAGGGTTAGGGTTAGGACTAGGATAAGGGTTAGGGTTAGGGTTAGGATTAGGGTTAGGGTTTGGGTTTAGGTTTGGGTTATGGTTAGTGTAAGTGTTAGGGTTACAGTTTAGGGTTAGGGTTAGGGTTAGGGTTAGGGTTTCGGTTTGGGTTATGTTTTGGGCTAGGTTTAGGGTTAGGGTTTGGGTTCGGGTTAGGATTAGGGTTAGAGTTTGAGTTTGAATTAGGTTTAGGTTTAGCATTAGGGTTAGGGTTAGGTTTAGGATTAGTTTTTCAGTTAGGGTTAGGTTTAGGGTTAAAGTTAGGGTTAGGGTTAGGGTTA
>JAJHUQ010000046.1:3447500-3452500 GCA_035773235.1 Eospalax fontanierii | reverse complement strand
GGTTTGGCTTAGGGTTAGGTTTAGGGTTAGTTCTTGGTTTAGGGTTAGGGTTAGGTTTACGGTTGGGTTTAGGTTTTGGGTTAGGGTTAGGGTTAGGGTATGGGTTAGGGTTAAGGTTAGGGTTAGGGTTAGGGTTAGGGTTAGGGTTAGGGTTTGGTTTAGGATTACATTTAGGTTTAGGTTTTCGGTTAAGTTTCGGGTTAGGGTTCTGGTTTGCGATCGGGTTCGGTGAGTGTTAGGGTTTAGTTAGGGTTAGGGTTAGGGTTAGGGTTAGTGTTTGGGTTAGGGTTAGTCTTAGGGTTAGGGTTTGAGTTTGAGTTAGGTTTAGGTTTAGCACTAGGGTTAGAAGTAGGGTCACGGTCAGGGTTTGGGTTAGGGTTAGGGCTAGGGTTAGGGTTTGGGTTAGGGTTAGGTCTGAATCTGGGTTAGTGTTAGGGTTAGGGTTAGTGTTAAGATTAGGGTTAGGGTTAGGGTTAGGGTTAGGTTTTGGGTTAGGGTTAGGGTTAGGATTAGAATTAGTGTTAGGATTAGGGTTAGGGTTAGGGTTAGGGTTAGGATAAGGATGAGGGTTAGGGTTAGGGTTAGGATTAGGGTTATTATTTGGGTTATGGTTTGGGTTAGGGTTAGTGTTAGGGTTTGGTTTAGTGTTAGAGTTAGGGTTTGAGTTAGGGTTAGGTTTAGGGTTAGGTTAGAGTTTGGGTTAGAGTTAGGGTTAGGGTTAGGGTTTGCGTTTGGTTTAGAGTTAGGGTTAAGTTAGGGTTTGGGTTAAAGTTAGGGTTCGGGTGAGGTGTTGGATTAGGGTTATGGTTAGGGTTAGGGTTAGGATTAGGGTTCGGGTTAGGGTTCCGATTAGAGTTAGGTTTAGAGTTTGTGTTTGGGTAAGGCTTAAGGTTAGTGTTAGTGTTAGGGTTAGGGTTAGGGTTACGGTTAGGACTAGCATTAGCGTTAGGGTTAGGGTTAGGATTAGGGTTAGGGTTTGGGTTTAGGTTTGGGTTAATATTAGGGTTAGTGTTAGGGTTAGGGTTTAGGGTTAGGGTTATATTTAGGGTTAGGGTTTCGGTTTGGGTTATGTTTTGGGTAAGGTTTAGGGTTAGGGTTAGTGTTTGGGTTCGGGTTAGGAATAGGGTTAGGGTTTGAGTTTGAATTAGGTTTAGGGGTAGCATTAGGGTTAGGGTTAGGTTTAGGATTAGGGTTTCAGTTACGGTTAGGGTTAGGGTTAGGTTTTGTGTTCGGGTTAGGGTTAGGGATAGGGTTAGGGTTTGATTTAGGGTTAGGGTTAGGGTTAGGTTTAGTGTTAGGGTTTGGGTTAGGGTTAGGGTTAGGACTAGGGTTAGTGTTAGGGTTAGGTTTAGGGTTAGTGTTAGGGTTAGGATTATGGTTAGGGTTAGGGTTTGGGTTAGGGTTAGGGTTAGGGTTAAGGTTAGGGTTAGGGTTAGGGTTTGGGTTAGGGTTAGGGTTAGGGTTAGTGTTTGGGTTTGGTTTAGGGTTGGAGTTAGGATTAGGGATAGGGATTGTGTTAAAATTAGGGTTAGGTTTACAATTAGGGTTAGTGTTAAGGTTAGGGTTAGGGTTAGGTTTAGAATTAGGGTTAGGGTTAGGGTTAGGATAAGGATGAGGGTTAAGGTTAGGGTTAGGATTAGGGTTATTATTTGGGTTATGGTTTGGGTTAGAGTTAGGGTTAGGGTTTGGGTTAGTGTTAGAGTTAGGGTTTGAGTTAGGGTTAGGTTTAGGGTTAGGTTAGGGTTTGGGTTAGAGTTAGGGTTAGGGTTACGATTTGGGTTTGGTTTAGAGTTAGGGTTATGTTAGGCTTTGGGTTAGAGTTAGGGTTAGGGTGAGGTGTTGGATTAGGGTTATGGTTAGGGTTAGGGTTAGGATTAGGTTTAGGGTTAGGGTTAGGGTTCCGATTAGTGTTATGTTTAGAGTTCGGTTTGGGTAAGGGTTAAGGTTAGGTTTAGTGTTAGGATTAGGGTTAGGGTTTGAGTTTGAATTAGGTTTAGTGTTAGCATTAGGGTTAGGGTTAGGTTTAGGATAATTATTTCAGTTAGGGTTAGGGTTAGGGTTAGGGTTTGGGTTCGGGTTAGGGTTAGGGTTAGGGTTAGGGTTTGATTTAGGGTTTGGGTTAGGGTTAGGGTTAGTGTAAGGGTTTGGTTTAGGTTTAGGTTTAGGACTAGGGTTAGTGTTAGGGTTAGGTTTAGGGTTAGCATTAGGGTTAGGATTAGGGTTAGGGTTAGGGTTTGGGTTAGGGTTAGGGTTAGGGTTAGGGTTAGGGTTAGGGTTAGGGTTAGAATTAGGGTTAGGTTTAGGGTTAGGGTTAGGGTTAGGGTTACGACAAGGATTATTGTTAGGTTTAGGGTTAGCATTAGTTTTAGGATTAGGGTTAGGTTTAGGGTTAGGGTTAGGGTTAGGGTTAGGGTTAGGGTTTGGGTTAGGGTTAGGGTTAGGGTTAACGTTTGAGTTAGGGTTAGGGTTAGGGTTAGGGTTAGTGTTAGGGTTAGGGTTAGGGTTTGTGTTAAGATTAGGGTTTGGGTTTGGGTTAGGGTTAGGGTTAGGGTTAGGGTTAGGGTTAGGGTTAGGGTTAGGGTTAGAATTAGGGTTAGGGTTAGGGTGAGGTTTAGGGTTAGAATAAGGTTGAGGGCTAGTGTTAGGGTTAGGATTAGGGTTATTATTTGGGTTATGGTTTGGGTTAGGGTTAGGGTTACGGTTTGGGTTAGTGTTAGAGTGAGGGTTTGAGTTAGGGTTAGGTTTAGGGTTAGGTTAGGGTTTGGGTTAGAGTTAGGGTTAGGGTTAGGGTTTGGGTTTGGTTTAGAGTTAGGTTTAGGTTAGGGAATGGGTTAGAGTTAGGGTTAGGGTGAGGTGTTGTATTAGGGTTATGGTTAGGGTTAGGGTTAGGATTAGGGTTAGGGTTAGGGTTCCGATTAGAGTTAGGTTTAGTGTTTGGGTTTGGGTAAAAGTTAAGGTTAGGGTTAGGGTTAGGGTTAGGGTTAGGGTTAGGGTTAGGACTAGGATTAGGGTTAGGGTTAGGATTAGGGTTAGAGTTTGGGTTTAGGTTTGGGTTATGTTTAGGGTAAGTGTTAGGGTTACAGTTTAGTGTAAGGGTTAGGGTTAGGGTTCCGGTTTCGGTAATGTTTTGGCCTAGATTTAGGTTTAGGGTTAGGGTTTGGGTTCGGATTAGGATTAGGGTTAGGGTTTGGGTTAGGGTTAGGGTTAGGGTTAGTGTTTGGGTTTGGTTTAGGGTTGGAGTTAGGATTAGGGTTAGGGATTGTGTTAAAATTAGGGTTTAGGTTTGTGTTAGGGTTAGCGTTAGGGTTAGGGTTAGGGTTAGGTTTAGAATTAGGGTTAGGTTTAGGGTTAGGATAAGGATGAGGGTTAAGGTTAGGGTTAGGATTAGGGTTATTATTTGGGTTATGGTTTGGGTTAGTGTTAGGGTTAGGGTTTGGGTTAGTGTTAGAGTTAGGGTTTGAGTTACGGTTAGGTTTAGGTTTAGGTTAGGGTTTGGGTTAGAGTTAGGGTTAGGGTTACGATTTGGGTTTGGTTTAGAGTTAGGGTTAGGTTAGGCTTTGGGTTAGAGTTAGGGTTAGGGTGAGGTTTTGGATTAGGGTTATGGTTAGGGTTAGGGTTAGGATTAGGGTTAGGGTTAGGGTTCCGATTAGAGTTATGTTTAGAGTTTGGGTTTGGGTAAGGGTTAAGGTTAGGTTTAGTGTTAGGATTAGGGTTAGGGTTTGAGTTTGAATTAGGTTTAGTGTTAGCATTAGGGTTAGGGTTAGGTTTAGGATAATTATTTCAGTTAGGGTTAGGGTTAGGGTTAGGGTTTGGGTTCGGGTTAGGGTTAGGGTTAGGGTTAGGGTTTGATTTAGGGTTAGGGTTAGGCTTAGGGTTAGTGTAAGGGTTTGGTTTAGGTTTAGGTTTAGGACTAGGGTTAGTGTTAGGGTTAGGTTTAGGGTTAGCATTAGGGTTAGGATTAGGGTTAGGGTTAGGGTTTGGGTTAGGGTTAGGGTTAGGGTTAGGGTTAGAATTAGGGTTAGGGTTAGGGTTAGGGTTAGGGTTAGGGTTACGACTAGGGTTATTGTTAGGTTTAGAGTTAGCATTAGTTTTAGGATTAGGGTTAGGGTTAGGGTTAGGGTTTGTGTTTGGGTTAGGGTTAGTGTTAGGGTTAGGGTTTGGGTTCGGTTTAGGGTTAGGGTTAACGTTTGAGTTAGGGTTACGGTTAGGGTTAGGATTAGGGTTAGGGTTTGTGTTAAGATTAGGGTTTGGTTTAGGGTTAGGGTTAGGGTTTGGGTTAAAGTTACGTTTAGGGTTAGGTTTTGTTTTAGGGTTAGGATTAGGTTTAGGGTTTAGGTTTTCGGTTAGGTTTAGTGATAGGGTTAGGGTTAGGATTAGGGTTTGGGTTAGGGTTTAGATTTGGTTAGGTTTAGGGTTAGGGTTAGGGTTATAGTTAGGTTTAGCTTTACGGTTAGGGTTAAGGTTATGGTTAGGGTTAGCGTTAGGGATAGGGTAAGGGTTAGGGCCCCGATTAGAGTTAGGTTTAGAGTTTGGGTTTGGGTAAGGGTTAAGGTTAGGGTTAGGGTTAGGTTTAGGTTTAGGGCTAGGACTAGGATTAGGGTTAGGTTAGGGTTAGGGTTAGGGTTAGGGTTTCGGTTTGGGTTATGTTTTGTGCTAGGTTTAGGGTTAGGGTTTGGGTTCAGGTTAGGATTAGGGTTAGGGTTTGAGTTTGAATTAGGTTTAGGGTTAGCATTAGGGTTAGGGTTAGGTTTCGGATTAGTGTTTCAGTTAGGGTTAGGGTTAGGGTTAAGGTTAGGGTTAGGGTTAGGGTTAGGGTTTGATTTAGGGTTTGGGTTAGGGTTAGGGTTAGTGTTAGGGTTTGGGTTCGGGTTAGGGTTAGGACTAGGGTTAGTGTTAGGGTTAGGTTTAGGGTTAACATTAGGGTAAGGATAAGGGTTAGGGTTGGGGTATGGGTTAGGGTAAGGGTTAGGGTTAGGTTTAGGGTTAGGGTTAGGGTTAGG
>JAJHUQ010000046.1:3425000-3432500 GCA_035773235.1 Eospalax fontanierii | reverse complement strand
AGTGAGGGTTTGAGTTAGGGTTAGGTTTAGGGTTAGGTTAGGGTTAGGGTTAGGGTTAGGGTTAGGCTTAGGGTTATGGTTAGGTTTAGAGTTAGGGTTAGGGTGAGGTGTTGGATTAGGGTTATGGTTAGTGTTAAGGTTAGGATTAGGGTTAGGGTTAGGGTTCCGATTAGATTTATGTTTAGAGTTTGGGTTTGGGTAAGGGTTAAGGTTAGGTTTAGGGTTAGGATTAGGGTTAGATTTGAGTTTGAATTAGGTTTAGGGTTAGCATTAGGGTTAGGGTTAGGTTTAGGATAAGTATTTCAGTTAGGGTTAGGGTTAGGGTTAGGTTTTGGGTTCGGGTTCGGGTTAGGGTTAGCGTTAGGGTTTGATTTAGGGTTAGGATTAGGCTTAGGGTTAGTGTAAGGGTTTGGGTTAGGGTTAGAGTTAGGACTAGGGTTAGTGTTAGGGTTAGGTTTAGGGTTAGCATTAGGGTTAGGATTAGGGTTAGGGTTAGGGTTTGGGTTAGGTTTAGGGTTAGGGTTAGGGTTAGGGTTAGGGTTAGGGTTAGGGTTTGGGTTTGGTTTAGAGTTAGGTTAAGGTTAGGGTTTGGGTTAGAGTTAGGGTTAGGGTGAGGTGTTGGATTAGGGTTATGGTTAGGGTTAGGATTAGGATTAGGGTTAGGGTTAGGCTTCCGATTAGAGTTAGGTTTAGAGTTTGGGTTTGGGTAAGGGTTAAGGTTAGGATTAGGGTTACCCTTAGGGTTAGGGATAGGACTAGGATTAGGGGTAGGTTTAGGGTTAGGATTAGGGTTAGGGTTTGTGTTTAGGTTTGGGTTATGGTTAGGGTAAGTGTTAGGGTTAGGGTTTAGGGTTAGGTATAGGGTTAGGGTTAGAGTTTCGGTTTGGGTTATATTTTGGTTTAGGTTTAGGGTTAGGGTTAGGGTTTGGGTTCGGGTTAGGATTAGTGTTAGGGTTTGAGTTTGAATTAGGTTTAGGGTTAGCATTAGGGTTAGGGCTAGGTTTAGGATTAGTGTTTCAGTTAGGGTTAGGGTTAGGTTAAGGTTAGGGTTAGGGTTAGGTTTAGGATTTGATTTAGGGTTAGGGTTAGGGTTAGGGTTAGGGTTAGTGTTAGGGTTTGGGTTAGGGATAGGGTTACGACTAGGGTTAGGGCTAGGTTTAGGGTTAGCATTAGTTTTAGGATTAGGGTTAGGGCTAGGGTTTGGGTTTGGGTTGGGGCTAGGGTTAGGGTTCGGGTTTGGGTTAGGGTTAGGGTTAGGGCTCACGTTTGAGTCAGGGTTACGGTTATAGTTAGGATTAGGGTTAGGGTTTGTGTTAAGATTAGGGTTTGGTTTAGGGTTAGGGCTAGGGTTTGGGTTAAAGTTACGTTTAGGGTTAGGTTTTGTTTTAGGGTTAGGGTTAAGGTTAGGATTAGGTTTAGGGTTTAGGTTTTCGGTTAGGTTTAGTGTTAGGGTTAGGGTTATGATTAGGGTTTGGGTTAGGGTTTACGTTTGGTTAGGTTTAGGGTTAGGGTTAGGGTTATGGTTAGGTTTAGCTTTACGGTTAGGGTTAGGGTTATGGTTAGGGTTAGCGTTAGGGTTAGGGTTAGGGTTAGGGTTCCGATTAGAGTTAGGTTTAGAGTTTGGGTTTGGGTAAGGGTTAAGGTTAAGGTTAGGGTTAGGGTTAGGGTTAGGGTTAGGACTAGGATTAGGGTTAGGGTTAGGGTTAGGATTAGGGTTAGGGTTTGGGTTTAGGTTTGGGTTATGGTTAGGGTAAGTGTTAGGGTTACAGTTTAGGGTTAGGGTTAGGGTTAGGGTTAGGGTTTCAGTTTGGGTTATGTTTTGGGCTAGGTTTAGGGTTAGGGTTAGGGTTAGGGTTTGGGTTCGGGTTAGGATTAGGGTTAGGGTTTGAGTTTGAATTAGGTTTAGGGTTAGCATTAGGGTTAGGGTTAGGTTTAGGATTAGTGTTTCAGTTAGGGTTAGGGTTAGGGTTAAGGTTAGGGTTAGGGTTAGGTTTAGGGTTTGATTTGGGTTAGGGTTAGGGTTAGGGTTAGTGTTTGGGTTAGGTTTAGGGTTGGAGTTAGGATTAGGGTTAGGGTTTGTGTTAAAATTAGGGTTTGGGTTTGTGTTAGGGTTAGGGTTAGGGTTAGGGTTAGGTTTAGAATTAGGGTTAGGGTTAGGGTTAGGATAAGGATGTGGTTTAAGGTTAGGGTTAGGATTAGGGTTATTATTTGGGTTATGGTTTGGGTTAGTGTTAGGGTTAGGGTTTGGGTTAGTGTTAGAGTGAGGGTTTGAGTTAGGGTTAGGTTTAGGGTTAGGTTAGGGTTAGGGTTAGGGTTAGGGTTAGAGTTAGGGTTAGGGTAAGGGTAAGGGTTAGAGTTAGGGTTAGGGTGAGGTGTTGGATTAGGGTTATGGTTAGGGTTCGGGTTAGGATTAGGGTTAGGGTTAGGGTTCCGATTAGAGTTATGTTTAGAGTTTGGGTTTGGGTAAGGGTTAAGGTTAGGTTTAGGGTTAGGATTAGTGTTAGGGTTTGAGTTTGAATTAGGTTTAGGGTTAGCATTAGGGTTAGGGTTAGGTTTAGGATAAGTATTTCAGTTAGGGTTAGGGTTAGGGTTAGGGTTTGGGTTCGGGTTAGGGTTACGTTTAGGGTTAGGTTTTGATTTAGGGTTAAGGTTAGGCTTAGAGTTAGTGTAAGGGTTTGGGTTAGGGTTAGGGTTAGGACTAGGGTTAGTGTTAGGATTAGGTTTAGGGTTAGCATTAGGGTTAGGATTAGGGTTATGGTTAGGGTTTGGGTTAGGGTTAGGGTTTGTGTTAGGGTTAGGGTTAGGGTTAGGGTTTGGGTTAGGGTTAGGGTTAGGGTTAGGATTAGGGTTAGGGTTTGTTTTAAGATTAGGGTTTGTGTTTGGGTTAGGGTTAGGGTTAGGGTTAGGGTTAGGGTTAGGGTTAGAATTAGGGTTAGGGTTAGGGTTAGGGTTAGGGTTAGGGTTTAGATAAGGATGAGGGTTAGTGTTAGGGTTAGGATTAGGGTTATTATTTGGGTTATGGTTTGTGTTAGGGTTAGGGTTACGGTTTGGGTTAGTGTTAGAGTGAGGGTTTGAGTTAGGGTTAGGTTTAGGGTTAGGTTAGGGTTTGGGTTAGAGTTAGGGTTAGGGTTAGGGTTTGGGTATGGTTGAGAGTTAGGTTTAGGTTAGGGTTTTGGTTAGAGTTAGGGTTAGGGTGAGGTGTTGGATTATGGTTATGGTTAGGGTTAGGGTTAGGATTAGGGTTAGGGTTATGGTTCCGATTTGAGTTAGGTTTAGAATTTGGGTTAGGGTTAGGGTTAGGGTTAGGGTTAGGGTTAGGGTTAGGGTTAGGGTTAGGGTTAGGGTTAGGGTTAGGGTTAGGTTTAGGATTAGTGTTTCACTTAGGGTTAGGGTTAGGTTAAGGTTAGGGTTAGGGTTAGGTTTAGGGTTTGATTTAGGGTTAGGGTTAGGGTTAGGGTTAGTGTTAGGGTTTGGGTTAGGGTTAGGGTTACGACTAGGGTTAGGGTTAGGTTTAGGGTTAGCATTAGTTTTAGGATTAGGGTTAGGGTTAGGGTTTGGGTTTGGGTTAGGTTTAGGGTTAGGGTTAGGGTTTGGGTTAGGGTTAGGGTTAGGGTTAACGTTTGAGTTAGGGTTACGGTAAGGTTAAGGATTAGGGTTAGGGTTTGCGTTAAGATTACGGTATGCTTTAGGGTCAAGGTTAGGGTTTGGTTAAAGTTACGTTTAGTTTTAGGGTTTGTTTTATGGTTAGTGTTAGGGTTAGGATTAGGTTTAGGGTTTAGGTTTTCGGTTAGGTTTAGTGTTAGGGTTAGGGTTAGGATTAGGGTTTGGGTTAGTGTTTAGGTTTGGTTAGGTTTAGGGTTAGGGTTATGGTTATGGTTAGGTTTAGCTTTACGGTTAGGGTTAGGGTTATGGTTAGGGTTAGCGTTAGGGTTAGGGTTAGGGTTAGGGTTCCGATTAGAGTTTGGTTTAGAGTTTGGGTTTGGGTAAGGTTTAAGGTTAAGGTTAGGGTTAGGGTTAGGGTTAGGGTTAGGACTAGGATTAGGGTTAGGTTTAGGGTTAGGATTAGGGTTAGGGTTTGGGTTTAGGTTTGGGTTATGGTTAGGGTAAGTGTTAGGGTTACAGTTTAGGGTTAGGGTTAGGGTTAGGGTTAGGGTTTCAGTTTGGGTTATGTTTTGGGCTAGGTTTAGGGTTAGGGTTAGGGTTAGGGTTTGGGGTTCGGGTTAGGATTAGGGTTAGGGTTTGAGTTTGAATTAGGTTTAGGGTTAGCATTAGGGTTAGGGTTAGGTTTAGGATTAGTGTTTCAGTTAGGGTTAGGGTTAGGGTTAAGGTTAGGGTTAGGGTTAGCTTTAGGGTTTGATTTAGGGTTAGGGTTAGGCTTAGGGTTAGGGTTAGGGTTAGGACTAGGATTAGGGTTAGGGTTAGGGTTAGGATTAGGGTTAGGGTTTGGGTTTAGGTTTGGGTTATGGTTAGGGTAAGTGTTAGGGTTACAGTTTAGGGTTAGGGTTAGGGTTAGGGTTAGGGTTTCAGTTTGGGTTATGTTTTGGGCTAGGTTTAGGGTTAGGGTTAGGGTTAGGGTTTGGGTTCGGGTTAGGATTAGGGTTAGGGTTTGAGTTTGAATTAGGTTTAGGGTTAGCATTAGGGTTAGGGTTAGGTTTAGGATTAGTGTTTCAGTTAGGGTTAGGGTTAGGGTTAAGGTTAGGGTTAGGGTTAGGTTTAGGGTTTGATTTGGGTTAGGGTTAGGGTTAGGGTTAGTGTTTGGGTTAGGTTTAGGGTTGGAGTTAGGATTAGGGTTAGGGTTTGTGTTAAAATTAGGGTTTGTGTTTGTGTTAGGGTTAGGGTTAGGGTTAGGGTTAGGTTTAGAATTAGGGATAGGGTTAGGGTTAGGATAAGGATGTGGTTTAAGGTTAGGGTTAGGATTAGGGTTATTATTTGGGTTATGGTTTGGGTTAGTGTTAGGGTTAGGGTTTGGGTTAGTGTTAGAGTGAGGTTTTGAGTTAGGGTTAGGTTTAGGGTTAGGTTAGGGTTTGGGTTAGAGTTAGGGTTAGGATTAGGGTTAGGGTTTGTTTTAAGATTAGGGTTTGGGTTTGGGTTAGGGTTAGGGTTAGGGTTAGGGTTAGGGTTAGGGTTAGGGTTAGAATTAGGGTTAGGGTTAGGGTTAGGGTTAGGGTTAGGGTTTAGATAAGGATGAGGGTTAGTGTTAGGGTTAGGATTAGGGTTATTATTTGGGTTATGGTTTGTGTTAGGGTTAGGGTTACGGTCTGGGTTAGTGTTAGAGTGAGGGTTTGAGTTAGGGTTAGGTTTAGGGTTAGGTTAGGGTTTGGGTTAGAGTTAGGATTAGGGTTAGGGTTTGGGTTTGGTTGAGAGTTAGGTTTAGGTTAGGGTTTTGGTTAGAGTTAGGGTTAGGGTGAGGTGTTGGATTATGGTTATGGTTAGGGTTAGGGTTAGGATTAGGGTTAGGGTTATGGTTCCGATTTGAGTTAGGTTTAGAATTTGGGTTAGGGTTAGGGTTAGGGTTAGGGTTAGGGTTAGGGTTAGGGTTAGGGTTAGGTTTAGGATTAGTGTTTCACTTAGGGTTAGGGTTAGGTTAAGGTTAGGGTTAGGGTTAGGTTTAGGGTTTGATTTAGGGTTAGGGTTAGGGTTAGGGTTAGTGTTAGGGTTTGGGTTAGGGTTAGGGTTACGACTAGGGTTAGGGTTAGGTTTAGGTTTAGCATTAGTTTTAGGATTAGGGTTAGGGTTAGGGTTTGGGTTTGGGTTAGGTTTAGGGTTAGGGTGAGGGTTTGCGTTAGGGTTAGGGATAGGGTTAGCGTTTGAGTTAGGGTTACGGTTAGGGTTAGGATTAGTGTTAGGGTTTGCGTTAAGATTACGGTTTGCTTTAGGGTTAAGGTTAGGGTTTGGTTAAAGTTACGTTTAGTTTTAGGTTTTGTTTTATGGTTAGTGTTAGGGTTAGGATTAGGTTTAGGGTTTAGGTTTTCGGTTAGGTTTAGTGTTAGGGTTAGGGTTAGGATTAGGGTTTGGGTTAGGGTTTAGGTTTGGTTAGGTTTAGGGTTAGGGTTATGGTTATGGTTAGGTTTAGCTTTACGGTTAGGGTTAGGGTTATGGTTAGGGTTAGCGTTAGGGTTAGGTTTAGGGTTAGGGTTCCGATTAGAGTTAGGTTTAGAGTTTGGGTTTCGGTAAGGTTTAAGGTTAGGGTTAGGGTTAGGGTTAGGACTAGGATTAGGGTAAGGGTTAGGGTTAGGATTAGGGTTAGGGTTTGGGTTTACGTTTGGGTTATGGTTAGGGTAAGTGTTAGGGTTACAGTTTAGGTTTAGGGTTAGGGTTAGTCTTAGGGTTTCGGTTTGGGTTATGTTTTGGGCTAGGTTTAGGGTTAGGGTTAGGGTTTGGGTTCGGGTTAGGATTAGGTTTAGGGTTTGAGTTTGAATTAGGTTTAGGGTTAGCATTAGGGTTAGGGTTAGGGTTTGGGTTAGTGTTAGAGTTAGGGTTAGGGTTAGGGTTTGGGTTAGTGTTAGAGTTAGGGTTTGAATTAGGGATAGGTTTAGGGTTAGGTTAGGGTTTGGGTTAGAGTTAGGTTTAGGTTAGGGTTTAGGTTAGAGATAGGGTTAGCGTGAGGTGTTGGATTAGGGTTATGGTTAGGGTTCGGGTTAGGATTAGGGTTAGGGTTAGGGTTCCGATTAGAGTTAGGTTTAGAGTTTGGGTTTGGGTAAGGGTTAAGGATAGGGTTAGGGTTAGGGTTAGGGTTAGGACTAGGTTTAGGTTTAAGGTTAGGGTTAGGGTTAGGGTTAGGGTTTGGGGTAGGGTTTCGGGTTAGGGGTTAGGGGTTAAGTTTAGGTTTAGGGTTAGGGTTAGGGATTGGGTTACGGTTAGGGTTAGGTTTAGCGTTAGGTTTAGGTTTTGGATTAGGGTTAGGGTTAGCGTTTGGGTTAGGGTTAGGGTTAGGGTTAGGGTTAGAGTTAGTGTTAGGGTTAGGGTTTGGTTTAGGATTACGGTTAGGTTTAGGTTTTCGGTTAAGTTTCGGGTTAGGGTTAGGATTTGCGTTCGGGTTGGGTTAGTGATAGTTTTTTAGTTAGGGTTAGGGTTAGGGTTAGGGTTAGGCTTAGGGTTAGGGTTTGAGTTTGAGTTAGGTTTAAGGTTAGCATTAGGGTTAGGATTAGGGTTAGTGTTAGGGTTTGGGATAGGGTTAGGGTTAGGGTTAGGGTTAGGGTTAGGGTTAGGGTTTGGGTTAGGGTTAGGATTAGGGTTAGGGTTAGGGTTAGGGTTAGGGTTAGGGATAGGGTTACGACTAGGGTTAGGGTTAGGTTTAGGGTTAGCATTAGTTTTAGGATTAGGGTTAGGGTTAGGGTTTGGGTTTGGGTTAGGGTTAGGTTTAGGGTTAGGGTTTGGGTTAGGGTTAGGGTTAGGGTTAACGTTTGAGTCAGGGTTACGGTTATAGTTAGGATTAGGGTTAGGGTTTGTGTTAAGATTAGGGTTTGGTTTAGGGTTAGGGCTAGGGTTTGGGTTAAAGTT
>JAJHUQ010000046.1:3402500-3405000 GCA_035773235.1 Eospalax fontanierii | reverse complement strand
TTATGGTTATGGTTAGGGTTAGGGTTAGGATTAGGGTTAGGGTTATGGTTCCGATTTGAGTTAGGTTTAGAATTTGGGTTAGGGTTAGGGTTAGGGTTAGGGTTAGGGTTAGGGTTAGGGTTAGGTTTAGGATTAGTGTTTCACTTAGGGTTAGGGTTAGGTTAAGCTTAGGGTTAGGGTTAGGTTTAGGGTTTGATTTAGGGTTAGGGTTAGGGTTAGGGTTAGTGTTAGGGTTTGGGTTAGGGTTAGGGTTACGACTAGGGTTAGGGTTAGGTTTAGGGTTAGCATTAGCTTTAGGATTAGGGTTAGGGTTGGGGTTTGGGTTTGGGTTAGGTTTAGGGTTAGGCTTAGGGTTTGGGTTAGGGTTAGGGTTAGGGTTACCGTTTGAGTTAGGGTTACGGTTAGGGTTAGGATTAGGGTTAGGGTTTGCGTTAAGATTACGGATTGGTTTAGGGTTAAGGTTAGGGTTTGGTTAAAGTTACGTTTAGTTTTAGGTTTTGTTTTATGGTTAGTGTTAGGGTTAGGATTAGGTTTAGGGTTTAGGTTTTCGGTTAGGTTTAGTGTTAGGGTTAGGGTTAGGATTAGGGTTTGGGTTAGGGTTTAGGTTTGGTTAGGTTTAGGGTTAGGGTTATGGTTATGGTTAGGTTTAGCTTTACGGTTAGGGTTAGGGTTATGGTTAGGGTTAGCGTTAGGGTTAGGGTTAGGGTTAGGGTTCCGATTAGAGTTTGGTTTAGAGTTTGGGTTTGGGTAAGGTTTAAGGTTAAGGTTAGGGTTAGGGTTAGGGTTAGGGTTAGGACTAGGATTAGGGTTAGGTTTAGGGTTAGGATTAGGGTTAGGGTTGGGGTTTAGGTTTGGGTTTTGGTTAGGGTAGGTGTTAGGGTTCGAGTTTAGGGTTAGGGTTAGGGTTAGGGTTTCAGTTTGGGTTATGTTTTGGGCTAGGTTTAGGGTTAGGGTTAGGGTTAGGGTTTGGGTTCGGGTTAGGATTAGGGTTAGGGTTTGAGTTTGAATTAGGTTTAGGGTTAGCATTAGGGTTAGGGTTAGGTTTAGGATTAGTGTTTCAGTTAGGGTTAGGGTTAGGGTTAAGGTTAGGGTTAGGGTTAGGTTTAGGGTTTGATTTAGGGTTAGGGTTAGGGTTAGGGTTAGTGTTTGGGTTAGGTTTAGGGTTGGAGTTAGGATTAGGGTTAGGGTTTGTGTTAAAATTAGGATTTGGGTTTGTGTTAGGGTTAGGGTTAGGGTTAGGGTTAGGTTTAGAATTAGGGTTAGGGTTAGGGTTAGGATAAGGATGTGCTTTAAGGTTAGGGTTAGGATTAGGGTTATTATTTGGGTTATGGTTTGGGTTAGTGTTAGGGTTAGGGTTTGGGTTAGTGTTAGAGTGAGGTTTTGAGTTAGGGTTAGGTTTAGGGTTAGGTTAGGGTTTGGGTTAGAGTTAGGGTTAGGATTAGGGTTAGGGTTTGTTTTAAGATTAGGGTTTGGGTTTGGGTTAGGGTTAGGGTTAGGGTTAGGGTTAGGGTTAGGGTTAGAATTAGGGTTAGGGTTAGGGTTAGGGTTAGGGTTAGGGTTTAGATAAGGATGAGGGTTAGTGTTAGGGTTAGGATTAGGGTTATTATTTGGGTTATGGTTTGTGTTAGGGTTAGGGTTACGGTTTGGGTTAGTGTTAGAGTGAGGGTTTGAGTTAGGGTTAGGTTTAGGGTTAGGTTAGGGTTTGGGTTAGAGTTAGGGTTAGGGTTAGGGTTTGGGTATGGTTGAGAGTTAGGTTTAGGTTAGGGTTTTGGTTAGAGTTAGGGTTAGGGTGAGGTGTTGGATTATGGTTATGGTTAGGGTTAGGGTTTGGATTAGGGTTAGGGTTATGGATCCGATTTGAGTTAGGTTTAGAATTTGGGTTAGGGTTAGGGTTAGGGTTAGGGTTAGGGTTAGGGTTAGGGTTAGGGTTAGGGTTAGGGTTAGGTTTAGGATTAGTGTTTCACTTAGGGTTAGGGTTAGGTTCAGGTTAGGGTTAGGGTTAGGTTTAGGGTTTGATTTAGGGTTAGGGTTAGGGTTAGGGTTAGTGTTAGGGTTTGGGTTAGGGTTAGGGTTACGACTAGGGTTAGGGTTAGGTTTAGGGTTAGCATTAGTTTTAGGATTAGGGTTAGGGTTAGGGTTTCGGTTTGGGTTAGGGTTAGGGTTAGGGTTAGGGTTTGGGTTAGGGTTAGGGTTAGGGTTAACGTTTGAGTTAGGGTTACGGTTAGGGTTAGGATTAGGGTTAGGGTTTGCGTTAAGATTACGGTTTGCTTTAGGGTTAAGGTTAGGGTTTGGTTAAAGTTACGTTTAGTTTTAGGTTTTGTTTTATGGTTAGTGTTAGGGTTAGGATTAGGTTTAGGGTTTAGGTTTTCGGTTAGGTTTAGTGTTAGGGTTAGGGTTAGGATTAGGGTTTGGGTTAGGGTTTAGGTTTGGTTAGGTTTAGGGTTAGGGTTATGGTTATGGTTAGGTTTAGCTTTACGGTTAGGGTTAGGGTTATGGTTAG
>JAJHUQ010000046.1:3392500-3397500 GCA_035773235.1 Eospalax fontanierii | reverse complement strand
TTAGGATTAGGGTTAGGGTTTGGGTTTGGGTTCGAGTTAGGGTTAGGGTTAGGGTTTGGGTTAGGGTTAGGGTTAGTGTTAGGGTTTGGGAATGGGTTAGGAATAGGGTTAGGGTTTGAGTTTGAATTAGGTTTAGGTTTAGCATTAGGGTTAGGGTTAGGTTTAGGATTAGTGTTTCAGTTAGGGTTAGGGTTAGGGTTAAAGTTAGGGTTAGGGTTAGGGTTAGGGTTAGTGTTAGGGTTTGAGTTAGGGTTAGGGTTAGGACTACAGTTAGTGTTAGGGTTAGGTTTAGGGTTAGCATTAGGGTTAGGGTTAGGGTTAGGATTAGGGTTAGGGTTAGTGTAAGTGCTTGGGTTAGGTTTAGGGTTAGGACTAGGTTAGTGTTAGGGTTAGGTTTAGGGTTAGCATTAGGGTTAGGATTAGGGTTTGGGTTAGGGTTAGGATTAGGGTTAGGGTTTGGGTTAGGTTTAGGGTTGAAGTTAGGATTAGGGTTAGGGTTTGTGTTAAAATTAGGGTTTGGGTTTGTGTTAGGGTTAGGGTTAGGTTTAGGGTTAGGGTTAGGTTTAGAATTAGGGTTAGGGTTAGGGTTAGGATAAGGATGAGGGTTAAGGTTAGGGTTAGGATTAAGGTTATTATTTGGGTTATGGTTTGGGTTAGTGTTAGGGTTAGGGTTTGGTGTAGTGTTAGAGTGAGGGTTTGAGTTAGGGTTAGGTTTAGGGTTAGGTTAGGCTTAGGGTTAGGGTTAGGGTTAGGGTTAGGGTTAGGGTTAGGGTTAGGGTTAAGGTTAGAGTTAGGGTTAGGGTGAGGTGTTGGATTAGGGTTATGGTTAGGGTTAGGGTTAGAGTTAGGGTTAGGGTGAGGTGTTGGATTAGGGTTAGGGTTAGGACTAGGGTTAGCATTAGGGTTAGGATTAGGGTTAGGGTTAGGGTTCCGATTAGAGTTATGTTTAGAGTTTGGGTTTGGGTAAGGGTTAAGGTTAGGTTTAGGGTTAGGATTAGGGTTAGGGTTTGAGTTTGAATTAGGTTTAGGGTTAGCATTAGGGTTAGGGTTAGGTTTAGGATAAGTACTTCAGTTAGGGTTAGGGTTAGGGTTAGGTTTTGGGTTCGGGTTAGGGTTAGGGTTAGGGTTAGGATTTGATTTAGGGTTAGTGTTAGGCTTAGGTATAGTGTAATGGTTTGGGTTAGGGTTAGGACTAGGGTTAGTGTTAGGGTTAGGTTTAGGGTTAGCATTAGGGTTAGGATTAGGGTTAGGGTTAGGGTTTGTGTTAGGTTTAGGGTTAGGGTTAGGGTTTGGATTAGGGTTAGGGTTAGGACTAGGGTTAGCATTAGGGTTAGGATTAGGGTTAGGGTTAGTGTAAGGGTTTGGGTTAGGTTTAGGGTTAGGACTAGGTTAGTGTTAGGTTTAGGTTTAGGGTTAGCATTAGGGTTAGGATTAGGGTTAGGGTTTCGGTTTGGGTTCGAGTTAGGGTTAGGGTTAGGTTTTGGTTTAGGGTTAGGGTTAGTGTTAGTGTTAGGGAATGGGTTAGGATAAGGGTTAGGGTTAGGGTTTGGCTTAGGGTTAGGTTTAGGGTTAGTTCTTGGTTTAGGGTTAGGGTTAGGTTTACGGTTGGGTTTAGGTTTTGGGTTAGGTTTAGGGTTAGGGTATGGGTTAGGGTTAAGGTTAGGGTTAGGGTCAGGGTTAGTGTTAGGGTTAGGGTTAGGGTTAGGGTTTGGTTTAGGATTACATTTAGGTTTAGGTTTTCGGTTAAGTTTCGGGTTAGGGTTAGGGTTTGCGATCGGGTTCGGTGAGTGTTAGGGTTTTAGTTAGGGTTAGGGTTAGGGTTAGGGTTAGCGTTTGGGTTAGGGTTAGGCTTGGGGTTAGGGTTTGAGTTTGAGTTAGGTTTAGGTTTAGCATTAGGGTTAGAATTAGGGTTACGGTTAGAGTTTGGGTTAGGGTTAGGTTTAGGGTTTTGTTTGGGTTAGGGTTAGGTTTGAATCTGGGTTAGTGTTAGGGTTAGGGTTAGTGTTAAGATTAGGGTTAGGGTTAGGTTTAGGGTTAGGTTTTGGGTTAGGGTTAGGGTTAGGATTAGAATTAGTGTTAGGATTAGGGTTAGGGTTAGGATTAGGGTTAGGATAAGGATGAGGGTTACGGTTAGGGTTAGGATTAGGGTTATTATTTGGGTTATGGTTTGGGTTAGGGTTAGTGTTAGGGTTTGGTTTAGTGTTAGAGTTAGGGTTTGAGTTAGGGTTAGGGTTACGGTTAGGGTAGAGTTTGGGTTAGAGTTAGGGTTAGGGTTAGGTTTTGCGTTTGGTTTAGAGTTAGGGTTAAGTTAGGGTTTGGGTTAAAGTTAGGGTTCGGGTGAGGTGTTGGATTAGGGTTATGGTTAGGGTTAGGGTTAGGATTAGGGTTAGGGTTAGGGTTCCGATTAGAGTTAGGTTTAGAGTTTGTGTTTGGGTAAGGCTTAAGGTTAGTGTTAGTGTTAGGGTTAGGGTTAGGGTTTGGGTTTAGGTTTGGGTTAATATTAGGGTTAGTGTTAGGGTTAGGGTTTAGGGTTAGGGTTAGATTTAGGGTTAGGGTTTCGGTTTGGGTTATGTTTTGGGTTAGGTTTAGGGTTAGGGTTAGTGTTTGGGTTCGGGTTAGGAATAGGGTTAGGGTTTCAGTTTGAATTAGGTTTAGGGTTAGCATTAGAGTTAGGGTTAGGTTTAGGATTAGTGTTTCAGTTAGGGTTAGGGTTAGGGTTAGGGTTTGGGTTCGGGTTAGATTTAGGGATAGGGTTAGGGTTTGATTTAGGGTTAGGGTTAGGGTTAGGTTTAGTGTTAGGGTTTGGGTTAGGGTTAGGGTTAGGACTAGGGTTAGTGTTAGGGTTAGGTTTAGGGTTAGCATTAGGGTTAGGATTAGGGTTAGGGTTAGGGTTTGGGATAGGGTTAGGGTTAGTGTTAGGGTTTGGGTTAGGGTTAGGGTTTGGGTTAGGGTTAGGGTTAGGGTTAGTGTTTGGGTTAGGTTTAGGGTTGGAGTTAGGATTAGGGTTAATGTTTGTGTTAAAATTATGGTTTGGGTTTGTGTTAGGGTTAGGGTTAGGGTTAAGGTTAGGGTTAGGGTTAGGGTTAGGTTTAGAATTAGGGTTAGGTTCAGGGTTAGTATAAGGATGAGGGTTAAGGTTAGGGTTAGGATTAGGGTTATTATTTGGGTTATGGTTTGGGTTAGTGTTCGGGTTAGGGTTTGGGTTAGTGTTAGAGTTAGGGTTTGAGTTAGGGTTAGGTTTAGGGTTAGGTTAGAGTTTGGGTTAGAGTTAGGGTTAGGGTTAGGTTTTGCGTTTGGTTTAGAGTTAGGGTTAAGTTAGGGTTTGGGTTAAAGTTAGGGTTCCGGTGAGGTGTTGGATTAGGGTTATTGTTAGGGTTAGGGTTAGGATTAGGGTTAGGGTTAGGGTTCCGATTAGAGTTATGTTTAGAGTTTGGGTTTGGGTAAGGGTTAAGGTTAGTTTTAGTGTTAGGATTAGGGTTATGGTTTGAGTTTCAATTAGGTTTAGGTTTAGCATTAGGGTTAGGGTTAGGTTTAGGATAAGTATTTCAGTCAGGGTTACGGTTAGGGTTAGGGTTTGGGTTTGGGTTAGGGTTAGGGTTAGGGTTTGATTTAGGGTTAGGGTTAGGCTTAGGGTTAGTGTAAGGGTTTGTGTTAGGGTTAGGTTTAGGAATAGGGTTAGTGTTAGGGTTAGGTTTAGGGTTAGCATTAGGGTTAGGATTAGGGTTAGGGTTAGGGTTTGGGTTAGGGTTAGGGTTAGTGTTTGGGTTAGGGTTAGGTTTAGGGTTAGGGTTTGGGTTAGGGTTAGGGTTAGGGTTAGGATTAGGGTTAAGGTTTGTGTTAAGGTTAGGGTTTGGGTTTGGGTTAGGGTTAGGGTTAGGGTTAGGGTTAGGTTTAGGGTTAGAATTAGGGTTAGGTTTAGGGTTAGGGTTAGGATAAGGATGAGGGTTAGTGTTAGGGTTAGGGTTAGGATTAGGGTTTGAGTTAGGGTTTAGGTTTGGTTAGGTTTAGGGTTAGGGTTAGGGTTATGGTTAGGATTAGCTTTACGGTTAGGGTTAGGGTTATGGTTAGGGTTAGCGTTAGGGTTAGGGTTAGGGTTAGGGTTCCGATTAGAGTTAGGTTTAGAGTTTGGGTTTGGGTAAGAGTTAAGGTTAGGGTTAGGGTTAGGGTTAGGGTTAGGGTTAGGACTAGGATTAGGGTTAGGGTTAGGGTTAGGTTTAGAATTAGGGTTAGTGTTTGGGTTTAGGTTTGGGTTATGGTTAGGGTAAGTGTTAGGGTTACAGTTTAGGGTTAGGGTTAGGGTTAGGGTTAGGGTTTCGGTTTGGGTTATGTTTTGGGCTAGGTTTAGGGTTAGGGTTAGGGTTTCGGTTCGGGTTAGGATTAGGGTTAGGGTTTGAGTTTGAATTAGGTTTAGGTTTAGCATTAGGGTTAGGGTTAGGTTTAGGATTAGTGTTTCAGTTAGGGTTAGGGTTAGGGTTAAATTTAGGGTTAGGGTTAGGTTTAGGGTTTGATTTAGGGTTAGGGTTAGGGTTAGGGTTAGTTTAGGGTTTGGGTTAGGGTTAGGGTTAGGACTAGAGTTAGTGTTAGGGTTAGGTTTAGGGTTAGCATTAGGGTTAGGATTAGGGTTAGGGTTAGGGTTTGGGTTAGGTTTAGGTTTAGGGTTAGGGTTATGGTTAGGGTTAGCGTTTGGGTTAGGGTAACGGTTAGGGTTAGGGTTTGGGTTAGGTTTAGGGTTGGAGTTAGGATTAGGGTTAGGGTTTGTGTTAAAATTAGGGTTTGCGTTTGTGTTAGGGTTAGGGTTAGGGTTAGGGTTAGGGTTAGGGTTAGGTTTAGAATTAGGGTTAGGGTAAGGGTTAGGATAAGGATGAGGGTTAAGGTTAGGGTTAGGATTAGGGTTATTATTTGGGTTATGGTTTGGGTTAGTGTTAGGGTTAGGGTTTGGTTTAGTGTTAGAGTGAGGGTTTGAGTTAGGGTTAGGTTTAGGGTTAGGTTAGGGTTAGGGT
>JAJHUQ010000046.1:3357500-3360000 GCA_035773235.1 Eospalax fontanierii | reverse complement strand
TATGGTTTGAGTTAGGGTTAGGGTTAGTGTTTGGTTTAGTGTTAGAGTTAGGGTTTGAGTTAGGGTTAGGGTTAGGGTTAGGGTTAGGGTTAGGCTTCCTATTAGAGTTAGGATTAGAGTTTGGGTTTGGGTAAGGGTTAAGGTTAGGGTTAGGGTTACGGTTAGGGTTATGGATAGGACTAGGATTATTGTTAGATTTAGTGTTAGGATTAGGGTTAGGGTTTGTGTTTAATTTTGGGTTATGGTTAGGGTAAGTGTTAGGGTTAGGGTTAAGGGTTAGGTTTAGGGTTAGGGTTAGGGTTTCGGTTTCGGTTATATTTTGGGTTAGGTTTAGGGTTAGGGTTAGGGTTTGTGTTAGGGTTAGGGTTAGGGTTAGGGTTTGGGTTAGGGTTAGGTTTGAATCTGGGTTAGTGTTAATGTTAGGGTTAGTGTTAAGATTAAGTTTAGGGTTAGGTTTAGGATTCGGTTTTGGGTCAGGGTTAGGGTTAGGGTTAGAATTAGGGTTTGGGTTAGTGTTAGAATTAGGTTTAGGGTTAGGATAAGGATTAGGGTTAGGGTTAGGTTTAGGATTAGGGTTATTATTTAGGTTATGGTTTGAGTTACGGTTAGGGTTAGTGTTTGGTTTAGTGTTAGAGTTAGGGTTTGTGTTAGGGTTAGGGTTTGGGTTAGGGTTAGGGTTAGGGGTCCGATGTGAGTTAGGTTTAGAGTTTGGGGTTGGGTAAGGGTTAAGGTTAGGGTTAGGGTTCCGGTTAGGGTTATGGATAAGACTAGGACTATTCTTAGGTTTAGGGTTAGGATTAGGGTTAGGGTTTGTGTTTAGATTTGGGTTATGGTTAGGGTAAGTGTTAGGGTTTGGGTTAAGGGTTAGGTTTAGGGTTAGGGTTAGGGTTTCGGTTTCGGTTATATTTTGGGTTAGGTTTAGGGTTAGGGTTAGGGTTAGGGTTAGGGTTAGGGTTAGGGTTAGGGTTTGGGTTAGGGTTAGGTTTGAATCTGGGTTAGTGTTAATGTTAGGGTTAGTGTTAAGATTAAGTTTAGGGTTAGGTTTAGGATTCGGTTTTGGGTCACGGTTAGGGTTAGGGTTAGAATTAGGGTTTGGGTTAGTGTTAGAATTAGGGTTAGGGTTAGGATAAGGATTAGGGTTAGGGGTAGCTTTAGGATTAGGGTTATTATTTAGGTTATGGTTTGAGTTAGGGTTAGGGTTAGGGTTTGGTTTAGTGTTAGAGGTAGGGTTTGAGTTAGGCTTAGGGTTAGGCTTAGGGGTAGGGGTAGGCTTCCGATTAGAGTTAGGTTTAGAGTTTGGCTTTGGGTAAGGGTTCAGGTTAGGGTTAGGGTTACGGTTAGGGTTATGGATAGGATTAGGATTATTGTTAGGTTTAGGGTTAGGATTAGGGTTAGGGTTTGTGTTTAGATTTGGGTTATGGTTAGGGTAAGTGTTAGGGTTAGGGTTAAGGGTTAGGTTTAGGGTTAGGGTTAGGGTTTCGGTTTCGGTTATATTTGGGTTAGGTTTAGGGTTAGGGTTAGGGTTTGGGTTCGGGTTAGGATTAGGGTTAGGGTTTGAGTTTGAATTAGGTTTGGGGTTAGCATTAGGGTTAGCCTTAGGTTTAGGATTAGTGTTTCATTTAGGGTTCGGATTAGGTTAAGGTTAGGGTTAGGGTTAGGTTTAGGGTTTGATTTAGGGTTAGGGTTAGGGTTAGGGTTAGGGTTGGGTTTGGGTTAGGGTTAGGGTTACGACTAGGGTTAGGGTTAGGTTTAGGGTTCGCATTAGTTTTAGGATTAGGGTTAGAGTTAGGGTTTGGGTTTGGGTGAGGGTTAGGGTTAGGGTTAGGGTTTGGGTTAGGGTTAGGGTTAGGGTTAACGTTTGAGTTATGGTTACGGTTAGGGTTATGATTAGTGTTAGGGTTTGCGTTAAGATTAGGGTTTGGTTTAGGGTTAGGGTTAGGGTTTGGGTTAAAGTTACGTTTAGTTTTAGGTTTTGTTTTAGGGTTAGGGTTAGGGTTAGGATTAGGTTTAGGGTTTAGGTTTTCGGTTAGGTTTAGTGTTAGGGTTAGTGTTAGGATTAGGGTTGGGGTTAGGGTTTAGGTTTGGTTAGGTTTAGGGTTAGGGTTAGGGTTATGGTTAGGTTTAGCTTTACAGTTAGGGTTAGGGTTATGGTTAGGGTTAGCGTTAGGTTTAGGGTTAGGGTTAGGGTTCCGATTAGAGTTAGGTTTAGAGTTTGTGTTTCGGTAAGGGTTAAGGTTAGGGTTAGCGTTAGGGTTAGGGTTAGGGTTAAGACTAGGATTAGGGTTAGGGTTAGGGTTAGGATTAGGGTTAGGGTTTGGGTTTAGGTTTGGGTTATGGTTAGGGTAAGTGTTAGGGTTACAGTTTAGGGTTAGAGTTAGGGTTAGTCTTAGGGTTTCGGTTTGGGTTATGTTTTGGGCTAGGTTTAGGGTTAGGGTTAGGGTTTGGGTTCGGGTTAGGATTAGGGTTAGGGTTTGAGTTTGAATTAGGTTTAGGGTTAGCA
>JAJHUQ010000046.1:3345000-3347500 GCA_035773235.1 Eospalax fontanierii | reverse complement strand
TAGTGTTAGGGTTAGGACTAGGGTTAGTGTTAGGGTTAGGTTTAGGGTTAGCATTAGGGTTAGTATTAGGGTTAGGGTTAGGGTTTGGGTTAGGCTTAGGGTTAGGGTTTGGGTTAGAGTTTGGGTTAGGTTTAGGGTTAGGGTTCGGGTTTGGGTTAGGGTTAGGGTTAGGGTTAGGGGTAGGATTAGGGTTAGTGTTAGTGTTATGGTTAGGGTTGGGTTTAGGATTACGGTTAGGGTTAGGTTTTCGGTTAAGTTTCGGGTTAGGGTTAGGGTTTGCGTTCGGGTTGGGTTAGTGTTAGGGTTTTAGTTAGGGTTAGTGTTAGGGTTAGGGTTAGGGTTTGGGTTAGGGTTAGGGTTAGGGTTAGGGTTAGGGTTAGGGTTTGGGTTAGGGTTAGGGTTACGGTTAGGGTTTGTGTTTGAGTTAGGTTTAGGGTTATCATTAGGGTTAGGATTAGGGTTAGGGTTAGGGTTTGGGTTAGGGTTAGTTTTAGGGTTAGGGTTTGGGTTAGGGTTAGGTTTGAATCTGGGTTAGTGTTAATGTTAGGGTTAGTGTTAAGATTAAGTTTAGGGTTAGGTTTAGGATTCGGTTTTGGGTCAGGGTTAGGGTTAGGGTTAGAATTAGGGTTTGGGTTAGTGTTAGAATTAGGGTTAGGGTTAGGATAAGGATTAGGGTTAGGGTTATGTTTAGGATTAGGGTTATTATTTAGGTTATGGTTTGAGTTAGGGTTAGGGTTAGTGTTTGGTTTAGTGTTAGAGTTAGGGTTTGAGTTAGGGTTAGGGTTAGGGTTAGGGTTAGGGATAGGCTTCCGATTAGAGTTAGGTTTAGAGTTTGGGTTTGGGTAAGGGTTAAGGTTAGGGTTAGGGTTACGGTTAGGGTTATGGATAGGACAAGGATTATTGTTAGGTTTAGGGTTAGGATTAGGGTTAGGGTTTGTGTTTAGATTTGGGTTATGGTTAGGGTAAGTGTTAGGGTTAGGGTTAAGGGTTAGGTTTAGGGTTAGGGTTAGGGTTTCGGTTTCGGTTATATTTTGGGTTAGGTTTAGGGTTAGGGTTAGGGTTTGGGTTAGGGTTAGGGTTAGGGTTAGGGTTTGGGTTAGGGTTAGGTTTGAATCTGGGTTAGTGTTAATGTTAGGGTTAGTGTTAAGATTAAGTTTAGGGTTAGGTTTAGGATTCGGTTTTGGGCCAGGGTTAGGGTTAGGGTTAGATTTAGGGTTTGGGTTAGTGTTAGAATTAGGTTTAGGGTTAGGATAAGGATTAGGGTTAGGGTTAGGTTTAGGATTAGGGTTATTATTTAGGTTATGGTTTGAGTTAGGGTTAGGGTTAGTGTTTGGTTTAGTGTTAGAGTTAGGGTTTGAGTTAGGGTTAGGGTTAGGGTTAGGGTTAGGGTTAGGCTTCCGATTAGAGTTAGGTTTAGAGTTTGGGTTTGGGTAAGGGTTAAGGTTAGGGTTAGGGTTACGGTTAGGGTTATGGATAAGACTAGGATTATTGTTAGGTTTAGGGTTAGGATTAGGGTTAGGGTTTGTGTTTAGATTTGGGTTATGGTTAGGGTAAGTGTTAGGGTTAGGGTTAAGGGTTAGGTTTAGGGTTAGGGTTAGGGTTTCGGTTTCGGTTATATTTTGGGTTAGGGTTAGGGTTAGGGTTAGGGTTAGGGTTTGGGTTAGGGTTAGGTTTAGGGTTTGGGTTAGGGTTAGGTTTGAATCTGGGTTAGTGTTAATGTTAGGGTTAGTGTTAAGATTAAGTTTAGGGTTAGGTTTAGGATTCGGTTTTGGGTCAGGGTTAGGGTTAGGGTTAGAATTAGGGTTTGGGTTAGTGTTAGAATTACGGTTAGGGTTAGGATAAGGATTAGGGTTAGGGTTAGGTTTAGGATTAGGGTTATTATTTAGGTTATGGTTTGAGTTAGGGTTAGGGTTAGTGTTTGGTTTAGTGTTAGAGTTAGGGTTTGAGTTAGGGTTAGGGTTAGGGTTAGGGTTAGGGTTAGGCTTCCGATTAGAGTTAGGTTTAGAGTTTGGGTTTGGGTAAGGGTTAAGGTTAGGGTTAGGGTTACGGTTAGGGTTATGGATAGGACTAGGATTATTGTTAGGTTTAGGGTTAGGATTAGGGTTAGGGTTTGTGTTTAGATTTGGGTTATGGTTAGGGTAAGTGTTAGGGTTAGGGTTAAGGGTTAGGTTTAGGGTTAGGGTTAGGGTTTCGGTTTCGGTTATATTTGGGTTAGGTTTAGGGTTAGGGTTAGGGTTTGGGTTCGGGTTAGGATTAGGGTTAGGGTTTGAGTTTGAATTAGGTTTAGGGTTAGCATTAGGGTTAGGGTTAGGTTTAGGATTAGTGTTTCAGTTAGGGTTAGGGTTAGGTTAAGGTTACGGTTAGGGTTAGGTTTAGGGTTTGATTTAGGGTTAGGGTTAGGGTTAGGGTTAGTGTTAGGGTTTGGGTTAGGGTTAGGGTTACGACTAGGGTTAGGGTTAGGTTTAGGGTTAGCATTAGTTTTAGGATTAGGGTTAGGGTT
>JAJHUQ010000046.1:3340000-3342500 GCA_035773235.1 Eospalax fontanierii | reverse complement strand
AGGGTTAGCGTTAGGGTTTGTGTTAGGGTTAGGGTTAGAGTTTGAATTAGGTTTAGGTTTAGGGTTAGATTTAGGATTTGGTTTAAGGGTAGTGTTGGGGTTTGGTTTAGGTTTTGGGTTAGGTTTAGAGTTAGGGTTAGGGTTTGGGTTCGGGTTAGAGTTAGGGTTAGGAATAGGGTTTGAGATAGGGTTAGGGTTAGGGTTAGGGTTAGTATTAGGGTTTGGGTTAGGGTTAGGGTTAGGATTAGGGTTAGGGTTAGGGTTAGCTTTTGGGTTAGGGTTAGGGTTAGGGTAAGGATTAGGGTTAGGGTTTGTGTTAAGATTATGGTTTCTGTGTGGATTAGGGTTAGGGTTAGGGTTTGGATTAAGGTTACGTTTAGGGTTAGGGTTTGTGTTAAGGTTAGGGTTAGGCTTAGGAATAGGGTTAGGGTTTAGGTTTACGGTTAGGGTTAGTGTTAGGATTAGGGTTTGGGTTAGGATTTAGGTTTGGTTAGGTTTAGGGTTAGAGTTAGGGTTATGGTTAGGGTTAGCGTTAGGGTTAGGGTTAGGGTTAGGGTTAGGGTTAGCGTTAGGGTTAGGGTTATGGTTTGGGTTTGGGTTAGGGTTTGGGTTAGGGTTAGGGTTCGGGTTAGGGTTAGGGTTAGGGTTAGGGTAAGGATTTGGGTTAGGCTTAGGGTTAGGGTTCGGGTTTGGGTTAGAGTTATGGTGAGGGTTAGGGGTTGGGTTAGGGTTAGGGTTAGGCTTAGGATTAGGGTTAGGGTTTGTGTTAAGATTACGGTTTGGGTTTGGGTTAGGGTTAGGGTTTGGGTTTTAGTTAGAATTAGGTTTAGTGTTATGGTTAGGGTTAGGGTTAGGGTTAGGGTTAGGGTTAAGTTTAGGGTTAGGGTTAGGTTTTGGGTTAGGGTTAGGGTTAGGATTAGGGTTTGAGTTTGAGTTAGTTTTAGGGTTAGCATTAGGGTTAGGATTAGGGTTAGGGTTTGGGTTTGGGTTCGAGTTAGGGTTAGGGTTAGGGTTTGGGTTAGGGTTAGGGTTAGTGTTAGGGTTTGGGAATGGGTTAGGAATAGGGTTAGGGTTTGAGTTTGAATTAGGTTTAGGTTTAGCATTAGGGTTAGGGTTAGGTTTAGGATTAGTGTTTCAGTTAGGGTTAGGGTTAGGGTTAAAGTTAGGGTTAGGGTTAGGGTTAGTGTTAGGGTTTGAGTTAGGGTTAGGGTTAGGACTAGAGTTAGTGTTAGGGTTAGGTTTAGGGTTAGCATTAGGGTTAGGATTAGGGTTAGGGTTAGGGTTAGGATTAGGGTTAGGGTTAGTGTAAGTGTTTGGGTTAGGTTTAGGGTTAGGACTAGGTTAGTGTTAGGGTTAGGTTTAGGGTTAGCATTAGGGTTAGGATTAGGGTTTGGGTTAGGGTTAGGATTAGGGTTAGGGTTTGGGTTAGGTTTAGGGTTGGAGTTAGGATTAGGGTTAGGGTTTGTGTTAAAATTAGGGTTTGGGTTTGTGTTAGGGTTAGGGTTAGGGTTAGGGTTAGGGTTAGGTTTAGAATTAGGGTTAGGGTTAGGGTTAGGATAAGGATGAGCGTTAAGGTTAGGGTTAGGATTAAGGTTATTATTTGGGTTATGGTTTGGTTTAGTGTTAGGGTTAGGGTTTGGTGTAGTGTTAGAGTGAGGGTTTGAGTTAGGGTTAGGTTTAGGGTTAGGTTGGGCTTAGGGCTAGGGTTAGGGTTAGGGTTAGGGTTAGGGTTAGGGTTAAGGTTAGAGTTAGGGTTAGGGTGAGGTGTTGGATTAGGGTTATGGTTAGGGTTAGGGTTAGAGTTAGGGTTAGGGTGAGGTGTTGGATTAGGGTTAGGGTTAGGACTAGGGTTAGCATTAGGGTTAGGATTAGGGTTAGGGTTAGGGTTCCGATTAGAGTTATGTTTAGAGTTTGGATTTGGGTAAGGGTTAAGGTTAGGTTTAGGGTTAGGATTAGGGTTAGGTTTTGAGTTTGAATTAGGTTTAGGGTTAGCATTAGGGTTAGGGTTAGGTTTAGGATAAGTACTTCAGTTAGGGTTAGGGTTAGGGTTAGGGTTTGGGTTCGGGTTAGGGTTAGGGTTAGGGTTAGGATTTGATTTAGGGTTAGTGTTAGGCTTAGTTATAGTGTAATGGTTTGGGTTAGGGTTAGGGTTAGGACTAGGGTTAGTGTTAGGGTTAGGTTTAGGGTTAGCATTAGGGTTAGGATTAGGGTTAGGGTTAGGGTTTGGGTTAGGGTTAGGGTTAGGGTTAGGGTTTGGATTAGGGTTAGGGTTAGGAATAGGGTTAGCATTAGGGTTAGGATTAGGGTTAGGGTTAGTGTAAGGGTTTGGGTTAGGTTTAGGGTTAGGACTAGGTTAGTGTTACGGTTAGGTTTAGGGTTAGCATTAGGGTTAGGATTAGGGTTAGGGTTTGGGTTTGGGTTCGAGTTAGGCTTAGGGTTAGGTTTTGGTTTAGGGTTAGGGTTAGTGTTAGTGTTTGGGAATGGGTTAGGATAAGGGTTA
>JAJHUQ010000046.1:3327500-3330000 GCA_035773235.1 Eospalax fontanierii | reverse complement strand
GCTTAGGGTTAGGTTTAGGATTAGTGTTTCAGTTAGGTTTAGGGTTAGGGTTAGAGTTTGGGTAATGGTTAGGTTTAGGGTTAGGGTTAGTTTTAGGGTTAGGGGTTAGGTTTAGGTTTAGGGTTATTGTTAGGGTTTGGGTTAGGGTTAGTGTTAGTGTTAGGGTTTCAGTTAGAATTAGGGTTAGCGTTAGGGTTTGTGTTAGGGTTAGGGTTAGAGTTTGAATTAGGTTTAGGTTTAGGGTTAGATTTAGGATTTGGTTTAAGGGTAGTGTTGGGGTTTGGTTTAGGTTTTGGGTTAGGTTTAGAGTTAGGGTTAGGGTTTGGGTTCGGGTTAGAGTTAGGGTTAGGAATAGGGTTTGAGATAGGGTTAGGGTTAGGGTTAGGGTTAGTATTAGGGTTTGGGTTAGGGTTAGGGTTAGGATTAGGGTTAGGGTTAGGGTTAGCTTTTGGGTTAGGGTTAGGGTTAGGGTTAGGATTAGGGTTAGGGTTTGTGTTAAGATTATGGTTTCTGTGTGGATTAGGGTTAGGGTTAGGGTTTGGATTAAGGTTACGTTTAGGGTTAGGGTTTGTGTTAAGGTTAGGGTTAGGCTTAGGAATAGGGTTAGGGTTTAGGTTTACGGTTAGGGTTAGTGTTAGGATTAGGGTTTGGGTTAGGATTTAGGTTTGGTTAGGTTTAGGGTTAGAGTTAGGGTTATGGTTAGGGTTAGCGTTAGGGTTAGGGTTAGGGTTAGGGTTAGGGTTAGCGTTAGGGTTAGGGTTATGGTTTGGGTTTGGGTTAGGGTTTGGGTTAGGGTTAGGGTTCGGGTTAGGGTTAGGGTTAGGGTTAGGGTAAGGATTTGGGTTAGGCTTAGGGTTAGGGTTCGGGTTTGGGTTAGAGTTATGGTGAGGGTTAGGGGTTGGGTTAGGGTTAGGGTTAGGCTTAGGATTAGGGTTAGGGTTTGTGTTAAGATTACGGTTTGGGTTTGGGTTAGGGTTAGGGTTTGGGTTTTAGTTAGAATTAGGTTTAGTGTTATGGTTAGGGTTAGGGTTAGGGTTAGGGTTAGGGTTAAGTTTAGGGTTAGGGTTAGGTTTTGGGTTAGGGTTAGGGTTAGGATTAGGGTTTGAGTTTGAGTTAGTTTTAGGGTTAGCATTAGGGTTAGGATTAGGGTTAGGGTTTGGGTTTGGGTTCGAGTTAGGGTTAGGGTTAGGGTTTGGGTTAGGGTTAGGGTTAGTGTTAGGGTTTGGGAATGGGTTAGGAATAGGGTTAGGGTTTGAGTTTGAATTAGGTTTAGGTTTAGCATTAGGGTTAGGGTTAGGTTTAGGATTAGTGTTTCAGTTAGGGTTAGGGTTAGGGTTAAAGTTAGGGTTAGGGTTAGGGTTAGTGTTAGGGTTTGAGTTAGGGTTAGGGTTAGGACTAGAGTTAGTGTTAGGGTTAGGTTTAGGGTTAGCATTAGGGTTAGGATTAGGGTTAGGGTTAGGGTTAGGATTAGGGTTAGGGTTAGTGTAAGTGTTTGGGTTAGGTTTAGGGTTAGGACTAGGTTAGTGTTAGGGTTAGGTTTAGGGTTAGCATTAGGGTTAGGATTAGGGTTTGGGTTAGGGTTAGGATTAGGGTTAGGGTTTGGGTTAGGTTTAGGGTTGGAGTTAGGATTAGGGTTAGGGTTTGTGTTAAAATTAGGGTTTGGGTTGTGTTAGGGTTAGGGTTAGGGTTAGGGTTAGGGTTAGGGTTTAGAATTAGGGTTAGGGTTAGGGTTAGGATAAGGATGAGCGTTAAGGTTAGGGTTAGGATTAAGGTTATTATTTGGGTTATGGTTTGGGTTAGTGTTAGGGTTAGGGTTTGGTGTAGTGTTAGAGTGAGGGTTTGAGTTAGGGTTAGGTTTAGGGTTAGGTTAGGCTTAGGGTTAGGGTTAGGGTTAGGGTTAGGGTTAGGGTTAGGGTTAAGGTTAGAGTTAGGGTTAGGGTGAGGTGTTGGATTAGGGTTATGGTTAGGGTTAGGGTTAGAGTTAGGGTTAGGGTGAGGTGTTGGATTAGGGTTAGGGTTAGGACTAGGGTTAGCATTAGGGTTAGGATTAGGGTTAGGGTTAGGGTTCCGATTAGAGTTATGTTTAGAGTTTGGATTTGGGTAAGGGTTAAGGTTAGGTTTAGGGTTAGGATTAGGGTTAGGTTTTGAGTTTGAATTAGGTTTAGGGTTAGCATTAGGGTTAGGGTTAGGTTTAGGATAAGTACTTCAGTTAGGGTTAGGGTTAGAGTTAGGGTTTGGGTTCGGGTTAGGGTTAGGGTTAGGGTTAGGATTTGATTTAGGGTTAGTGTTAGGCTTAGTTATAGTGTAATGGTTTGGGTTAGGGTTAGGGTTAGGACTAGGGTTAGTGTTAAGGTTAGGTTTAGGGTTAGCATTAGGGTTAGGATTAGGGTTAGGGTTAGGGTTTGGGTTAGGGTTAGGGTTAGGGTTAGGGTTTGGATTAGGGTTAGGGTTAGGAATAGGGTTAGCATTAGGGTTAGGATTAGGGTTAGGGTTAGTGTAA
>JAJHUQ010000046.1:3295000-3315000 GCA_035773235.1 Eospalax fontanierii | reverse complement strand
GTTAGGTTTAGGACTAGGGTTAGTGTTAGGGTTAGGTTTAGGGTTAGGGTTAGGGTTTGGGTTAGGGTTAGGGTTAGTGTTAAGCTTAGGGTTGGGTGTAGTGTTAGGGTTAGGGTTTGTTTTACGGTTAGGGTTAGGGTTAGGGGTTAGGCGTTAGGGGTTAGGGTTAGTTTTAGGGTTAAGCTTCGTGTTAGGGTTAGGTTTAGGGTTTGGATTTGGGTTAGGGTTAGGGTTAGGTTTGGTGTATGGTTATGGTTAAGGTTTGTGTTAGAGTTAGCGTTAGGGTTAGGGTTAGGCTTTGGGTTCGGGTTAGGCTTAGGGTTTGGTTTAGTGTTAGGGTTAGGGTTATTGTTTGTGTTAGGTTTAGAGTTAGGGTTAGGGTTTGGGTAAGGGTTAGGGATAGAATTAGGGTTTGTGTTAGGTTTCAGGTTAGGGTTAGAGTTACGGTTTGGTTTTGGGTTAGGGTTAGGGTTAAGGTTATGGTTATGTTAAGCGTTATAGTTAGGATTAGGGTTAGGGTTTGGGTTAGGCTTAGGGTTAGGATTAGGATTAATGTTAGGATTAGGGTTAGGGTTAGGCTTAAGGTTTGGGTTAGGGTTAGTGTGAGTTTTAGGGTTAGGGTTTGAGTTTGGTTTAGGGTTAGGTTTAGAGTTACGGTTAGGGTTAATGTTAATGTTCGGGTTCGAGTTTGGGTTGGGTTAAGGTTATGGTTAGGGTTTGGGTTAGGGTTTGGATTAAGGTTAGGGATTAGGGTTAGATTTAGGGTTTGGGTTAGGTTAGGGTTAGGGTTTGGGTTAGGGTTAGGGTTTGGGTTAGGGTTAGGGTTAGGGTTAGGGTTAGGGTTAGGGTTAGCATTAGGTTTAGGGTTAGGGTTAGGGTTAGGTTTAGGATTTGGTTTAGGGTTAGGGTTATAGTTAAGATTAGGGTTAGGTTTTGGGTTAGGGTTAGGGTTAATGTTAGGATTAGGGTTAGGGTTAGGGTTGGGTTTGGGTTAGGTTTAGTGGTAGAGATAGGTTTAGGGTTAGGGTTAGGGTTAGGGTTTGGGTAGGGTTAGGGTTAGGGTTAGAGTTAGGTTTGGGTTATTATTAGTATTAGGCTTAGGGTTAGGTTTAGGTTTAGGGTTTGGGTTTGGGTTAGGTTTAGGGTTAGGGTTTGGTGGAGGTTTAGGGTTAGGGTTAGGGTTGGCGTTTGTGTTATGGTTAGGGTTAGGGTTACGGTTAGGCTTTGGGTTTGGGTGAGGGTTTGGGTTAGGGTTAGAGTTAGGGTTAGATTTAGGGTTTGGATTAGGATTAGCGTTAAGGTTAGGGTTTGAGTTTGGATTAGAGTTAGGGTGAGGGTTAGGGTTAGGGTTTGGGTTTGGGTGAGGGTTAGGGTTAGACTTAGGGTTCGGGTTAGTGTTAGATTTAGGGTTTGGGTTAAGGTTAGGGTTATGGTTAGGGTTAAGGTTAATGATAGGATTAGGTTTAGTGTTAGGGTTTGGTTTAGGGTTAGGGTTATGTTTTGAGTTAGGGTTAGGTTTAGGGTTTGGGTTTTGGTTAGGTTTAGGGTTAGGGTTAGGCTTTTGTTTGGGTTAGGGTTAGGGTTAGTGTTAAGCTTAGGGTTGGGTGTAGTGTTAGGGTTAGGGTTTGTTTTACGGTTAGGGTTAGGGTTAGGGGTTAGGCGTTAGGGGTTAGGGTTAGGTTTAGGGTTAAGCTTCGTGTTAGGGTTAGGTTTAGGGTTTGGATTTGGGTTAGGGTTAGGGTTAGGTTTGGTGTATGGTTATGGTTAAGGTTTGTGTTAGAGTTAGCGTTAGGGTTAGGGTTAGGCTTTGGGTTCGGGTTAGGCTTAGGGTTTGGTTTAGTGTTAGGGTTAGGGTTATTGTTTGTGTTAGGTTTAGAGTTAGGGTTAGGGTTTGGGTAAGGGTTAGGGATAGAATTAGGGTTTCTGTTAGGTTTCAGGTTAGGGTTAGAGTTACGGTTTGGTTTTGGGTTAGGGTTAGGGTTAAGGTTATGGTTATGTTTAGCGTTATAGTTAGGATTAGGGTTAGGGTTTGCGTTAGGCTTAGGGTTAGGATTAGGATTAATGTTAGGATTAGGGTTAGGGTTAGGCTTAAGGTTTGGGTTAGGGTTAGTGTGAGTTTTAGGGTTAGGGTTTGAGTTTGGTTTAGGGTTAGGTTTAGAGTTACGGTTAGGGTTAATGTTAATGTTCGGGTTCGAGTTTGGGTTGGGTTAAGGTTAGGGTTAGGGTTTGGGTTAGGGTTTGGATTAAGGTTAGGGATTAGGGTTAGATTTAGGGTTTGGGTTAGGTTAGGGTTAGGGTTTGGGTTAGGGTTAGGGTTTGGGTTAGGGTTAGGGTTAGGGTTAGGGTTAGGGTTAGGGTTAGCATTAGGTTTAGGGTTAGGGTTAGGGTTAGGTTTAGGATTTGGTTTAGGGTTAGGGTTATAGTTAAGATTAGGGTTAGGTTTTGGGTTAGGGTTAGGGTTAATGTTAGGATTAGGTTTAGGGTTAGGGTTTGGGTTTGGGTTAGGTTTAGGGGTAGAGATAGGTTTAGGGTTAGGGTTAGGGTTAGGGTTTGGGTAGGGTTAGGGTTAGGGTTAGAGATAGGTTTGGGTTATTGTTAGTATTAGGCTTAGGGTTAGGTTTAGGTTTAGGGTTTGGGTTTGGGTTAGGTTTAGGGTTAGGGTTTGGTGGAGGTTTAGGGTTAGGGTTAGGGTTGGCGTTTGTGTTAGGGTTAGGGTTAGGGTTACGTTTAGGCTTTGGGTTTGGGTGAGGGTTTGGGTTAGGGTTAGAGTTAGGGTTAGACTTAGGGTTTGGATTAGGATTAGCGTTAAGGTTAGGGTTTGAGTTTGGATTAGAGTTAGGGTGAGGGTTAGGGTTAGGGTTTGGGTTTGGGTGAGGGTTAGGGTTAGACTTAGGGTTCGGGTTAGTGTTAGGTTTAGGGTTTGGGTTAAGGTTAGGGTTATGGTTAGGGTTAAGTTTAATGATAGGATTAGGTTTAGTGTTAGGGTTTGGTTTAGGGTTAGGGTTATGTTTTCAGTTAGGGTTAGGTTTAGGGTTTGGGTTTTGGTTAGGTTTAGAGTTAGGGTTAGGCTTTGGTTTGGGTTAGGGTTAGGGTTAGTGTTAAGCTTAGGGTTGGGTGTAGTGTTAGGGTTAGGGTTTGTTTTACGGTTAGGGTTAGGGTTAGGGGTTAGGCGTTAGGGGTAAGGGGTAGGTTTAGGGTTAAGCTTCGGGTTAGGTTTAGGTTTAGGGTTTGGATTTGGACTAGGGTTAGGGTTAGGTTTGGTGTATGGTTATGATTAAGGTGTGTGTTAGAGTTAGCGTTAGGGTTAGGGTTAGGCTTTGGGTTCGGGTTAGGCTTAGGGTTTGGTTTAGTGTTAGGGTTAGGGTTATTGTTTGTGTTAGGTTTAGAGTTAGGGTTAGGGTTTGGGTAAGGGTTAGGGATAGAATTAGGGTTTGTGTTAGGTTTCAGGTTAGGGTTAGAGTTACGGATTGGTTTTGGGTTAGGGTTAGGGTTAAGGTTATGGTTATGTTTAGCGTTATAGTTAGGATTAGGGTTAGGGTTTGGGTTAGGCTTAGGGTTAGGATTAGGATTAATGTTAGGATTAGGGTTAGGGTTAGGCTTAAGGTTTGGGTTAGGGTTAGTGTGAGTTTTAGGGTTAGGGTTTGAGTTTGGTTTAGGGTTAGGTTTAGAGTTACGGTTAGGGTTAATGTTAATGTTCGGGTTCGAGTTTGGGTTGGGTTAAGGTTATGGTTAGGGTTTGGGTTAGGGTTTGGATTAAGGTTAGGGATTAGGGGTAGATTTAGGGTTTGGGTTAGGTTAGGGTTAGGGTTTGGGTTAGGGTTAGGGTTTGGGTTAGGGTTAGGGTTAGGGTTAAAGTTAGGATTAGGGTTAGGTTTAGCGCTAGGGTTAGGGTTTGGGTTAGGGTTAGGGTTAGGGTTAGGTTTTTTGTTAGTTTTAGGCTTAGGGTTTGGGTTAGGGTTTGGATTAAGGTTAGGGTTATGGTTAGGGTTAGGGTTAGGGTTTGGGTTAGGTTAGGGTTAGGGTTTGGGTTAGGGTTAGGGTTTGGGTTAGGGTTAGGGTTAGAGTTAAAATTAGGATTAGGGTTAGGTTTAGCGTTAGGGTTAGTGTTTGGGTTAGGGTTAGTGTTAGGGTTAGGGTTAGTGTTTGGGTTAGGGTTAGGCTTAGTGTTTGGTTTAGGGTTAGGGTTAGGTTTTTTGTTAGGTTTAGGGTTAGGGTTAGGGTTAGGGTTCGGGTTTTGGTTAGGGTTAGGGATAGGGTTAGGGTTAGCATTAGGTTTAGGGTTAGGGCTAGGGTTAGGGTTAGGGTTAATGTTAGGATTAGGGTTAGGGTTTGTTTTAGGGTTAGGGTTAGGCATAGGGTTAGTGTTTGGGTTAGGGTTAGGGTTAGGGTTAGGGTTAGGATTAGGGTTTGGGTTAGGTTTCAGGTTAGGTTTAGAGTTAGGGTTTGGTTTTGGGTTAGGGTTAGGGTTAAGTGAGGGTTATGTTTAGCGTTATAGTTAGGATTAGGGTTAGGGTTTGGGTTAGGCTTAGGGTTAGAATTAGGATTAATGTTAGGATTAGGGTTAGGGTTTGTTTTAGGGTTAGGGTTAGGCATAGGGTTAGTGTTTCGGTTAGGGTTAGGGTTAGGGTTAGGGTTAGGATTAGGGTTTGTGTTAGGTTTAGGTTTAGGGTTAGGGTTAGGCCTAATATTAGGTTTAGGCTTAGTGTTAGGGTTAGGGTTCGGGTTTGGGTTAGGGTTAGGGTTAGGGTTAGCTTTAGGTTTAGGGTTAGGGTTAGGGTTAGGTTTAGGATTTGGTTTAGCGTTAGGGTTATAGTTAAGATTAGGGTTAGGTTTTGGGTTAGGGTTAGGGTTAATGTTAGGATTAGGGTCAGGTTTAGGGTTAGGGTTAGTGTTAGGGTTTGTGTTAGGGTTAGCGTTAGGTTAGGGTTTGGGATAGGGATAGGGTTAGGATTAGGGTTAGGGTTTGGGTTTCGGTTAGGTTTTGGTTTAGGTTTAGGTTTAGGGTTAGGGTTTGGGTTTGGGTTAGGGTTAGGGTTAGAGATAGGTTTAGGGTTAGGGTTAGGGTTAGGGTTTGGGTAGGGTTAGGGTTAGGGTTAGAGTTAGATTTGGGTTAGGGTTAGTATTAGGCTTAGGGTTAGGGTTAGGTTTAGGGTTTGAGTTTGGGTTAGGTTTAGGGTTAGGGTTTGGTGCAGGTTTAGGGTTAGGGTTAGGGTTGGCGTTTGTGTTAGGGTTAGGGTTAGGGTTACGGTTAGGCTTTGGGTTTGGGTGAGGGTTTGGGTTAGGGTTAGTGTTAGAGTTAGACTTAGGGTTTGGATTAGGCTTAGCGTTAATGTTAGGGTTTGAGTTTGGATTAGAGTTAGGGTGAGGGTTAGGGTTAGGGTTTGGGTTTGGGTGAGGGTTAGGGTTAGACTTAGGGTTCGGGTTAGTGTTAGGTTTAGGGTTTGGGTTAAGGTTAGGGTTAGGGTTAGGGTTAGGGTTAATGATAGGATTAGGTTTAGTGTTAGGGTTTGGTTTAGGGTTAGGGTTTTGTTTCCGGTTGGGGTTAGGTTTAGGGTTTGGGTTTTGGTTAGGTTTGGGGTTAGGGTTAGGCTTTGGTTTGGGTTAGGGTTAGGGTTAGTGTTAAGCTTAGGGTTGGGTGTAGTGTTAGGGTTAGGGTTTGTTTTACGTTTAGGGTTAGGGTTAGGGGTTAGGCGTTAGGGGTTAGGGTTAGGTTTAGGGTTAAGCTTCGGGTTAGGGTTAGGTTTAGGGTTTGGATTTGGGTTAGGGTTAGGGTTAGGTTTGGTGTATGGTTATGGTTAAGGTTTGTGTTAGAGTTAGCGTTAGGGTTAGGGTTAGGCTTTGGGTTCGGGTTAGGCTTAGGGTATGGTTTAGTGTTAGGGTTAGGGTTATTGTTTGTGTTAGGTTTAGAGTTAGGGTTAGGGTTTGGGTAAGGGTAAGGGATAGAATTAGGGTTTGTGTTAGGTTTCAGCTTAGGGTTAGAGTTAGGGTTTGGTTTTGGGTTAGGGTTAGGGTTAAGGTTATGGTTATGTTTAGCGTTATAGTTAGGATTAGGGTTAGGGTTTGGGTTAGGCTTAGGGTTAGGATTAGGATTAATGTTAAGTTTAGGGTTAGGGTTAGGCTTTGGTTTGGGTTAGGGTTAGGGTTAGTGTTAAGCTTAGGGTTGGGTGTAGTGTTAGGGGTAGGGCTTGTTTTACGGTTAGGGTTAGGGTTAGGGGTTAGGCGTTAGGGGTTAGGGTTAGGTTTAGGGTTAAGCTTCGTGTTAGGGTTAGGTTTAGGGTTTGGATTTGGGTTAGGGTTAGGGTTAGGTTTGGTGTATGGTTATGGTTAAGGTTTGTGTTAGAGTTAGCGTTAGGGTTAGGGTTAGGCTTTGGGTTCGGGTTAGGCTTAGGGTTTGGTTTAGTGTTAGGGTTAGGGTTATTGTTTGTGTTAGGTTTAGATTTAGGGTTAGGGTTTGGGTAAGGGTTAGGGATAGAATTAGGGTTTGTGTTAGGTTTCAGGTTAGGGTTAGAGTTACGGTTTGGTTTTGGGTTAGGGTTAGGGTTAAGGTTATGGTTATGTTTAGCGTTATAGTTAGGATTAGGGTTAGGGTTGGGGTTAGGCTTAGGGTTAGGATTAGGATTAATGTTAGGATTAGGGTTAGGGTTAGGCTTAAGGTTTGGGTTAGGGTTAGCGTGAGGGTTAGGGTTAGGGTTTGAGTTTGGTTTAGGGTTAGGTTTAGAGTTACGGTTAGGGTTAGGGTTAGTGTTCGGGTTCGAGTTTGGGTTGGGTTAAGGTTAGGGTTAGGGTTTGGGTTAGGGTTTGGATTAAGGTTAGGGATTAGGGTTAGGGTTAGGGTTTGGGTTAGGTTAGGGTTAGGGTTTGGGTTAGGGTTAAGGTTTGGGTTACGGTTAGGGTTAGGGTTAAAGTTAGGATTAGGGTTAGGTTTAGCGCTAGGGTTAGGGTTTGGGTTAGGGTTAGGGTTAGGGTTAGGTTTTTTGCTAGTTTTAGGCTTTGGGTTTGGGTTAGGGTTTGGATGAAGGTTAGGGTTATGGTTAGGGTTAGGGTTAGGGTTTGGGTTAGGTTAGGGTTAGGGTTTGGGTTAGGGTTAGGGTTTGGGTTAGGGTTAGGGTTAGGGTTAAAATTAGGATTAGGGTTAGGTTTAGCGTTAGGGTTAGTGTTTGGGTTAGGGTTACGGTTAGGGTTAGGGTTAGTGTTTGGGTTAGGGTTAGGCTTAGTGTTTGGTTTAGGGTTAGGGTTAGGTTTTTTGTTAGGTTTAGGGTTAGGGTTAGGGTTAGGGTTCGGGTTTTGGTTAGGGTTAGGGATAGGGTTAGGGTTAGCATTAGGTTTAGGGTTAGGGCTAGGGTTAGGGTTAGGGTTAATGTTAGGATTAGGGTTAGTGTTTGTTTTAGGGTTAGGGTTAGGCATAGGGTTAGTGCTTTGGTTAGGGTTAGGGCTAGGGTTAGGGTTAGGATTAGGGTTTGGGTTAGGTTTCAGGTTAGGGTTAGAGTTAGTGTATGGTTTTGGGTTAGGGTTGGGGTTAGGGTTAGGGTTAGGGTTTGGTTTAGGGTTAGGTTTAGGGATATTTTTTGTGTTAGGTTTAGTGTTAGGTTTAGGGTTAGGGTTAGAGTTAGTGTTAGCATTAGGGTTTGGTTTAGGTTTGGGGTAAGGGTTAGGGACAGGGTTTGGTTTTGGGTTAGGGTTAGGGTTAGGGTTCGGGTTTTGGTTGGTGTTAGGTTAAGGTTAATTGTTAGGGTCAGTGTGATTGTTAAGGTTTGGGGTTTGGTTAGGGTTAGGGTTAGGGTTAGGGTTAGGGTTATTCTTTGGGTTTGGATTAGGTTTAGAGTTTGATTTAGGATTAGGGTTAGGGTTAGGTTTTTTGTTAGGTTTAGGGTTAGGGTTAGGGTTTGGGTTAGGATTATGGTTACAGTTAGGGTTTGGTTTAGTGTTAGGGTTAGGGTTATTGTTTGTGTTAGGTTTAGAGTTAGGGTTAGGGTTTGGGTAAGGGTTAGGGATAGAATTAGGGTTTGTGTTAGGTTTCAGGTTAGGGTTAGAGTTACGGTTTGGTTTTGGGTTAGGGTTAGGGTTAAGGTTATGGTTATGTTTAGCGTTATAGTTAGGATTAGGGTTAGGGTTGGGGATAGGCTTAGGGTTAGGATTAGGATTAATGTTAGGATTAGGGTTAGGGTTAGGCTTAAGGTTTGGGTTAGGGTTAGCGTGAGGGTTAGGGTTAGGGTTTGAGTTTGGTTTAGGGTTAGGTTTAGAGTTACGGTTAGGGTTAGGGTTAGTGTTCGGGTTCGAGTTTGGGTTGGGTTAAGGTTAGGGTTAGGGTTTGGGTTAGGGTTTGGATTAAGGTTAGGGATTAGGGTTAGGGTTAGGGTTTGGGTTAGGTTAGGGTTAGGGTTTGGGAGAGGGTTAGGGTTAGGGTTAAAGGTAGGATTAGGGTGAGGTTTAGGGCGAGGGTTAGGGTTTGGATTAGGGTTAGGGTTAGGGTTAGGTTTTTTGTTAGTTTTAGGCTTAGGGTTTGGGTTAGGGTTTGGATTAAGGTTAGGGTTATGGTTAGGTTTAGGGTTAGGGTTTGGGTTAGGTTAGGGTTAGGGTTTGGGTTAGGGTTAGGGTTTGGGTTAGGGTTAGGGTTAGGGTTAAAATTAGGATTAGGGTTAGGTTTAGCGTTAGGTTTAGTGTTTGGGTTAGGGTTACGGTTAGGGTTAGGGTTAGTGTTTGGGTTAGGGTTAGGCTTAGTGTTTGGTTTAGGGTTAGGGTTAGGTTTTTTGTTAGGTTTAGGGTTAGGGTTAGGGTTAGGGTTCGGGTCTTGGTTAGGGTTAGGGATAGGGTTAGGGTTAGCATTAGGTTTAGGGTTAGGGCTAGGGTTAGGGTTAGGGTTAATGTTAGGATTAGGGTTAGGGTTTGTTTTAGGGTTAGGGTTAGGCATAGGGTTAGTGTTTGGGTTAGGGTTAGGGTTAGGGTTAGGGTTAGGATTAGGGTTTGGGTTAGGTTTCAGGTTAGGGTTAGAGTTAGTGTTTGGTTTTGGGTTAGGGTTAGGGTTAGGGTTAGGCTTTGGGTTTGGGTTAGGGTTAGGTTTTGGTTTAGGGTTAGGTTTAGGGTTATTTTTTGTGTTAGGTTTAGGGTTAGGGTTAGGGTTAGGGTTAGAGTTAGTGTTAGGATTAGGGTTTGGTTTAGGTTTGGGGTAAGGGTTAGGGACAGGGTTTGGTTTTGGGTTAGGGTTAGGGTTAGGGTTCGTGTTTGGGTTGGGGTTAGGTTAAGGTTAATTGTTAGGGTCAGTGTGATTGTTAAGGTTTGGGGTTTGGTTAGGGTTAGGGTTAGGGTTAGGGTTCGGGTTATTCTTTGGGTTTGGATTAGGTTTAGAGTTTGATTTAGGATTAGGGTTAGCGTTAGGTTTTTTGTTAGGTTTAGGGTTTGGGTTAGGGTTTGGGTTAGGATTATGGTTACAGTTAGGGTTTGGGTTAGGGTTAGGGTTTGGGTTAGGTTTTGGTTTTGGGTTAGGGTTAGGCTTAGGTTTAAGGTTTGGGTTAGGTTTTGTGTTAGGTTTAGTTTTAGGGTTTGGGTTATGGTTATGGTTTGGGTTGGTTTTAGGGTTAGTGTTAGGGTTAGGGTTAGTTTTAGGGTTAGGGTTAGGGTTAGGGTTAGTGTTAGTGTTAATGTTTGGGTTAGGGTTAGCATTAGGGTTGAGATTAGGATTAGTGTTATTGTTAGGGTTAGGGTTAAGGTTAGGGTTATGGTTAGGGTGAGGGTTATGTTAGGGTTTGGGTTTGGGTGAGGGTTAGGGTTAGAATTAGGATTTGGGTTAGTGTTAGGGTTATAGTTTGGGTTAGGGTTAGGGTTAGGGTTATGGTTATGGTTAGGGTTAGGGTTAGGGTTAGGGTTAGGTTTATGGTTAGGGTTAGGGTTAGGATTTGGGTTAGGGTTAGGGTTATAGTTAGGATGAGGGTTAGGGTTTGTTTTAGGGTTAGGGTTATACATAGGGTTAGGGTTTGAGTTAGGTTTACGGTTAGGGTTAGGGTTAGGGTTTGGGTTAGTTTTAGGGTTAGTGTTAGGGTTAGGGTTAATGTTAGGATTAGGGTTAGGTTTAGTGTTAGGGTTCGGGTTTGGGTTAGGGTTAGGGTTAGGGTTAGTGTTAGCATTAGGTTTAGTGTTAGGGTTATTGTTAGGGTTAGAATTTGGTTTAGGTTTAGGGTTATAGTTAAGATTAGGGTTAGGGTTTGGATTAGGGTTAGGGTTAAGGTTAGGGTTAGGGTTTGGGTTAGGGTTAGCGTTAGGGTTAGGGTTTCGGTTAGAGATAGGGTTAGGGTTAGGGTTAGGCTTTGGGTTTTGGTTAGGGTTTGGTTTAGGGTCAGGGTTAAGGTTTGGGTTTGGGTTAGGGTTAGTGTTAGAGATAGGTTTAGGGTTAGGGTTAGGGTTTGGGTTAGGGTTAGGGTTAGGGTTAGGGTTAGAGTTAGGGTTTGCGCTAGGGTTAGTGTTAGGCTTAGGGTTAGGGTTAGGTTTAGGTTTTGGGTTTGGGTTAGGTTTAGGGTTAGGGTTTGGTGTAGTTTTAGGGTTAGGGTTAGGGTAGGGTTTGTGTTAGTGTTAGTGTTAGTGTTAGCGTTAGCGTTAGGATTAGGCTTTGGGTTTGGGTGAGGGTTTGGGTTAGGTTTAGCGTTAGGGTTAGGGTTAGGGTTTGGTTTAGGCTTAGCGTTAAGGTTAGGGTTTGAGTTTGGATTAGAGTTAGGGTGAGGTTTATGGTTAGGGTTTGGGTTTGGGTGAGGGTTAGGGTTAGACTTAGGGTTCGGGTTAGTGTTAGGTTTAGGGTTTGGGTTAAGGTTAGGGTTATGGTTAGGGTTAAGGTTAATGATAGGCTTAGGTTTAGTGTTAGGGTTTGGTTTAGGGTTAGGGTTATGTTTTCAGTTAGGGTTAGGTTTAGGGTTTGGGTTTTGGTTAGGTTTAGGGTTAGGGTTAGGCTTTGGTTTGGGTTAGGGTTAGGGTTAGTGTTAAGCTTAGGGTTGGGTGTAGTGTTAGGGTTAGGGTTTGTTTTACGGTTAGGGTTAGGGTTAGGGGTTAGGCGTTAGGGGTTAGGGTTAGGTTTAGGGTTAAGCTTCGGGTTAGGGTTAGGTTTAGGGTTTGGATTTGGGTTAGGGTTAGGGTTAGGTTTGGTGTATGGTTATGGTTAAGGTTTGTGTTAGAGTTAGCGTTAGGGTTAGGGTTAGGCTTTGGGTTCGGGTTAGGCTTAGGGTTTGGTTTAGTGTTAGGGTTAGGGTTATTGTTTGTGTTAGGTTTAGAGTTAGGGTTAGGGTTTGGGTAAGGGTTAGGGATAGAATTAGGGTTTGTGTTAGGTTTCAGGTTAGGGTTAGAGTTAGGGTTTGGTTTTGGGTTAGGGTTAGGGTTAAGGTTATGGTTATGTTTAGCGTTATAGTTAGGATTAGGGTTAGGGTTTGGGTTAGGCTTAGGGTTAGGATTAGGATTAATGTTAGGATTAGGGTTAGGGTTAGGCTTAAGGTTTGGGTTAGGGTTAGTGTGAGTTTTAGGGTTAGGGTTTGAGTTTGGTTTAGGGTTAGGTTTAGAGTTACGGTTAGGGTTAGTGTTAATGTTCGGGTACGAGTTTGGGTTGGGTTAAGGTTAGGGTTAGGGTTTGGGTTAGGGTTTGGATTAAGGTTAGGGATTAGGGTTAGATTTAGGGTTTGGGTTAGGTTAGGGTTAGGGTTTGGGCTAGGGTTAGGGTTTGGGTTAGGGTTAGGGTTAGGGTTAGGGTTAGGGTTAAAGTTAGGATTAGGGTTAGGTTTAGCGCTAGGGTTAGGGTTTGGGTTAGGGTTAGGGTTAGGGTTAGGTTTTTTGTTAGTTTTAGGCTTAGGGTTTGGGTTAGGGTTTGGATTAAGGTTAGGGTTATGGTTAGGGTTAGGGTTAGGGTTTGGGTTAGGTTAGGGTTAGGGTTTGGGTTAGGGTTAGGGTTTGGGTTAGGGTTAGGGTTAGAGTTAAAATTAGGATTAGGGTTAGGTTTAGCGTTAGGGTTAGTGTTTGGGTTAGGGTTAGTGTTAGGGTTAGGGTTAGTGTTTGGGTTAGGGTTAGGCTTAGTGTTTGGTTTAGGGTTAGGGTTAGGTTTTTTGTTAGGTTTAGGGTTAGGGTTAGGGTTCGGGTTTTGGTTAGGGTTAGGGATATGGTTAGGGTTAGCATTAGGTTTAGGGTTAGGGCTAGGGTTAGGGTTAGGGTTAATGTTAGGATTAGGGTTAGGGTTTGTTTTAGGGTTGGGGTTAGGCATAGGGTTAGTGTTTGGGTTAGGGTTAGGGTTAGGGTTAGGGTTAGGGTTAGGGTTAGGATTAGGGTTTGGGTTAGGTTTCAGGTTAGGTTTAGAGTTAGTGTTTGGTTTTGGATTAGGGTTAGGGTTAAGGTGAGGGTTATGTTTAGCGTTATAGTTAGGATTAGGGTTAGGGTTTGGGTTAGGCTTAGGGTTAGAATTAGGATTAATGTTAGGATTAGGGTTAGAGTTTGTTTTAGGGTTAGGGTTAGGCATAGGGTTAGTGTTTGGGTTAGGGTTAGGGTTAGAGTTAGGGTTAGGGTTAGGATTAGGGTTTGTGTTAGGTTTAGGTTTAGAGTTAGGCTTAGGCCTAATATTAGGATTAGGCTTAGTGTTAGGGTTAGGGTTCGGGTTTGGGTTAGGGTTAGGGTTAGGGTTAGCATTAGGTTTAGGGTTAGGGTTAGGGTTAGGTTTAGGATCTGGTTTAGGGTTAGGTTTATAGTTAAGATTAGGGTTAGGTTTTGGGTTAGGGTTAGGGTTAATGTTAGGATTAGGGTCAGGTTTAGGGTTAGGGTTAGTGTTAGGGTTTGTGTTAGGGTTAGCGTTAGGTTAGGGTTTGGGATAGGGATAGGGTTAGGATTAGGGTTAGGGTTTGGGTTTCGGTTAGGTTTTGGTTTAGGGTTAGGGTTAGGGTTAGGGTTTGGGTTTGGGTTAGGGTTAGGGTTAGAGATAGGTTTAGGGTTAGGGTTAGGGTTAGGGTTTGGGTAGGGTTAGGGTTAGGGTTAGAGTTAGGTTTGGGTTAGGGTTAGTATTAGGCTTAGGGTTAGGGTTAGGTTTAGGGTTTGGGTTTGGGTTAGGTTTAGGGTTAGGGTTTGGTGCAGGTTTAGGGTTAGGGTTAGGGTTGGCGTTTGTGTTAGGGTTAGGGTTAGGGGTACGGTTAGGCTTTGGGTTTGGGAGAGGGTTTGGGTTAGGGTTAGTGTTAGAGTTAGACTTAGGGTTTGGATTAGGCTTAGCGTTAAGGTTAGGGTTTGAGTTTGGATTAGAGTTAGGGTGAGGGTTAGGGTTAGGGTTTGGGTTTGGGTGAGGGTTAGGGATAGAATTAGGGTTTGTGTTAGGTTTCAGGTTAGGGTTAGAGTTACGGTTTGGTTTTGGGTTAGGGTTAGGGTTAAGGTTATGGTTATGTTTAGCGTTATAGTTAGGATTAGGGTTAGTTTTGGGGTTAGGCTTAGGGTTAGGATTAGGATTAATGTTAGGATTAGGGTTAGGGTTAGGCTTAAGGTTTGGGTTAGGGTTAGCGTGAGGGTTAGGGTTAGGGTTTGAGTTTGGTTTAGGGTTAGGTTTGGAGTTACGGTTAGGGTTAGGGTTAGTGTTCGGGTTCGAGTTTGGGATGGGTTAAGGTTAGGGTTAGGGTTTGGGTTAGGGTTTGGATTAAGGTTAGGGATTAGGGTTAGAGTTAGGGTTTGGGTTAGGTTAGGGTTAGGGTTTGGGTTAGGGTTAGGGTTTGGGTTAGGGTTAGGGTTAGGGTTAAAGTTAGGATTAGGGTTAGGTTTAGCGCTAGGGTTAGGGTTTGGTTTAGGGTTAGGGTTAGGGTTAGGTTTTTTGTTAGTTTTAGGCTTAGGGTTTGGGTTAGGGTTTGGATTAAGGTTAGGGTTATGGTTAGGGTTAGGGTTAGGGTTTGGGTTAGGTTAGGGTTAGGGTTTGGGTTAGGGTTAGGGTTAGGGTTTGGGTTAGGGTTAGGGTTAGGGTTAAAATTAGGATTAGGGTTAGGTTTAGCGTTAGGGTTAGTGTTTGGGTTAGTGTTAGGGTTAGGGTTAGGGTTAGGGTTAGTGTTTGGGTTAGGGTTAGGCTTAGTGTTTGGTTTAGGGTTAGGTTTAGGTTTTTTGTTAGGTTTAGGGTTAGGGTTAGGGTTAGGGTTCGGGTTTTGTTTAGGGTTAGGGATAGGGTTAGGGTTAGCATTAGGTTTAGGGTTAGGGCTAGGGTTAGGTTTAGGGTTAATATTAGGATTAGGGTTAGGGTTTGTTTTAGGGTTAGGGTTAGGCATAGGGTTAGTGTTTGGGTTAGGGTTAGGGTTAGGGTTAAAGTTAGGATTAGGGTTAGGTTTAGCGCTAGGGTTAGGGTTTGGATTAGGGTTAGGGTTAGGGTTAGGTTTTTTGTTAGTTTTAGGCTTAGGGTTTGGGTTAGGGTTTGGATTAAGGTTAGGGTTATGGTTAGGTTTAGGGTTAGGGTTTGGGTTAGGTTAGGGTTAGGGTTTGGGTTAGGGTTAGGGTTTGGGTTAGGGTTAGGGTTAGGGTTAAAATTAGGATTAGGGTTAGGTTTAGCGTTAGGTTTAGTGTTTGGGTTAGGGTTACGGTTAGGGTTAGGGTTAGTGTTTGGGTTAGGGTTAGGCTTAGTGTTTGGTTTAGGGTTAGGGTTAGGTTTTTTGTTAGGTTTAGGGTTAGGGTTAGGGTTAGGGTTCGGGTCTTGGTTAGGGTTAGGGATAGGGTTAGGGTTAGCATTAGGTTTAGGGTTAGGGCTAGGGTTAGGGTTAGGGTTAATGTTAGGATTAGGGTTAGGGTTTGTTTTAGGGTTAGGGTTAGGCATAGGGTTAGTGTTTGGGTTAGGGTTAGGGTTAGGGTTAGGGTTAGGATTAGGGTTTGGGTTAGGTTTCAGGTTAGGGTTAGAGTTAGTGTTTGGTTTTGGGTTAGGGTTAGGGTTAGGGTTAGGCTTTGGGTTTGGGTTAGGGTTAGGTTTTGGTTTAGGGTTAGGTTTAGGGTTATTTTTTGTGTTAGGTTTAGGGTTAGGGTTAGGGTTAGGGTTAGAGTTAGTGTTAGGATTAGGGTTTGGTTTAGGTTTGGGGTAAGGGTTAGGGACAGGGTTTGGTTTTGGGTTAGGGTTAGGGTTAGGGTTCGTGTTTGGGTTGGGGTTAGGTTAAGGTTAATTGTTAGGGTCAGTGTGATTGTTAAGGTTTGGGGTTTGGTTAGGGTTAGGGTTAGGGTTAGGGTTCGGGTTATTCTTTGGGTTTGGATTAGGTTTAGAGTTTGATTTAGGATTAGGGTTAGCGTTAGGTTTTTTGTTAGGTTTAGGGTTTGGGTTAGGGTTTGGGTTAGGATTATGGTTACAGTTAGGGTTTGGGTTAGGGTTAGGGTTTGGGTTAGGTTTTGGTTTTGGGTTAGGGTTAGGCTTAGGTTTAAGGTTTGGGTTAGGTTTTGTGTTAGGTTTAGTTTTAGGGTTTGGGTTATGGTTATGGTTTGGGTTGGTTTTAGGGTTAGTGTTAGGGTTACGGTTAGTTTTAGGGTTAGGGTTAGGGTTAGGGTTAGTGTTAGTGTTAATGTTTGGGTTAGGGTTAGCATTAGGGTTGAGATTAGGATTAGTGTTATTGTTAGGGTTAGGGTTAAGGTTAGGGTTATGGTTAGGGTGAGGGTTATGTTAGGGTTTGGGTTTGGGTGAGGGTTAGGGTTAGAATTAGGATTTGGGTTAGTGTTAGGGTTATAGTTTGGGTTAGGGTTAGGGTTAGGGTTATGGTTATGGTTAGGGTTAGGGTTAGGGTTAGGGTTAGGTTTATGGTTAGGGTTAGGGTTAGGATTTGGGTTAGGGTTAGGGTTATAGTTAGGATGAGGGTTAGGGTTTGTTTTAGGGTTAGGGTTATACATAGGGTTAGGGTTTGAGTTAGGTTTACGGTTAGGGTTAGGGTTAGGGTTTGGGTTAGTTTTAGGGTTAGTGTTAGGGTTAGGGTTAATGTTAGGATTAGGGTTAGGTTTAGTGTTAGGGTTCGGGTTTGGGTTAGGGTTAGGGTTAGGGTTAGTGTTAGCATTAGGTTTAGTGTTAGGGTTATTGTTAGGGTTAGAATTTGGTTTAGGTTTAGGGTTATAGTTAAGATTAGGGTTAGGGTTTGGATTAGGGTTAGGGTTAAGGTTAGGGTTAGGGTTTGGGTTAGGGTTAGCGTTAGGGTTAGGGTTTCGGTTAGAGATAGGGTTAGGGTTAGGGTTAGGCTTTGGGTTTTGGTTAGGGTTTGGTTTAGGGTCAGGGTTAAGGTTTGGGTTTGGGTTAGGGTTAGTGTTAGAGATAGGTTTAGGGTTAGGGTTAGGGTTTGGGTTAGGGTTAGGGTTAGGGTTAGGGTTAGAGTTAGGGTTTGCGCTAGGGTTAGTGTTAGGCTTAGGGTTAGGGTTAGGTTTAGGTTTTGGGTTTGGGTTAGGTTTAGGGTTAGGGTTTGGTGTAGTTTTAGGGTTAGGGTTAGGGTAGGGTTTGTGTTAGTGTTAGTGTTAGTGTTAGCATTAGCGTTAGGATTAGGCTTTGGGTTTGGGTGAGGGTTTGGGTTAGGTTTAGCGTTAGGGTTAGGGTTAGGGTTTGGGTTAGGCTTAGCGTTAAGGTTAGGGTTTGAGTTTGGATTAGAGTTAGGGTGAGGTTTATGGTTAGGGTTTGGGTTTGGGTGAGGGTTAGGGTTAGACTTAGGGTTCGGGTTAGTGTTAGGTTTAGGGTTTGGGTTAAGGTTAGGGTTATGGTTAGGGTTAAGGTTAATGATAGGATTAGGTTTAGTGTTAGGGTTTGGTTTAGGGTTAGGGTTATGTTTTCAGTTAGGGTTAGGTTTAGGGTTTGGGTTTTGGTTAGGTTTAGGGTTAGGGTTAGGCTTTGGTTTGGGTTAGGGTTAGGGTTAGTGTTAAGCTTAGGGTTGGGTGTAGTGTTAGGGTTAGGGTTTGTTTTACGGTTAGGGTTAGGGTTAGGGGTTAGGCGTTAGGGGTTAGGGTTAGGTTTAGGGTTAAGCTTCGGGTTAGGGTTAGGTTTAGGGTTTGGATTTGGGTTAGGGTTAGGGTTAGGTTTGGTGTATGGTTATGGTTAAGGTTTGTGTTAGAGTTAGCGTTAGGGTTAGGGTTAGGCTTTGGGTTCGGGTTAGGCTTAGGGTTTGGTTTAGTGTTAGGGTTAGGGTTATTGTTTGTGTTAGGTTTAGAGTTAGGGTTAGGGTTTGGGTAAGGGTTAGGGATAGAATTAGGGTTTGTGTTAGGATTCAGGTTAGGGTTAGAGTTAGGGTTTGGTTTTCGGTTAGGGTTAGGGTTAAGGTTATGGTTATGTTTAGCGTTATAGTTAGGATTAGGGTTAGGGTTTGGGTTAGGCTTAGGGTTAGGATTAGGATTAATGTTAGGATTAGGGTTAGGGTTAGGCTTAAGGTTTGGGTTAGGGTTAGTGTGAGTTTTAGGGTTAGGGTTTGAGTTTGGTTTAGGGTTAGGTTTAGAGTTACGGTTAGGGTTAGTGTTAATGTTCGGGTTCGAGTTTGGGTTGGGTTAAGGTTAGGGTTAGGGTTTGGGTTAGGGTTTGGATTAAGGTTAGGGATTAGGGTTAGATTTAGGGTTTGGGTTAGGATAGGGTGAGGGTATGGGTTAGGGTTAGGGTTTGGGTTAGGGTTAGGGTTAGGGTTAGGGTTAGGGTTAAAGTTAGGATTAGGGTTAGGTTTAGCGCTAGGGTTAGGGTTTGGGTTAGGGTAAGGGATAGGGTTAGTTTTTTTGTTAGTTTTAGGGTTAGGGTTTGGGTTAGGGTTTGGATTAAGGTTAGGGTTATGGTTAGGGTTAGGGTTAGGGTTTGGGTTAGGTTAGGGTTAGGGTTTGGGTTAGGGTTAGGGTTTGGGTTAGGGTTAGGGTTAGAGTTAAAATTAGGATTAGGGTTAGGTTTAGCGTTAGGGTTAGTGTTTGGGTTAGGGTTAGTGTTAGGGTTAGGGTTAGTGTTTGGGTTAGGGTTAGGCTTAGTGTTTGGTTTAGGGTTAGGGTTAGGTTTTTTGTTAGGTTTAGGGTTAGGGTTAGGGTTCGGGTTTTGGTTAGGGTTAGGGATATGGTTAGGGTTAGCATTAGGTTTAGGGTTAGGGCTAGGGTTAGGGTTAGGGTTAATGTTAGGATTAGGGTTAGGGTTTGTTTTAGGGTTAGGGTTAGGCATAGGGTTAGTGCTTGGGTTAGGGTTAGGGTTAGGGTTAGGGTTAGGGTTAGGGTTAGGATTAGGGTTTGGGTTAGGTTTCAGGTTAGGTTTAGAGCTAGTGTTTGGTTTTGGATTAGGGTTAGGGTTAAGGTGAGGGTTATGTTTAGCGTTATAGTTAGGATTAGGGTTAGGGTTTGGGTTAGGCTTAGGGTTAGAATTAGGATTAATGTTAGGATTAGGGTTAGAGTTTGTTTTAGGGTTAGGGTTAGGCATAGGGTTAGTGTTTGGGTTAGGGTTAGGGTTAGGGTTAGGGTTAGGGTTAGGATTAGGGTTTGTGTTAGGTTTAGGTTTAGAGTTAGGCTTAGGCCTAATATTAGGATTAGGCTTAGTGTTAGGGTTAGGGTTCGGGTTTGGGTTAGGGTTAGGGTTAGGGTTAGCATTAGGTTTAGGGTTAGGGTTAGGGTTAGGTTTAGGATTTGGTTTAGGGTTAGGTTTATAGTTAAGATTAGGGTTAGGTTTTGGGTTAGGGTTAGGGTTAATGTTAGGATTAGGGTCAGGTTTAGGGTTAGGGTTAGTGTTAGGGTTTGTGTTAGGGTTAGCGTTAGGTTAGGGTTTGGGATAGGGATAGGGTTAGGATTAGGGTTAGGGTTTGGGTTTCGGTTAGGTTTTGGTTTAGGGGTAGGGTTAGGGTTAGGGTTTGGGTTTGGGTTAGGGTTAGGGTTAGAGATAGGTTTAGGGTTAGGGTTAGGGTTAGGGTTTGGGTAGGGTTAGGGTTAGGGTTAGAGTTAGGTTTGGGTTAGGGTTAGTATTAGGCTTAGGGTTAGGGTTAGGTTTAGGGTTTGGGTTTGGGTTAGGTTTAGGGTTAGGGTTTGGTGCAGGTTTAGGGTTAGGGTTAGGGTTGGCGTTTGTGTTAGGGTTAGGGTTAGGGGTACGGTTAGGCTTTGGGTTTGGGAGAGGGTTTGGGTTAGGGTTAGTGTTAGAGTTAGACTTAGGGTTTGGATTAGGCTTAGCGTTAAGGTTAGGGTTTGAGTTTGGATTAGAGTTAGGGTGAGGGTTAGGGTTAGGGTTTGGGTTTGGGTGAGGGTTAGGGATAGAATTAGGGTTTGTGTTAGGTTTCAGGTTAGGGTTAGAGTTACGGTTTGGTTTTGGGTTAGGGTTAGGGTTAAGGTTATGGTTATGTTTAGCGTTATAGTTAGGATTAGGGTTAGTTTTGGGGTTAGGCTTAGGGTTAGGATTAGGATTAATGTTAGGATTAGGGTTAGGGTTAGGCTTAAGGTTTGGGTTAGGGTTAGCGTGAGGGTTAGGGTTAGGGTTTGAGTTTGGTTTAGGGTTAGGTTTAGAGTTACGGTTAGGGTTAGGGTTAGTGTTCGGGTTCGAGTTTGGGATGGGTTAAGGTTAGGGTTAGGGTTTGGGTTAGGGTTTGGATTATGGTTAGGGATTAGGGTTAGAGTTAGGGTTTGGGTTAGGTTAGGGTTAGGGTTTGGGTTAGGGTTAGGGTTTGGGTTAGGGTTAGGGTTAGGGTTAAAGTTAGGATTAGGGTTAGGTTTAGCGCTAGGGTTAGGGTTTGGTTTAGGGTTAGGGTTAGGGTTAGGTTTTTTGTTAGTTTTAGGCTTAGGGTTTGGGTTAGGGTTTGGATTAAGGTTAGGGTTATGGTTAGGGTTAGGGTTAGGGTTTGGGTTAGGTTAGGGTTAGGGTTTGGGTTAGGGTTAGGGTTAGGGTTTGGGTTAGGGTTAGGGTTAGGGTTAAAATTAGGATTAGGGTTAGGTTTAGCGTTAGGGTTAGTGTTTGGGTTAGTGTTAGGGTTAGGGTTAGGGTTAGGGTTAGTGTTTGGGTTAGGGTTAGGCTTAGTGTTTGGTTTAGGGTTAGGTTTAGGTTTTTTGTTAGGTTTAGGGTTAGGGTTAGGGTTAGGGTTCGGGTTTTGTTTAGG
>JAJHUQ010000046.1:3252500-3290000 GCA_035773235.1 Eospalax fontanierii | reverse complement strand
GGTTAGGGTTAGGGTTCGGGTTTGGGTTGGGGATAGGTTAAGGTTAAGGGTTAGGGTCAGTGTGATTGTTAAGGTTTGGGCTTTGGTTAGGGTTAGGGTTAGGGTTAGGGTTAGGGTTATTCTTTGGGTTTGGATTAGGTTTAGAGTTTGATTTAGGATTAGGGTTAGGGTTTGGTTTTTTGTTAGGTTTAGGGTTAGGGTTAGGGTTTGGGTTAGGATTATGGTTACAGTTAGGGTTTGGGTTAGGGTTAGGGTTTGGGTTAGGTTTTGGTTTTGGGTTAGGGTTAGGCTTAGGTTTAAGGTTTGGGTTAGGTTTTGTGTTAGGTTTAGTTTTAGGGTTTGGGTTATGGTTATGGTTTGGGTTGGTTTTAAGGTTAGTGTTAGGGTTACGGTTAGTTTTAGGGTTAGGGTTAGGGTTAGGGTTAGTGTTAGTGTTAATGTTTGGGTTAGGGTTAGCATTAGGGTTGCGATTAGGATTAGTGTTATTGTTAGGGTTAGGGTTAAGGTTAGGGTTATGGTTAGGGTGAGGGTTATGTTAGGGTTTGGGTTTCGGTGAGGGTTAGGGTTAGAATTAGGATTTGGGTTAGTGTTAGGGTTATAGTTTGGGTTAGGGTTAGGGTTAGGGTTATGGTTATGGTTATGGTTAGGGTTAGGGTTAGGGTTAGGGTTAGGGTTAGGGTTATGGTTAGGGTTAGGGTTAGGGTTAGGATTTGGGTTAGGGTTAGGGTTATAGTTAGGATGAGGGTTAGGGTTTGTTTTAGGGTTAGGGTTATACATAGGGTTAGGGTTTGAGTTAGGGTTACGGTTAGGGTTAGGGTTAGGGTTTTTGTTAGTTTTAGGGTTAATGTTAGGATTAGGGTTAGGGTTAGTGTTAGGGTTCGGGTTTGGGTTAGGGTTAGGTTTAAGGTTAGTGTTAGCATTAGGTTTAGTGTTAGGGTTATTGTTAGGGTTGGAATTTGGTTTAGGTTTAGGGTTATAGTTAAGATTAGGGTTAGGGTTTGGGTTAGGGTTAGGGTTAAGGTTAGGGTTAGGGTTTGGGTTAGGGTTAGCGTTAGGGTTAGGGTTTCGGTTAGAGATAGGGTTAGGGTTAGGGTTAGGCTTTGGGTTTTGGTTAGGGTTTGGTTTAGGGGCAGGGTTAAGTTTTGGGTTTGGGTTAGGGTTAGTGTTAGAGATAGGTTTAGGGTTAGGGTTAGGGTTTGGGCTAGGGTTAGGGTTAGGGTTAGAGCTAGGGTTTGCGCTAGGGTTAGTGTTAGGCTTAGGGTTAGGGTTAGGTTTAGATTTTGGGTTTGGGTTAGGTCTAGGGCTAGGCTTTGGTGTAGGTTTAGGGTTGGGGTTAGGGTAGGGTTTGTGTTAGTGTTAGTGTTAGTGTTAGCGTTAGCGTTAGGATTAGGCTTTGGGTTTGGGTGAGGGTTTGGGTTAGGTTTAGCGTTAGGGTTAAAATTAGGGTTTGGATTAAGCTTAGGGTTAGGGTTAGGGTTTGAGTTTGGATTAGGGTTAGGGTGAGGGTTAGGGTTAGGTTTTGCGTTTGGGTGAGGGTTAGGGTTAGACTTAGGGTTAGGGTTAGTATTAGGTTTAGGGTTTGGGCTAGGGTTAGGGTTAGGGTTAGGTTTGTGGTTAGGGTTAGTGTTAATATTAGGATTAGGGTTACGGTAGGGTTAGGGTTAGGGTTAGTGTTAGGGCTCGAGTTTGGGTTAGGGTTAGGGTTAGGGTTAGGGTTTGGGTTAGGGTTAGGGTTAGGGTTAGGGTTAGACTTTGGGTAAGGGTTAGTTTTATAGTTAGGATTAGGGTTAGGGTTTGTTTTGGGGATAGGGATAGGCATAGGGTTAGGGTTTGGGTTAGGGTTAGCTTTAGGGTTAGGGTTAGGGTTAGGGTTAAAGTTAGGATTAGGGTTAGGTTTAGCGCTAGGGTTAGGGTTTGGTTTAGGGTTAGGGTTAGGGTTAGGTTTTTTGTTAGTTTTAGGCTTAGGGTTTGGGTTAGGGTTTGGATTAAGGTTAGGGTTATGGTTAGGGTTAGGGTTAGGGTTTGGGTTAGGTTAGGGTTAGGGTTTGGGTTAGGGTTAGGGTTAGGGTTTGGGTTAGGGTTAGGGTTAGGGTTAAAATTAGGATTAGGGTTAGGTTTAGCGTTAGGGTTAGTGTTTGGGTTAGTGTTAGGGTTAGGGTTAGGGTTAGGGTTAGTGTTTGGGTTAGGGTTAGGCTTAGTGTTTGGTTTAGGGTTAGGGTTAGGTTTTTTGTTAGGTTTAGGGTTAGGGTTAGGGTTAGGGTTCGGGTTTTGTTTAGGGTTAGGGATAGGGTTAGGGTTAGCATTAGGTTTAGGGTTAGGGCTAGGGTTAGGTTTAGGGTTAATATTAGGATTAGGGTTAGGGTTTGTTTTAGGGTTAGGGTTAGGCATAGGGTTAGTGTTTGGGTTAGGGTTAGGGTTAGGGTTAGGGTTAGGGTTAGGATTAGGGTTTGGGTTAGGTTTCAGGTTAGGGTTAGAGTTAGTGTTTGGTTTTGGGTTAGGGTTAGGGTTAGGGTTAGGGTTAGGGTTAGTCTTTTGGTTTGGGTTAGGGTTAGGGTTTGGTTTAGGGTTAGGTTTAGGGTTATTTTTTGTGTTAGGTTTAGGGTTAGGGTTAGGGTTTGGGTTAGAGTTAGTGTTAGGATTAGGGTTTGGTTTAGGTTTGGGGTAAGGGTTAGGGATAGGGTTTGGTTTTGGGTTAGGGTTAGGGTTAGGGTTCGGGTTTGGGTTGGGGATAGGTTAAGGTTAAGGGTTAGGGTCAGTGTGATTGTTAAGGTTTGGGCTTTGGTTAGGGTTAGGGTTAGGGTTAGGGTTAGGGTTATTCTTTGGGTTTGGATTAGGTTTAGAGTTTGATTTAGGATTAGGGTTAGGGTTAGGTTTTTTGTTAGGTTTAGGGTTAGGGTTAGGGTTTGGGTTAGGATTATGGTTACAGTTAGGGTTTGGGTTAGGGTTAGGGTTTGGGTTAGGTTTTGGTTTTGGGTTAGGGTTAGGCTTAGGTTTAAGGTTTGGGTTAGGTTTTGTGTTAGGTTTAGTTTTAGGGTTTGGGTTATGGTTATGGTTTGGGTTGGTTTTAAGGTTAGTGTTAGGGTTACGGTTAGTTTTAGGGTTAGGGTTAGGGTTAGGGTTAGTGTTAGTGTTAATGTTTGGGTTAGGGTTAGCATTAGGGTTGCGATTAGGATTAGTGTTATTGTTAGGGTTAGGGTTAAGGTTAGGGTTCTGGTTAGGGTGAGGGTTATGTTAGGGTTTGGGTTTCGGTGAGGGTTAGGGTTAGAATTAGGATTTGGGTTAGTGTTAGGGTTATAGTTTGGGTTAGGGTTAGGGTTAGGGTTATGGTTATGGTTATGGTTAGGGTTAGGGTTAGGGTTAGGGTTAGGGTTAGGGTTATGGTTAGGGTTAGGGTTAGGGTTAGGATTTGGGTTAGGGTTAGGGTTATAGTTAGGATGAGGGTTAGGGTTTGTTTTAGGGTTAGGGTTATACATAGGGTTAGGGTTTGAGTTAGGGTTACGGTTAGGGTTAGGGTTAGGGTTTTTGTTAGTTTTAGGGTTAATGTTAGGATTAGGGTTAGGGTTAGTGTTAGGGTTCGGGTTTGGGTTAGGGTTAGGTTTAAGGTTAGTGTTAGCATTAGGTTTAGTGTTAGGGTTATTGTTAGGGTTGGAATTTGGTTTAGGTTTAGGGTTATAGTTAAGATTAGGGTTAGGGTTTGGGTTAGGGTTAGGGTTAAGGTTAGGGTTAGGGTTTGGGTTAGGGTTAGCGTTAGGGTTAGGGTTTCGGTTAGAGATAGGGTTAGGGTTAGGGTTAGGCTTTGGGTTTTGGTTAGGGTTTGGTTTAGGGGCAGGGTTAAGTTTTGGGTTTGGGTTAGGGTTAGTGTTAGAGATAGGTTTAGGGTTAGGGTTAGGGTTTGGGTTAGGGTTAGGGTTAGGGTTAGAGTTAGGGTTTGCGCTAGGGTTAGTGTTAGGCTTAGGGTTAGGGTTAGGTTTAGATTTTGGGTTTGGGTTAGGTTTAGGGTTAGGGTTTGGTGTAGGTTTAGGGTTAGGGTTAGGGTAGGGTTTGTGTTAGTGTTAGTGTTAGTGTTAGCGTTAGCGTTAGGATTAGGCTTTGGGTTTGGGTGAGGGTTTGGGTTAGGTTTAGCGTTAGGGTTAAAATTAGGGTTTGGATTAAGCTTAGGGTTAGGGTTAGGGTGTGAGTTTGGACTAGGGTTAGGGTGAGGGTTAGGGTTAGGTTTTGCGTTTGGGTGAGGGTTAGGGTTAGACTTAGGGTTAGGGTTAGTATTAGGTTTAGGGTTTGGGCTACGGTTAGGGTTAGGGTTAGGTTTGTGGTTAGGGTTAGTGTTAATATTAGGATTAGGGTTACGGTAGGGTTAGGGTTAGGGTTAGTGTTAGGGCTCGAGTTTGGGTTAGGGTTAGGGTTAGGGTTAGGGTTTGGGTTAGGGTTAGGGTTAGGGTTAGGGTTAGACTTTGGGTTAGGGTTAGTTTTATAGTTAGGATTAGGGTTAGGGTTTGTTTTGGGGATAGGGATAGGCATAGGGTTAGGGTTTGGGTTAGGGTTAGCGTTAGGGTTAGGGTTAGGGTTAGGGTTAGGGTTAGGGTTAATGTTAGGATTAGGGTTAGGGTTAGGGTTAGGGTTAATGTTAGGATTAGGGTTAGGGTTAGGGTTAGGGTTCGGGTTTGGGTTAGGGTTAGGGTTAGGGTTTGTTTTAGGGTTAGGGTTAGGCATAGGGTTAGTGTTTGGGTTAGGGTTACGGTTAGTGTTAGGTTTAGGGTTAGGGTTAGGATTAGGGTTTGGGTTAGGTTTAGGTGTAGGGTTAGGGTTAGGCCTAATATTAGGATTCGGCTTAGTGTTAGAGTAAGGGTTCGGGTTTGGGTTAGGGTTAGGGTTAGGTTTAGCATTAGGTTTAGGGTTAGGGTTAGGGTTAGGTTTAGGATTTGTTTTAGGGTTAGGGTTATAGTTAAGATTAGGGTTAGGTTTTGGGTTAGGTTTAGGGTTAATGTTAGGATTAGGGTCAGGTTTAGGGTTAGGGTTAGGGTTAGGGTTTGGGTTAGGGTTAGCGTTAGGTTAGCGTTTGGGATAGGGATAGGGTTAGGATTAGGGTTAGGGTTTGGGTTTCGGTTAGGGTTTGGTTTAGGGTTAGGGTTTGGGTTTGGGTTAGGGTTAGGGGTAGAGATAGGGTTAGGGTTAGAGGTAGGTTTGGGTTATTGTTAGTATTAGGCTTAGGGTTAGGTTTAGGTTTAGGGTTTGGGTTTGGGTTAGGTTTAGGGTTAGGGTTTGGTGCAGGTTTAGGGTTAGGGTTAGGGTTGGCATTTGTGTTACGGTTAGGGTTAGGGTTACGGTTAGGCTTTGGGTTTGGGTGAGGGTTTGGGTTAGGATTAGTGTTAGTGTTAGACTTAGCGTTTGAATTAGGCTTAGCTTTAAGGTTAGGGTTTGAGTTTGGATTAGATTTAGGGTGAGGGTTAGGGTTAGGGTTTGGGTTTGGGTGAGGGTTAAGGTTAGACTTAGGGTTCGGGTTAGTGTTAGGTTTAGGGTTTGGGTTAAGCTTAGGGTTAGGGTTAGGATTAACGTTAATGATAGGATTAGGTTTAGTGTTAGGGTTTGGTTTAGGGTTAGGGTTATGTTTTCGGTTAGGGTTAGGTTTATGGTTTGGGTTTTGGTTAGGTTTAGGGTTAGGGTTAGGCTTTGGTTTGGGTTAGGGTTAGGGTTAGTGTTAAGCTTAGGGTTGGGTGTAGTGTTAGGGTTAGGGTTTGTTTTACGGTTAGGGTTAGGGTTAGGGGTTAGGCGTTAGGGGTTACGGTTAGGTTTAGGGTTAAGCTTGGGGTTAGGGTTAGGTTTAGGGTTTGGATTTCGGTTAGGGTTAGGGTTAGGTTTGGTGTATGGTTATGGTTAAGGTTTGTGTTAGAGTTAGCGTTAGGGTTAGGGTTAGGCTTTGGGTTCGGGTTAGGCTTAGGGTTTGGTTTAGTGTTAGGGTTAGGGTTATTGTTTGTGTTAGGTTTAGAGTTAGGGTTAGGGTTTGGGTAAGGGTTAGGAATAGAATTAGGGTTTGTGTTAGGTTTCAGCTTAGGGTTAGAGTTAGGGTTTGGTTTTGGGTTAGGGTTAGGGTTAAGGTTATGGTTATGTTTAGCGTTATACTTAGGATTAGGGATAGGGTTTGGGTTAGGCTTAGGTTTAGGATTAGGATTAATGTTAGGATTAGGGTTAGGGTTAGGCTTAAGGTTTGGGTTAGGGTTAGTGTGACGGTTAGGGTTAGGGTTTGAGTTTGGTTTAGGGTTAGGTTTAGAGTTACGGTTAGGGTTAGGGTTAATGTTCGGGTTCGAGTTTGGGTTGGGTTAAGGTTAGGGTTAGGGTTTGGGTTAGGGTTTGGATTAAGGTTAGGGATTAGGGTTAGGGTTAGGGTTTGGGTTAGGTTAGGGTTAGGGTTTGGGTTAGGGTTAGGGTTTGGGTTAGGGTTAGGGTTAGGGTTAAAGTTAGGATTAGGTTTAGGTTTAGCGCTAGGGTTAGAGTTTGGGTTAGGGTTAGGGTTAGGGTTAGGTTTTTTATTAGTTTTAGGCTTAGGGTTTGGGTTAGGGTTTGGATTAAGGTTAGGGTTATGGTTAGGGTTAGGGTTAGGGTTTGGGTTAGGTTAGGGTTAGGGTTTGGTTTAGGGTTAGGGTTTGGGTTAGGGTTAGGGTTAGGGTTAAAATTAGGATTAGGGTTAGGTTTAGCGTTAGGGTTAGTGTTTGGGTTAGGGTTAGTGTTAGGGTTAGGGTTAGTGTTTGGGTTAGGGTTAGGCTTAGTGTTTGGTTTAGGGTTAGGGTTAGGTTTTTTGTTAGGTTTAGGGTTAGGGTTAGGGTTAGGGTTCGGGTTTTGGTTAGGGTTAGGGTTAGGGTTTGGATTAGCATTGGGTTAGGGGTTAGGGCAAGGGTTAGGGTTAGGGTTAGTGTTAGGATTAGGGTTAGGATTTGTTTTTGGGTTGGGGTAAGGCAAAGGTTTAGGTTTTGGGTTAGGTTTAGGGTTAGGGCTAGGGTTAGGGTTAGGGTTAGGATTAGGGTTTGGGTTAGGTTTCAGGTTAGGGTTAGAGTTAGGGTTTGGTTTTGGGTTAGGGTTAGGGTTAAGGTGAGGGTTATGTTTAGCGTTATAGTTAGGATTAGGGTTAGAATTTTGGGTTAGGGTTAGGGTTAGGCATAGTGTTAGTGTTTGGGTTAGGGTTAGGGTTAGGGTTAGGGTTAGGATTAGGGTTTGGGTTAGGTTTAGGTTTAGGGTTAGTGTTAGGCCTAATATTAGGATTAGGCTTAGTGTTAGGGTTAGGGTTTGGGTTTGGGTTAGGGTTAGGGTTAGGGTTAGCATTAGGTTTAGGGTTAGGGTTAGTGTTAGGTTTAGGATTTGGTTTAGCGTTAGGGTTATAGTTAAGATTAGGGTTAGGTTTTGGGTTAGGGTTAGGGTTAATGTTAGGATTAGGGTCAGGTTTAGTGTTAGGGTTAGTGTTAGGGTTTGTGTTAGGGTTAGCGTTAGGTTAGGGTTTGGGATAGGGATAGGGTTAGGATTAGGGTTAGGGTTTGGGTTTCGGTTAGGTTTTGGTTTAGGGTTAGGGTTAGGGTTAGGGTTTGGGTTTGGGTTAGGTTTAGGGTTAGAGATAGGTTTGGGGTTAGGGTTAGGGTTAGGGTTAGGGTTTGGGTAGGGTTACGTTTAGGGTTAGAGTTAGGTTTGGGTTAGGGTTAGTATTAGGCTTAGGGTTAGGGTTAGGTTTAGGGTTTGGGTTTGGGTTAGGTTTAGGGTTAGGGTTTGGTGCAGGTTTAGGGTTAGGGTTAGGGTTGGCGTTTGTGTTAGGGTTAGGGTTAGGGTTACGGTAAGGCTTTGGGTTTGGGTGAGGGTTTGGGTTAGGGTTAGTGTTAGAGTTAGACTTAGGGTTTGGGTTAGGCTTAGCGTTAAGGTTAGGGTTTGAGTTTGGATTAGAGTTAGGGTGAGGGTTAGGGTTAGGGTTTGGGTTTGGGTGAGGGTTAGGGTTAGACTTAGGGTTCGGGTTAGTGTTAGGTTTAAGGTTTGGGTTAAGGTTAGGGTTAGGGTTAGGGTTAGGGTTAATGATAGGATTAGGTTTAGTGTTAGGGTTTGGTTTAGGTTTAGGGTTATGTTTTCGGTTAAGGTTACGTTGAGGGTTTGGGTTTTGGTTAGGTTTAGGGTTAGGGTTAGGCTTTGGTTTGGGTTAGGGTTAGGGTTAGTGTTAAGCTTAGGGTTGGGTGTAGTGTTAGGGTTAGGGTTTGTTTTACGGTTAGGGTTAGGGTTAGGGGTTAGGCGTTAGGGGTTAGGGTTAGGTTTAGGGTTAAGCTTCGGGTTAGGGTTAGGTTTAGGGTTTGGATTTGGGTTAGGGTTAGGGTTAGGTTTGGTGTATGGTTATGGTTAAGGTTTGTGTTAGAGTTAGCGTTAGGTTTAGGGTTAGGCTTTGGGTTCGGGTTAGGCTTAGGGTTTGGTTTAGTGTTAGGGTTAGGGTTATTGTTTGTGTTAGGTTTAGAGTTAGGGTTAGGGTTTGGGTAAGGGTTAGGGATAGAATTAGGGTTTGTGTTAGGTTTCAGGTTAGGGTTAGAGTTACGGTTTGGTTTTGGGTTAGGGTTAGGGTTAAGGTTATGGTTATGTTTAGCGTTATAGTTAGGATTAGGGTTAGGGTTTGGGTTAGGCTTAGGGTTAGGATTAGGATTAATGTTGGGATTAGGGTTAGGGTTAGGCTTAAGGTTTGGGTTAGGGTTAGCGTGAGGGTTAGGGTTAGGGTTTGAGTTTGGTTTAGGGTTAGGTTTAGAGTTACGGTTAGGGTTAGGGTTAGTGTTCGGGTTCGAGTTTGGGTTGGGTTAAGGTTAGGGTTAGGTTTTGGGTTAGGGTTTGGATTAAGGTTAGGGATTAGGGTTAGGGTTAGGGTTTGGGTTAGGTTAGTGTTAGGGTTTGGGTTAGGGTTAGGGTTTGGGTTAGGGTTAGGGTTAGGGTTAAAGTTCGGATTAGGGTTAGGTTTAGCGCTAGGGTTAGGGTTTGGGTTAGGGTTAGGGTTAGGGTTAGGTTTTTTGTTAGTTTTAGGCTTAGGGTTTGGGTTAGGGTTTGGATTAAGGTTAGGGTTATGGTTAGGGTTAGGGTTAGGGTTTGGCTTAGGTTAGGGTTAGGGTTTGGGTTAGGGTTAGGGTTTGGGTTAGGGTTAGGGTTAGGGTTAAAATTAGGATTAGGGTTAGGTTTAGCGTTAGGGTTAGTGTTTGGGTTAGGGTTAGGGTTAGGGTTAGGGTTAGTGTTTGGGTTAGGGTTAGGCTTAGTGTTTGGTTTAGGGTTAGGGTTAGGTTTTTTGTTAGGTTTAGGGTTACGGTTAGGGTTAGGGTTCGGGTTTTGGTTAGGGTTAGGGATAGGGTTAGGGTTATCATTAGGTTTAGGGTTAGGGCTAGGGTTAGGGTTAGGGTTAATGTTAGGATTAGGGTTAGGGTTTGTTTTAGGGTTAGGGTTAGGCATAGGGTTAGTGTTTGGGTTAGGGTTAGGATTAGGGTTAGGGTTAGGGTTAGGATTAGGGTTTGGGTTAGGTTTCAGGTTAGGGTTAGAGTTAGGGTTTGGTTTTGGTTTAGGGTTAGGGTTAGGGTTAGGCTTTGGGTTTGGGTTAGGGTTAGGGTTTGGATTAGGGTTAGGTTTAGGGTTATTTTTTGTGTTAGGTTTAGGGTTAGGGTTAGGGTTTGGGTTAGAGTTAGTGTTAGGATTAGGGTTTGGTTTAGGTTTGGGGTAAGGGTTAGGGATAGGGTTTGGTTTTGGGTTAGGGTTAGGGTTAGGGTTCGGGTTTGGGTTGGGGTTAGGTTAAGGTTAAGGGTTAGGGTCAGTGTGATTGTTAAGGTTTGGGCTTTGGTTAGGGTTAGGGTTAGGGTTAGGGTTAGGGTTATTCTTTGGGTTTGGATTAGGTTTAGAGTTTGATTTAGGATTAGGGTTAGGGTTAGGTTTTTTGTTAGGTTTAGGGTTAGGGTTAGGTTTTGGGTTAGGATTATGGTTACAGTTAGGGTTTGGGTTAGGGTTAGGGTTTGGGTTAGGTTTTGGTTTTGGGTTAGGGTTAGGCTTAGGTTTAAGGTTTGGGTTAGGTTTTGTGTTAGGTTTAGTTTTAGGGTTTGGGTTATGGTTATGGTTTGGGTTATTTTTAGGGTTAGTGTTAGGGTTACGGTTAGTTTTAGGGTTAGGGTTAGTGTTAGTGTTAATGTTTGGGTTAGGGTTAGCGTTAGGGTTGCGATTAGGATTAGTGTTATTGTTAGGTTTAGGGTTAAGGTTAGGGTTATGGTTAGGGTGAGGGTTAGGTAGGGTTTGGGTTTGGGTGAGGGTTAGGGTTAGAATTAGGATTTGGGTTAGTGTTAGGGTTATAGTTTGGGTTAGGGTTAGGGTTAGGGTTATGGTTATGGTTATGGTTAGGGTTAGGGTTAGCTTTATGGTTAGGGTTAGGGTTAGGATTTGGGTTAGGGTTAGGGTTATAGTTAGGATGAGGGTTAGGGTTTGTTTTAGGGTTAGGGTTATACATAGGGTTAGGGTTTGAGTTAGGGTTACGGTTAGGGTTAGGGTTAGGGTTTGGGTTAGTTTTAGGGTTAGTGTTAGGTTTAGGGTTAATGTTAGGATTAGGGTTAGGGTTAGTGTTAGGGTTCGGGTTCGGGTTTGGGTTAGGGTTAGGGTTAGGGTTAGTGTAAGCATTAGGTTTAGGGTTAGGGTTATTGTTAGGGTTAGAATTTGGTTTAGGGTTATAGTTAAGATTAGGGTTAGGGTTTCGGTTAGGGTTAGGGTTAAGGTTAGGGTTAGGGTTTCGGTTAGGGTTAGGGTTTCGGTTAGAGATAGGGTTAGGATTAGGGTTAGGCTTTGGGTTTCGGTTAGGGTTTGGTTTAGAGTCAGGGTTAGGGTTTGGGTTTGGGTTAGGGTTAGTGTTAGAGATGGGTTTACGGTTAGGGTTAGGGTTTGGGTTAGGGTTAGGGTTAGGGTTAGAGTTAGGGTTTGCGCTAGGGTTAGTGTTAGGCTCAGGGTTAGTGTTAGGTTTAGGTTTTGGGTTTGGGTTAGGTTTAGGGTTAGGGTTTGGTGTAGGTTTAGGGTTAGGGTTAGGGTAGGGTTTGTGTTAGTGTTAGTGTTAGCGTTAGGGTTAGGATTAGGCTTTGGGTTTGGGTGAGGGTTTGGGTTAGGTTTAGCGTTAGGGTTAAAATTAGGGTTTGGATTAACTTAGGGTTAGGGTTAGGGTTTGAGTTTGGATTAGGGTTAGGGTGAGGGTTAGGGTTAGGTTTTGCGTTTGGGTGAGGGTTAGGGTTAGACTTAGGGTTAGGGTTAGTGTTAGGTTTAGGGTTTGGCTTAGGGTTAGGGTTAGGGTTAGGTTTGTGGTTAGGGTTAGTGTTAATATTAGGATTAGGGTTATGGTAGGGTTAGGGTTAGGGTTAGTGTTAGGGCTCGAGTTAGGGTTAGGGTTAGGGTTAGGGTTAGGGTTTGGGTTAGGGTTAGGGTTAGGGTTAGGGTTAGACTTTGGATTAGGGTTAGGGTTATAGTTAGGATTAGGGTTAGGGTTTGTTTTGGGGATAGGGATAGGCATAGGGTTAGGGTTTGGTTTAGGGTTAGGGTTAGGGTTAGGGTTAGGGTTAGGGTTAGGGTTAGGATTAGGGTTTGGGTTAGGTTTAGGTTTAGGGTTAATGTTAGGCCTAATATTAGGATTAGGCTTAGAGTTAGGGTTAGGGTTCGGGTTAGGGTTAGGTTTTTTGATATTTTTAGGCTTGGGGTTTGGGTTAGGGTTTGGATTAAGGTTAGGGTTATGGTTAGGGTTAGGGTTAGGGTTTGGGTTAGGTTAGGGTTAGGGTTTGGGTTAGGGTTAGGGTTTGGGTTAGGGTTAGGGTTAGGGTTAGGGTTTGGGTTAGGGTTAGTGTTAGGGTTTGGATTACGGTTAGGTTTAGTGTTTGTGTTTGGTTTAGGGTTAGGGTTAGGTTTAGTGTGAGGTTTTGGGTTTGGGTTAGGGTTAGGTTTTGGGTTAGGGTTAAGGTTATTGTTTCCGTTAGGGTTGGAATTAGGGTTAGGATTAAAATTTGCGTTAGGTTTAGGGTTTGGGTTAAGGTTAGGTTTATGGATAGGTTTTGACTTGGGTTAGGGTTAGTGTTAGTGTGAGGGTTAGGGTTAGTGTTTGGGTTAGGGTTAGGGTTAGAGTTTAGGGGTTGGGTTAGGGTTAGGGTTAGGGTTAGGGTTAGGTTTTGGCATAGGGTTAGGGTTAGGGTTAAGGTTAGGGTTAGGGTTTGGATTTGGGTTAGCATTAGATTTAGAGTTAGGGTTAGGGTTAGGGTTAGGGTTTGATTTGGGTTAGGGTTAGGGTTAGAGTTTGGCCTAGGGTTATCGTTAGGGTTAGGATTAGGGTGTAGGTTTAGGGTTTGGGTAAGGGTTAGTGTTAGGGTTTGGGTTTAGGCTTAGTATTAGGGTTAGGTTTAGGGTTAGGGTTAGGGTTAGGGTTAGGGATAGGGTTAGGTTTCGGGTTAGGGTTAGGGTTAGGGTTAGGGTTAGGGTTAGGGTTAGGGTTAGGGTTAGGGTTAGGGTTAGGGTTAGGGTTAGGGTTAATGTTAGCATTAGGGTTAGGGTAAGGGTTAGGGTTAATGTTAGGATTAGGGTTAGGGTTAGGGTTAGGGTTCGGGTTTGGGTTAGGGTTAGGGTTAGGGTTTGTTTTAGGGTTAGGGTTAGGCATAGGGTTAGTGTTTGGGTTAGGGTTACGGTTAGTGTTAGGTTTAGGGTTAGGGTTAGGATTAGGGTTTGGGTTAGGTTTAGGTGTAGGGTTAGGGTTAGGCCTAATATTAGGATTCGGCTTAGTGTTAGAGTAAGGGTTCGGGTTTGGGTTAGGGTTAGGGTTAGGTTTAGCATTAGGTTTAGGGTTAGGGTTAGGGTTAGGTTTAGGATTTGTTTTAGGGTTAGGGTTATAGTTAAGATTAGGGTTAGGTTTTGGGTTAGGTTTAGGGTTAATGTTAGGATTAGGGTCAGGTTTAGGGTTAGGGTTAGGGTTAGGGTTTGGGTTAGGGTTAGCGTTAGGTTAGCGTTTGGGATAGGGATAGGGTTAGGATTAGGGTTAGGGTTTGGGTTTCGGTTAGGGTTTGGTTTAGGGTTAGGGTTTGGGTTTGGGTTAGGGTTAGGGGTAGAGATAGGGTTAGGGTTAGAGGTAGGTTTGGGTTATTGTTAGTATTAGGCTTAGGGTTAGGTTTAGGTTTAGGGTTTGGGTTTGGGTTAGGTTTAGGGTTAGGGTTTGGTGCAGGTTTAGGGTTAGGGTTAGGGTTGGCATTTGTGTTACGGTTAGGGTTAGGGTTACGGTTAGGCTTTGGGTTTGGGTGAGGGTTTGGGTTAGGATTAGTGTTAGTGTTAGACTTAGGGTTTGAATTAGGCTTAGCTTTAAGGTTAGGGTTTGAGTTTGGATTAGATTTAGGGTGAGGGTTAGGGTTAGGGTTTGGGTTTGGGTGAGGGTTAAGGTTAGACTTAGGGTTCGGGTTAGTGTTAGGTTTAGGGTTTGGGTTAAGCTTAGGGTTAGGGTTAGGATTAACGTTAATGATAGGATTAGGTTTAGTGTTAGGGTTTGGTTTAGGGTTAGGGTTATGTTTTCGGTTAGGGTTAGGTTTATGGTTTGGGTTTTGGTTAGGTTTAGGGTTAGGGTTAGGCTTTGGTTTGGGTTAGGGTTAGGGTTAGTGTTAAGGTTGGGGTGGGGTGTGGTGTTAGGGTTGGGGTTTGTTTTAGGGTTAGGGTTAGGGTTAGGGGTTAGGCGTTAGGGGTTGGGGTTAGGTCTAGGGTTAAGCTTCGGGTTATGGTTAGGTTTAGGGTTTGGATTTCGGTTAGGGTTAGGGTTAGGTTTGGTGTATGGTTATGGTTAAGGTTTGTGTTAGAGTTAGCGTTAGGGTTAGGGTTAGGCTTTGGGTTCGGGTTAGGCTTAGGGTTTGGTTTAGTGTTAGGGTTAGGGTTATTGTTTGTGTTAGGTTTAGAGTTAGGGTTAGGGTTTGGGTAAGGGTTAGGAATAGAATTAGGGTTTGTGTTAGGTTTCAGCTTAGGGTTAGAGTTACGGTTTGGTTTTGGGTTAGGGTTAGGGTTAAGGTTATGGTTATGTTTAGCGTTATACTTAGGATTAGGGATAGGGTTTGGGTTAGGCTTAGGTTTGGGATTAGGTTTATTGTTGGGATTAGGGTTAGGGTTAGGCTTAAGGTTTGGGTTAGGGTTAGTGTGTCGGTTAGGGTTAGGGTTTGAGTTTGGTTTAGGGTTAGGTTTAGAGTTACGGTTAGGGTTAGGGTTAATGTTCGGGTTCGAGTTTGGGTTGGGTTAAGGTTAGGGTTAGGGTTTGGGTTAGGGTTTGGATTAAGGTTAGGGATTAGGGTTAGGGTTAGGGTTTGGGTTAGGTTAGGGTTAGGGTTTGGGTTAGGGTTAGGGTTTGGGTTAGGGTTAGGGTTAGGGTTAAAGTTAGGATTAGGTTTAGGTTTAGCGCTAGGGTTAGAGTTTGGGTTAGGGTTAGGGTTAGGGTTAGGTTTTTTATTAGTTTTAGGCTTAGGGTTTGGGTTAGGGTTTGGATTAAGGTTAGGGTTATGGTTAGGGTTAGGGTTAGGGTTTGGGTTAGGTTAGGGTTAGGGTTTGGTTTAGGGTTAGGGTTTGGGTTAGGGTTAGGGTTAGGGTTAAAATTAGGATTAGGGTTAGGTTTAGCGTTAGGGTTAGTGTTTGGGTTAGGGTTAGTGTTAGGGTTAGGGTTAGTGTTTGGGTTAGGGTTAGGCTTAGTGTTTGGTTTAGGGTTAGGGTTAGGTTTTTTGTTAGGTTTAGGGTTAGGGTTAGGGTTAGGGTTCGGGTTTTGGTTAGGGTTAGGGTTAGGGTTAGGGTTAGCATTAGGTTTAGGGTTAGGGCTAGGGTTAGGGTTAGGGTTAATGTTAGGATTAGGGTTAGGATTTGTTTTAGGGTTAGGGTTAGGCATAGGGTTAGTGTTTGGGTTAGGGTTAGGGTTAGGGTTAGGGTTAGGGTTAGGGTTAGGATTAGGGTTTGGGTTAGGTTTCAGGTTAGGGTTAGAGTTAGGGTTTGGTTTTGGGTTAGGGTTAGGGTTAAGGTGAGGGTTATGTTTAGCGTTATAGTTAGGATTAGGGTTAGAATTTTGGGTTAGGGTTAGGGTTAGGCATAGTGTTAGTGTTTGGGTTAGGGTTAGGGTTAGGGTTAGGGTTAGGATTAGGGTTTGGGTTAGGTTTAGGTTTAGGGTTAGTGTTAGGCCTAATATTAGGATTAGGCTTAGTGTTAGGGTTAGGGTTTGGGTTTGGGTTAGGGTTAGGGTTAGGGTTAGCATTAGGTTTAGGGTTAGGGTTAGTGTTAGGTTTAGGATTTGGTTTAGCGTTAGGGTTATAGTTAAGATTAGGGTTAGGTTTTGGGTTAGGGTTAGGGTTAATGTTAGGATTAGGGTCAGGTTTAGTGTTAGGGTTAGTGTTAGGGTTTGTGTTAGGGTTAGCGTTAGGTTAGGGTTTGGGATAGGGATAGGGTTAGGATTAGGGTTAGGGTTTGGGTTTCGGTTAGGTTTTGGTTTAGGGTTAGGGTTAGGGTTAGGGTTTGGGTTTGGGTTAGGTTTAGGGTTAGAGATAGGTTTAGGGTTAGGGTTAGGGTTAGGGGTAGGGTTTGGGTAGGGTTACGTTTAGGGTTAGAGTTAGGTTTGGGTTAGGGTTAGTATTAGGCTTAGGGTTAGGGTTAGGTTTAGGGTTTGGGTTTGGGTTAGGTTTAGGGTTAGGGTTTGGTGCAGGTTTAGGGTTAGGGTTAGGGTTGGCGTTTGTGTTAGGGTTAGGGTTAGGGTTACGGTTAGGCTTTGGGTTTGGGTGAGGGTTTGGGTTAGGGTTAGTGTTAGAGTTAGACTTAGGGTTTGGGTTAGGCTTAGCGTTAAGGTTAGGGTTTGAGTTTGGATTAGAGTTAGGGTGAGGGTTAGGGTTAGGGTTTGGGTTTGGGTGAGGGTTAGGGTTAGACTTAGGGTTCGGGTTAGTGTTAGGTTTAAGGTTTGGGTTAAGGTTAGGGTTAGGGTTAGGGTTAGGGTTAATGATAGGATTAGGTTTAGTGTTAGGGTTTGGTTTAGGTTTAGGGTTATGTTTTCGGTTAAGGTTACGTTGAGGGTTTGGGTTTTGGTTAGGTTTAGGGTTAGGGTTAGGCTTTGGTTTGGGTTAGGGTTAGGGTTAGTGTTAAGCTTAGGGTTGGGTGTAGTGTTAGGGTTAGGGTTTGTTTTACGGTTAGGGTTAGGGTTAGGGGTTAGGCGTTAGGGGTTAGGGTTAGGTTTAGGGTTAAGCTTCGGGTTAGGGTTAGGTTTAGGGTTTGGATTTGGATTAGGGTTAGGGTTAGGTTTGGTGTATGGTTATGGTTAAGGTTTGTGTTAGAGTTAGCGTTAGGTTTAGGGTTAGGCTTTGGGTTCGGGTTAGGCTTAGGGTTTGGTTTAGTGTTAGGGTTAGGGTTATTGTTTGTGTTAGGTTTAGAGTTAGGGTTAGGGTTTGGGTAAGGGTTAGGGATAGAATTAGGGTTTGTGTTAGGTTTCAGGTTAGGGTTAGAGTTACGGTTTGGTTTTGGGTTAGGGTTAGGGTTAAGGTTATGGTTATGTTTAGCGTTATAGTTAGGATGAGGGTTAGGGTTTGGGTTAGGCTTAGGGTTAGGATTAGGATTAATGTTGGGATTAGGGTTAGGGTTAGGCTTAAGGTTTGGGTTAGGGTTAGCGTGAGGGTTAGGGTTAGGGTTTGAGTTTGGTTTAGGGTTAGGTTTAGAGTTACGGTTAGGGTTAGGGTTAGTGTTCGGGTTCGAGTTTGGGTTGGGTTAAGGTTAGGGTTAGGTTTTGGGTTAGGGTTTGGATTAAGGTTAGGGATTAGGGTTAGGGTTAGGGTTTGGGTTAGGTTAGTGTTAGGGTTTGGGTTAGGGTTAGGGTTTGGGTTAGGGTTAGGGTTAGGGTTAAAGTTCGGATTAGGGTTAGGTTTAGCGCTAGGGTTAGGGGTTGGGTTAGGGTTAGGGGTTAGGGTTAGGTTTTTTGTTAGTTTTAGGCTTAGGGTTTGGGTTAGGGTTTGGATTAAGGTTAGGGTTATGGTTAGGGTTAGGGTTAGGGTTTGGCTTAGGTTAGGGTTAGGGTTTTGGGTTAGGGTTAGGGTTTGGGTTAGGGTTAGGGTTAGGGTTAAAATTAGGATTAGGGTTAGGTTTAGCGTTAGGGTTAGTGTTTGGGTTAGGGTTAGGGTTAGGGTTAGGGTTAGTGTTTGGGTTAGGGTTAGGCTTAGTGTTTGGTTTAGGGTTAGGGTTAGGTTTTTTGTTAGGTTTAGGGTTACGGTTAGGGTTAGGGTTCGGGTTTTGGTTAGGGTTAGGGATAGGGTTAGGGTTATCATTAGGTTTAGGGTTAGGGCTAGGGTTAGCGGTTAGGGTTAATGTTAGGATTAGGGTTAGGGTTTGTTTTAGGGTTAGGGTTAGGCATAGGGTTAGTGTTTGGGTTAGGGTTAGGATTAGGGTTAGGGTTAGGGTTAGGATTAGGGTTTGGGTTAGGTTTCAGGTTAGGGTTGAGAGTTAGGGGTTTGGTTTTGGTTTAGGGTTAGGGTTAGGCTTTGGGTTTGGGTTAGGGTTAGGGTTTGGATTAGGGTTAGGTTTAGGGTTATTTTTTGTGTTAGGTTTAGGGTTAGGGTTAGGGTTTGGGTTAGAGTTAGTGTTAGGATTAGGGTTTGGTTTAGTTTTGGGGTAAGGGTTAGGGATAGGGTTTGGTTTTGGGTTAGGGTTAGGGTTAGGGTTCGGGTTTGGGTTGGGGTTAGGTTAAGGTTAAGGGTTAGGGTCAGTGTGATTGTTAAGGTTTGGGCTTTGGTTAGGGTTAGGGTTAGGGTTAGGGTTAGGGTTATTCTTTGGGTTTGGATTAGGTTTAGAGTTTGATTTAGGATTAGGGTTAGGGTTAGGTTTTTTGTTAGGTTTAGGGTTAGGGTTAGGTTTTGGGTTAGGATTATGGTTACAGTTAGGGTTTGGGTTAGGGTTAGGGTTTGGGTTAGGTTTTGGTTTTGGGTTAGGGTTAGGCTTAGGTTTAAGGTTTGGGTTAGGTTTTGTGTTAGGTTTAGTTTTAGGGTTTGGGTTATGGTTATGGTTTGGGTTATTTTTAGGGTTAGTGTTAGGGTTACGGTTAGTTTTAGGGTTAGGGTTAGTGTTAGTGTTAATGTTTGGGTTAGGGTTAGCGTTAGGGTTGCGATTAGGATTAGTGTTATTGTTAGGTTTAGGGTTAAGGTTAGGGTTATGGTTAGGGTGAGGGTTAGGTAGGGTTTGGGTTTGGGTGAGGGTTAGGGTTAGAATTAGGATTTGGGTTAGTGTTAGGGTTATAGTTTGGGTTAGGGTTAGGGTTAGGGTTATGGTTATGGTTATGGTTAGGGTTAGGGTTAGCTTTATGGTTAGGGTTAGGGTTAGGATTTGGGTTAGGGTTAGGGTTATAGTTAGGATGAGGGTTAGGGTTTGTTTTAGGGTTAGGGTTATACATAGGGTTAGGGTTTGAGTTAGGGTTACGGTTAGGGTTAGGGTTAGGGTTTGGGTTAGTTTTAGGGTTAGTGTTAGGTTTAGGGTTAATGTTAGGATTAGGGTTAGGGTTAGTGTTAGGGTTCGGGTTCGGGTTTGGGTTAGGGTTAGGGTTAGGGTTAGTGTTAGCATTAGGTTTAGGGTTAGGGTTATTGTTAGGGTTAGAATTTGGTTTAGGGTTATAGTTAAGATTAGGGTTAGGGTTTCGGTTAGGGTTAGGGTTAAGGTTAGGGTTAGGGTTTCGGTTAGGGTTAGGGTTTCGGTTAGAGATAGGGTTAGCGTTAGGGTTAGGCTTTGGGTTTCGGTTAGGGTTTGGTTTAGAGTCAGGGTTAGGGTTTGGGTTTGGGTTAGGGTTAGTGTTAGAGATGGGTTTATGGTTAGGGTTAGGGTTTGGGTTAGGGTTAGGGTTAGGGTTAGAGTTAGGGTTTGCGCTAGGGTTAGTGTTAGGCTCAGGGTTAGTGTTAGGTTTAGGTTTTGGGTTTGGGTTAGGTTTAGGGTTAGGGTTTGGTGTAGGTTTAGGGTTAGGGTTAGGGTAGGGTTTGTGTTAGTGTTAGTGTTAGCGTTAGGGTTAGGATTAGGCTTTGGGTTTGGGTGAGGGTTTGGGTTAGGTTTAGCGTTAGGGTTAAAATTAGGGTTTGGATTAACTTAGGGTTAGGGTTAGGGTTTGAGTTTGGATTAGGGTTAGGGTGAGGGTTAGGGTTAGGTTTTGCGTTTGGGTGAGGGTTAGGGTTAGACTTAGGGTTAGGGTTAGTGTTAGGTTTAGGGTTTGGCTTAGGGTTAGGGTTAGGGTTAGGTTTGTGGTTAGGGTTAGTGTTAATATTAGGATTAGGGTTATGGTAGGGTTAGGGTTAGGGTTAGTGTTAGGGCTCGAGTTAGGGTTAGGGTTAGGGTTAGGGTTAGGGTTTGGGTTAGGGTTAGGGTTAGGGTTAGGGTTAGACTTTGGATTAGGGTTAGGGTTATAGTTAGGATTAGGGTTAGGGTTTGTTTTGGGGATAGGGATAGGCATAGGGTTAGGGTTTGGTTTAGGGTTAGGGTTAGGGTTAGGGTTAGGGTTAGGGTTAGGGTTAGGATTAGGGTTTGGGTTAGGTTTAGGTTTAGGGTTAATGTTAGGCCTAATATTAGGATTAGGCTTAGTGTTAGGGTTAGGGTTCGGGTTAGGGTTAGGTTTTTTGATAGTTTTAGGCTTAGGGTTTGGGTTAGGGTTTGGATTAAGGTTAGGGTTATGGTTAGGGTTAGGGTTAGGGTTTGGGTTAGGTTAGGGTTAGGGTTTGGGTTAGGGTTAGGGTTTGGGTTAGGGTTAGGGTTAGGGTTAGGGTTTGGGTTAGGGTTAGTGTTAGGGTTTGGATTACGGTTAGGTTTAGTGTTTGTGTTTGGTTTAGGGTTAGGGTTAGGTTTAGTGTGAGGTTTTGGGTTTGGGTTAGGGTTAGGTTTTGGGTTAGGGTTAAGGTTATTGTTTCGGTTAGGGTTGGAATTAGGGTTAGGATTAAAATTTGCGTTAGGTTTAGGGTTTGGGTTAAGGTTAGGTTTATGGATAGGTTTTGACTTGGGTTAGGGTTAGTGTTAGTGTGAGGGTTAGGGTTAGTGTTTGGGTTAGGGTTAGGGTTAGAGTTTAGGGGTTGGGTTAGGGTTAGGGTTAGGGTTAGGGTTAGGTTTTGGCATAGGGTTAGGGTTAGGGTTAAGGTTAGGGTTAGGGTTTGGATTTGGGTTAGCATTAGATTTAGAGTTAGGGTTAGGGTTAGGGTTAGGGTTTGATTTGGGTTAGGGTTAGGGTTAGAGTTTGGCCTAGGGTTATCGTTAGGGTTAGGATTAGGGTGTAGGTTTAGGGTTTGGGTAAGGGTTAGTGTTAGGGTTTGGGTTTAGGCTTAGTATTAGGGTTAGGTTTAGGGTTAGGGTTAGGGTTAGGGTTAGGGATAGGGTTAGGTTTCGGGTTAGGGTTAGGGTTTGGATTCGGGTTACTGTTAGTGTTAGGGTTTGGGTTACGATTAGGTTTAGGGTTAGGGTTAGGGTTTGGCTTAGGGTTAGGTTTAGGGTTAGGGTATGCGTTACGGTTAGAGTTAGGATGAGGTTAGGGTTAGTGTTCGTGTTTGGTTTAGCGTTAGGCTTAGATTTATGGTGAGGTTTTGGTTTTGGTTTAGAGTTAGGTTTAGGGTTAGGGTTAGGGTTATGGTTTGGGTTAGGGTTAGGGTTACGGTTAGGCTTTGGTTTAGGGTTAGGGTTAGGGTTAGGGTTAGGGTTAAGGTTGGGTTTAGGTTTAGGGTTTGGGTTAGGTTTAGGGTTAGGATTAGGGTTAGGGTTAGGGTTATGTTTTGGGTTAGGGTTAGGGTTAGGTTTAGGGTTTGGTTTAGGGTTAAGGTTAGAGTTAGGATTATGGTTAGGGTTAGGGTTTGGGTTAGGGTTAAGGTTAGAGTTAGGATTATGGTTAGGGTTAGGGGTTGGGTTAGGGTTAGGTTTAGGGTTAGGGATAGGGTTATGTTTAGGTATAGGGTTTCAGTTAGGTTTAGGGTTAGGATTAGGGTTGCAGGAGGGTTAGGGTTTGGATTAGGGTTAGGCTTAAGATTAGGTTTAAGGTCAGTGTTTGTCTTTGGGTTAGGGTTAGGTTTAGGGTGAGGTTTTGGTTTGGGTTAGGTTAGGTTTAGTGTTAGGGTTAAGGTTATGATTTGGGTTAGGGTTGGGTTTAGGGTTAGGGTTAATTTTGGGTTAGGGTTAGGGTTAGGGTTAGGGTTAGGTTTAGGGTTAGGGATAGGCTTAGGGATTGTGGTAGGGTTAGGATTAGGGTTAGGTTTAGGTTTAGGGTTAGGGTTAGGGTTAGGGTTAGGGTTAGGGTTAGTGTTAGGGTGAGGGTTATTGTTAGTGTTTGGGTTAGGGTTAGGGTTAGGTTTGGGTTTAGGGTTAGGGTTAGGGATACGGTTTGACATAGGGTTAGGGTTAGGGTTATTGTTAGGGTTAGGGTTAGGTTTTGGGTTAGCATTAGAGTTAGGGTTAGGGTTAGGGATACGGTTAGGGTTTCTGTTAGGGTTAGGGTTAGGGTTAGGGTTAGGGTTAGCGTTAGGGTTTGGGTTACGGTTAGGGTTAGGGTTTGGTTTAGCGTTAGGGTTAGGGTTAGTTTTAGGGTTAGGGATAAGGTTTAGGTTCCGGTTAGGATTAGGGTTAGAGTTAGCGTTAGGTTTAGGTTTAGTGTTAGGGTTTGGGTTAGGGTTCGGATTAGGGTTAGGGTTAGGGTTTGTGTTAGGGTTAGTGTTTAGGTTAGGGTTAGGCTTTCGTTTAGGGTTAGGATTAGGGTTAAGGTTAGGTTTAGGTTTCAAGGCTAGTGTTAGGGTTAGTGTTTGGGTTTGTATTAGGTTTAGAGTTAGGGTTTCGGTTTCGGTTAGGGTTAGGGTTAGGGTTAGGGTTAGGGTTAGGGTTGGGGTTTGGGATTGGGTTAGGGTTAGGGTTAGGGTTAGGGTTTGGTTTAGGGTTAGGGTTAGGGTTTGAGTTAGAGTTAGGGTTAGGGTTTGGATTATGGTCAGGGTTACGGTTACGATTAGGGTTTGGTTTAGGGTTAGGGTTAGGGTTAGAGTTAGGGTTTGGGTTTGGGTTAAGGTTAGGATTAGGTTTAGAGTTAGGGTTAGGGTTAGGTTTAGGTATAGGGTTTCGGGTAGGGTTAGGGTTAGGATTAGGGTTGGGGTTAGGGTTAGGGTTTTTGTTAGGGTTATGGTTAAGATTAGGGTTATGGTTAGTGTTTGTCTTTGGGTTAGGGTTAGGGTTAGGTTTAGGGTGAGGTTTTGCTTTTGGGTTAGGTTAAGTTTAGGGTTAGGGTTAAGGTTATGATTTGGGTTAGGGTTGGTGTTAGGGTTTATTGTTAATTTTGGGTTAGGGTCAGGGTTAGGCTTAGGGTTAGGGATAGAATTAGGATTAGGATTAGGATTAGGGTTTGGGTTAGGGTTAGGGTTAGGGTTTGGGTTAGGGTTAGGTTTAGGGTTAGGGTAAGGTTTGATTTTGGGTTAGGGTTAGGGTTAATTTTATGGTTAGGGTTTGTGTTAGGGTTAGTGTTAGGGTTAGAGTTAGGGTTTGGGTTTGGGTTAGGGTTACGGTTAGGTTTAGGAATAGGATTAGATTTTGGGTTTGGGTTAGGGTTAGGGTTAGGGTTTGGGTTAGGGTTAGGTTTAGGGTTAGGGATTGGGTTAGGGTTTATGTTAGGGTTAGGGTTAGGGTTAGGGTTAGGGTTTGATTTTGGTTAGGGTAGGGTTAGGGTTTGGGTTAGGGTTAGGTTTTGGGTTAGGGTTAAGGTTATGGTTTTGGTTAGGGTTGGGGTTAGGGTTAGGGTTAAAATTTGGGTTAGGTTTAGGGTTAGGGTTAGGGATAGGTTTAGGATTATGGTTAGGGTTTGGGTTAGGGTTAGGGTTAGGTTTACGGTTTGGGTTAGGGTTAGGGTTAGGGTAAGTTTTGATTTAGGGTTAGGGTTAGGTTTAGTCATAGGTTTAGGGTTTGGGTTTGGGTTAGCGTTAGGGTTAGGGTTTGGGTTAAGGTTACGTTTAGGGATAGGGTTTGACTTGGGTTAGGGTTAGGGTTAGTGTGAGGGTTAGGGTTAGTTATTGGGTTAGGGTTAGGGTTAGGGTTAGGGGTTGGTTTAGGGTTAGGATTAGGGTTATGGTTAGGGTTATGGTTTGGTTTTGTTTAGGGTTAGTGTTAGGTTTAGGATTAGGGTTAGGTTTGGGTTTGGGTTAGGGTTAAGGTTAGGGTTAGGGTTAGGGTTTGGCATAGGTTTAGGGTTAGGGTTAAGGTTAGGGTTAGGGTTTGGATTTGGGTTAGCATTAGATTTAGGGTTAGGGTTAGGGTTTGATTTGGGTTAGGGTTAGGGTTAGTGTTTGGCTTAGGGTTACCGTTAGGGTTAGGATTAGGGTGTAGGGTTAGGGTTTGGGTAAGGTTTAGTGTTAGGGTTTGGGTTTAGGCTTAGTATTAGGGTTAGGTTTAGGGTTAGGGTTAGGGTTAGGGTTAGGGTTAGGGTTAGTGTTAGGGTTAGGGTTTGGATTCGGGTTACTGTTAGTGTTAGGGTTTGGGTTAGGATTAGGTTTAGGGTTAGGGTTAGGGTTTGGCTTAGGGTTAGGTTTAGGGTTAGGGTATGGGTTACGGTTAGAGTTAGGATGAGGTTAGGGTTAGTGTTTGTGTTTGGTTTAGCATTAGGCTTAGATTTATGGTGAGGTTTTGGTTTTGGTTTAGAGTTAGGTTTAGGGTTAGGGTTAGGTTTATGGTTTGGGTTAGGGTTAGGGTTAGGGTTAGGCTTTGGTTTAGGGTTAGGTTTAGGGTTAGGGTTAGGGTTAGGGTTTGGGTTAGGTTTGGGGTAAGGTTTAGGTTTAGGGTTTGGGTTAGGTTTAGGTTAGGCTTAGGGTTAGGTATAAGGTTTCGGTTAGGGTTAGGGTTAGGATTAGGGTTAGGGTTAGGACTAGAATTAGGGTTAGGGTTAGGGTTAGGATTAGGGTTAGGGTTACGGTTAGCGTTAGGGTTTCGGTTTGGGTTATGTTTTGGGTTAGGTTTAGGGTTAGGGTTAGGGTTAGGGTTAGAGTTAGGGTTAGGGTTAGAATTAGGGTTAGGGTTTGAGTTTGAATTAGGTTTAGGGTTAGCATTAGGGTTAGGGTTAGGTTTAGGATAAGTGTTTCAGTTAGGGTTAGGGTTAGGGTTAGGGTTAGGGTTAGGGTTAGGGTTTGGGTTAGGGTTAGGGTTAGGGTTAGGTTTTCGGTTAGGTTTAGTGTTAGGGTTAGTGTTAGGGTTAGGGTTTGGGTTAGGATTAGGGTTAGGGTTAGGGTTTGGGTTAGGGTTAGGGTTAGGGTTACGGCTAGGGTTAGGATTAGGGTTAGGGTTTGTGTTAAGATTAGTTTTTGGGTTTGGGTTAGGGTTAGGGTTAGGGTTAGGGTTAGGGTTAGGATTAGAATTAGGGTTAGTGTTAAGGTTAGGGTTAGGGTTAGGGTTAGGATAAGGATGAGGGTTAGCGTTAGGGTTAGGATTAGGGTTATTCTTTGGGTTATGGTTTGGGTTAGAGTTAGGGTTAGGTTTTGCGTTAGTGTTAGAGTTAGGGTTTGAGTTAGGGTTAGGTTTAGGGTTAGGTTAGGGTTTGGGTTAGAGTTAGGGTTAGGGTTAGGGTTTGGGTTTGGTTTAGAGTTAGGGTTAGGTTAGGGTTTGGGTTAGCATTAGGGTTAGGGTGAGGTGTTGGATTAGGGTTATGGTTAGGGTTAGGGTTAGGATTAGGGTTAGGGTTAGGGTTCCGATTAGAGTTAGGTTTAGAGTTTGGGTTTGGGTAAGGGTTAAGGTTAGGTTTAGCGTTAGGGTTAGGGTTAGGGTTAGGACTAGGATTAGGGTTATGGTTATGGTTAGGGTTAGGATTAGGGTTAGGGTTAGGGTTAGGACTAGGATTAGGGTTAGGTTAGTGTTTGGGTTAGAGTTAGGGTTAGGGTTAGGGTTTGGGTTTGGGTTAGGGTTACGGTTAGGGTTAGGTTTTGGGTTAGGTTTAGTGTTAGGTTTAGGGTTAGGGTTAGGATTTGGTTTAGGGTTAGGTTTAGGGTTCGGGTTTGGTTTAGAGTTAGGGGTTGGGTTAGTGTTACGGTTACGGTTAGGATTAGGATTACGGTTAGGGTTTGGATTAGGGTTAGGGTTAGGGTTAGGGTTTGGGTATGGGTTAGGATAAGGGTAAGGGTTAGGGTTTGGCTTAGGGTTAGGTTTAGGTTTAGTTTTTGGGTTAGGGTTAGGGTTAGATTTAGGGTTAGGTTTAGGTTTTGGGTTAGGGTTAGGGTTAGCGTTTGGGTTAGGGTTAGGGTTAGGGTTAGGGTTGGGTTTTGGTTTAGGATTACAGTTAGTTTTAGATTTTCGGTTAAGTTTCGGGTTAGGGTTAGGGTTTGCGTTCGGGTTGGGTTAATGTTAGGGTTTTAGTTAGGGTTAGGGTTAGGGTTACGGTTAGGGTTTGGGTTAGGGTTAGGCTTAGGGTTAGGGTTTGAGTTTGAGTTAGGTTTAGGGTTAGCATTAGGGTTAGAATTAGGGTTAGGGTTAGGGTTAGGAAAAGGATGAGGGTTAGGGTTAGGGTTAGGATTAGGGTTATTATTTGGGTTATGGTTTGCGTTAGGGTTAGGGTTAGGGTTTGGGTTAGTGTTAGAGTTAGGGTTTGAGTTAGGGTTAGTTTTAGGGTTAGGTTAGGGTTTGGGTTAGATTTAGGGTGAGGGTGAGGGTTTGGGTTTTGTTTAGAGTTAGTTTTAGGTTAGGGTTTGGGTTAGAGTTAGGGTTAGGTTGAGGTGTTGGATTAGGGTTATGGTTAGGGTTATGGTTAGGATTAGGGTTAGGGTTAGGGTTCCGATTAGAGTTAGGTTTAGAGTTTGGGTTTGAGTAAGGGTTCAGGTTAGGGTTAGGGTTAGGGTTAGGGTTAGGGTTAGGACTAGGATTAGGGTTAGGGGTAGGGTTAGGATTAGGTTTAGGGTTTGGGTTTAGGGTTCGGTTATGGTTAGGGTTAGTGTTAGGGTTAGGGTTTAGGGATAGGGTTAGATTTAGTGTTAGGGTTTCGGTTTGGGTTATGTTTTGGGTTAGGTTTAGGGTTAGAGTTAGGGTTTGGGTTCGGGTTAGGAATAGGGTTAGGGTTTGAGTTTGAATAAGGTTTAGGGTTAGCATTAGGGTTAGGCTTAGTTTAGGGTTAGGGTTAGGGTTAGGACTTGGGTTAGTGTTAGGGTTAGGTTTAGGGTTAGCATTAGGGTAAGGATTAGGGTTAGGTTTAGGATTTTGGTTAGGGTTAGGGTTAGGGTTAGAGTTTGGGTTAGGGTTAGGTTTAGGATTAGGGTTTGGGTTAGGGTTAGGGTTAGAGTTAGGATTAGGGTTAGGGTTTGTATTAAAATTAGGGTTTGGGTTTGGGTTAGGGTTAGGGTTAGGGTTAGGAGTAGGGTTAGGGTTTAGGTTTTTGGTTAGGGTTAGTGTTAGGGTTATTGTTAGGATTAGGGTTTGGGTTAGGCTTTAGGTTTGGTTAGGTTTAGGGTTACGGTTAGGGTTATGGTTAGGTTTAGCGTTAGGATTAGGGTTAGGGTTATGGTTAGGGTTAGCTTTAGGGTTAGGGTTAGGATTTGGGTTTGGGTTAGGGTTAGTTTTAGGGTTTGCGTTTGGGTAAGGGTAAGGGTTAGGGTTAGGGTTAGGAGTAGGGTTAGGGTTTAGGTTTTCGGTTAGGGTTAGTGTTAGTGTTGGGATTAGGGTTTGGTTTAGGGTTAAGTTTAGGGTTTGGGTTAGGGTTAGGGTTAGGGTTAGGGTTTGGGTTAGGGTTATGGTTAGGGTTGGGGTTTGGGTTAGGGTTATTGTTAGGGTTAGGGTTAGGATTAGGGTTAGGGTTTGGGTTAGGGTTAGGCTTAGGTTTGAATTTGGGTTAGTGTGAGGGCTAGGGTTAGTGTAAAGTTTAGGGTTTGGATTTGGGTTAGGGTTATTGTTTGAGTTACGATTAGCGTAAAGTTTAGGGTTTAGGTTTGGGTTAGTTTTATGTTTAGGGTTAGGGTTATGGTTAGGTTTAGGGTTAGGGTTAGGGTTAGGGTTTGGGTTAAGTTTAGGGTTAGTGTTAGGGTTTGGTTTTGGGTTAGGGTTTGGATTAGGGTTAGGGTTTTGGTTAGGGTTAAGGTTAGGTTTAGGGTTAGGATTTGGTTTAGGGTTAGGGTTAGGTTTCGGGTTTGGGTTAGAGTTAGGGTGAGGGTTAGGGTTTGGGTTAGGGTTAGGGTTACGGTTAGGATTAGGGTTATGGTTAAGGTTCGGATTACGGTTAGTTTTAGTGTTTGGGTTTGGGTAAGGGTAAGGGTTAGGGTTCGGGTTAGGATAAGGATGAGGGTTAGGGTTAGGGTTAGGATTAGGGTTAGTATTTGGGTTATGGTTTAGGTTTGCGTTAGGGTTAAGTTTTGGGTTAGTGTTAGAGATAGGTTTTGAGTTAGGGTTAGGTTTACTGTTAGGTTAGGGTTTGGGTTTGAATTAGGGTTAGGGTTAGGGTTTGGGTTTGGTTTAGAGTTAGTTTTAGTTTAGGGTTTGGGTTAGAGTAAGGGTTAGGGTGAGGTGTTGGATTAGTGTTATGGTTAGGTTTAGGGTTGGGATTAGGGTTAGGGTTAGGGTTAGGGTTAGGTTTTGGGTTAGGGTTAGGGTTAGGGTTAGAATTCGGGTTAGGGTTAGGGTTAAGGTTAGGGTTAGGGTTAGGATAAGGATGAGGGTTAGGGTTAGGGTTAGAATTAGGGTTGTTATTTGGGATATGGTTTGGGTTAGGGTTAGAGTTAGGGTTTGGGTTAGTGTTAGAGTTAGGGTTTGAGTTAGGTTTAGGTTTACTGTTAGGTTAGGGTTTGGGATAGAATTAGGGTTAGGGTTAGGGTTTGGGTTTGGTTTACAGTTAGTTTTAGGTTAGGGTTTGGGTTAGTGTTAGGGTTAGGGTGAGGTGTTTGATTAGGGTTATGGTTAGGGTTAGGGTTGGGATTAGGGTTAGGGTTAGGGTTCCGATTAGAGTTAGATTTAGAGTTTGGGTTTGGGTAAGGGTTAATGTTAGGGTTAGGGATAGGGTTAGGGTTAAGGTTAGGACTAGGATTAGGGTTAGGGTTAGGGTTAGGATTAGGGTTAGGGTTTGGGATTAGGTTTGGGTTATGTTTAGGGTTAGTGTTAGGGTTATGGTTTAGGGTTAAGGTTAGATTTAGGGTTAGGGTTTCGGTTTGGGTTATGTTTTGGGTTAGGTTTAGGGTTAGGGTTAGGGTTTGGGTTCGGGTTAGGAATAGGGTTAGGGTTTGAGTTTGAATTAGGTTTAGGGTTAGCATTAGGGTTAGGGTTAGGTTTAGGATTAGTGTTTCAGTTAGGGGTAGGGTTAGGGTTAGGGTTTGGGATCAGGTTAGGGTTAGGGTTTGATTTAGGGTTAGGGTTAGGGTTAGTGTTAGGGTTTGGGTTAGGGTTAGGTTTAGGACTAGGGTTAGTGCTAGGGTTAGGTTTAGGGTTAGCATTAGGGTTAGGATTAGGGTTAGGTTTAGGGTTTGGGTTAGGGTTAGGGTTAGGGTTTGGGTTAGGGTTAGGGTTAGGTTTAGGGTTTGGGTTAGGGTTAGTGTTAGAGTTAGGATTAGGGTTAGTGTTTGTGTTAAGATTAGGGTTTGGGTTTGGGTTAGGGTTAGGGTTAGGGTTAGGGTTAGGATAAGGATGAGGGTTAGGGTTAGGGTTAGGATTAGGGTTATCATTTGGGTTATGGTTTGGGTTAGTGTTAGGGTTAGGGTTTGGGTTAGTGTTAGAGTTAGGGTTTGAGTTAGGGTTAGGTTTAGGGTTATGTTAGGTTTTGGGTTAGAGTTAGGGTTAGGGTTACGGTATGGTTTTGGTTTAGAGTTAGGGTTAGGATAGGGTTTGGGTTAGAGTTAGGGTTACGGTGAGGTCTTGGATTAGGGTTATAGTTAGGGTTAGGGTTAGGATTAGGGTTAGGGTTAGGGTTAGGGTTAGGGTTATTACTAAGATTAGGGTTAGAGTTAGGGTTAGGATTAGGGTTAGGGTTTGGGTTTAGGTTTGGGTTATGGTTAGGGTTAGTGTTAGGGTTAGGGTTTAGGGTTAGGGTTAGGGTTAGGGTTAGGGTTTCGGTTTGGGTTATGTTTTGGGTTAGGTTTAGGATTAGGGTTAGGGTTTGGTTTTGGGTTATGATTAGGGTTATGGTTTGAGTTTGAATTAGGTTTAGGGTTAGCATTAGGGTTAAGGTTAGGTTTAGGATAAGTATTTCAGTTAGCGTTAGGGTTAGGGTTAGGGTTTGGGATCAGGTTAGGGTTAGGGTTTGGGTTAGGGTTTGATTTAGGGTTAGGGTTAGGGTTAGTGTTAGGGTTTAGGTTAGGGTTAGGGTTAGGAATAGGGTTAGTGTTAGGGTTAGGTTTAGGGTTAGCATTAGGGTTAGGATTAGGGTTAGGTTTAGGGTTTGGGTTAGGGTTAGGGTTAGGGTTTGGGTTAGGGTTTGATTTAGGGTTAGGGTTTGGTTTGTGTTAGGGTTAGGCTTAGGGTTTGGGTTAAGTTTACGTTTAGGTTTAGCGTTATGGTTAGGGTTAGCGTTAGGGTTAGTGTTAGGGTTTGGGTTTGGGTTAGGCTTTGGGTTAGGGTTTGACTTAGGGTTAGGGTTTGGGTTAGGTAAGGGTTAGGGTTAGGGTTAGGGTTAGGACTAGGGTTAGTGTTAGGGTTAGGTTTAGGGTTAGCATTAGGGTTAGGATTAGGGTTAGGGTTAGGGTTAGGGTTAGGGTTTGGGTTAGGATTAGGGTTAGGGTTAGGGTTTGGGTTAGGGTTAGGGTTACGGTTAGGATTAGGGTTAGGGTTTGTGTTAAGATTAGGGTTTGGGTTTGGGTTAGGGTTAGGGTTAGGGTTAGGGTTAGGGTTACAATTATGGTTAGGGTTAAGGTTAGGGTTAGGTTTAGGGTTAGGATTAGGGTTAGGGTTTGTGTTAAGATTAGGGTTAGGGTTTGGGTTTGGGTTAGGTTTAGGTTTAGGTTAGGGTTTATGTTAGAGTTAGGGTAAGGGTTAGAGGTTGGATTAGGGTTATGGTTAGGGTTAGGCTTTAGGTTTGGGTTATGGTTAGGGTTAGGGTTATGGTTTAAGGGTAGGATTAGGGTTAGTGTTAGGGTTTGGGTTAGAGTTACTGTTACGGTGTGGGTTTGGGTTAGGGTTAGGGTTAGGGTTAGGGTTTCGGTTTGGGTTATGTTTTGGGTTAGGTTTAGGATTAGGGTTAGGGTTTGGTTTCGGGTTATGATTAGGGTTAGGGTTTGAGTTTGAATTAGGTTTAGGGTTAGCATTAGGGTTAGGGTTAGGTTTAGGATAAGTATTTCAGTTAGGGTTAGGGTTAGGTTTAGGGTTTGCGTTCGGGTTAGGGTTAGGGTTAGGGTTTGGGTTAGGATTAGGGTTAGGACTAGGGTTAGTGTTAGGGTTAGGTTTAGGGTTAGCATTAGGGTTAGGATTAGGGTTAGGGTTAGGGTTTGGGTTAGGGTTAGGGTTAGGGTTAGGGTTTGGGTTAGGGTTAGGGTTAGGGTTAGGGTTTGGGTTAGGATTAGGGTTAGTGTTAGGGTTAGAATTAGGGTTAGGGTTAGTGTTAGGGTTAGGGTTAGGATAAGAATGAGGGTTAGGTTTAGGTTTAGGGTTAGGGTTTCGGTTTGGGTTACGTTTTGGGTTAGGTTTAGGGTTAGGTTTAGGGTTTGGGTTCGGGTTAGGATTACGGTTAGGGTTTGAGTTTGAATTAGGTTTAGGCTTAGCATTAGGGTAGGGTTAGGTTTAGGATTAGTGTTTCGGTTAGGGTTAGGGTTTGAGTTAGGGTTACGGTTAGGGTTAGCGTTAGCGTTTGGGTTAGGGTTGCGGTTAGGGTTAGGATTAGGGTTAGGGTTTGTGTTAAGATTAGGGTTTGGGTTTCTGTTAGGGTTAGTGTTAGGGTTTGGGTTTGGGTTAGGCTTTGGGTTAGGGTTTGACTTAGGGTTAGGGTTTGGGTTAGGTAAGGGTTAGGGTAAGGGTTAGGGTTAGGACTAGGGTTAGTGTTAGGGTTAGGTTTAGGGTTAGCATTAGATTTAGGATTAGGGTTAGGGTTAGGGTTAGGGTTAGGGTTTGGGTTAGGATTAGGGTTAGGGTTAGGGTTTGGGTTAGGGTTAGGGTTAGGGTTAGGATTAGGGTTAGGGTTTGTGTTAAGATTAGGGTTTGGGTTTGGGTTAGGGTTAGGGTTAGGGTTAGGGTTAGGGTTACAATTATGGTTAGGGTTAAGGTTAGGGTTAGGTTTAGGGTTAGGATTAGGGTTAGGGTTTGTGTTAAGTTTAGGGTTAGGGTTTGGGTTTGGGTTAGGTTTAGGGTTAGGTTAGGGTTTATGTTAGAGTTAGGGTAAGGGTTAGAGGTTGGATTTGGGTTATGGTTAGGGTTAGGCTTTAGGTTTGGGTTATGGTTATGGTTAGGGTTAGGGTTTAAGGGTAGGTTTAGGGTTAGTGTTAGGGTTTGGGTTAGGGTTAGGGTTACGGTGTGGGTTTGGGTTAGGGTTAGGGTTAGGGTTAGGGTTAGGGTTAGGGTTAGTTTTTGGGTTAGGTTTAGGGTTAGATTTAGGGTTTTGGTTCGGGTTAGGATTAGGGTTAGGGTTTGAGTTTGAATTAGGTTTAGGGTTAGCATTAGGGTTAGGGTTAGGTTTAGGATTAGTGTTTCGGTTAGGGTTTGGTTTAGGGTTAGGGTTTGGGTTAGGGTTAGCGTTAGGATTAGGGGTTAGGTTTAGGTTTAGGATTATTATTAGGGTTTGGGTTAGGGTTAGTGTTAGGGTTTGGGTTTTAGTTAGAATTAGGGTTAGTGTTAGGGTTAGGGTTTGTGTTAGGGTTAGGTTCAAGCTTAGTGTTAGTGTTAGGGTTTGGGTTAGGGTTAGGGTTAGGGTTAGAGTTAGGATTAGGTTTAGTCTTAGGGTTAGATTCAGGGTTTGGTTTAGGAGTAGTGTTAGGGTTAGGTTTAGGGATTGGGTTAGGTTTAGGGTTAGGGTTAGGGTTTGGGTTCGGGTTAGGGTTAGGGTTAGGGGTATGGTTTGAGTTAGGGTTAGGGTTAGGGTTAGGCTTAGGGTTAGGGTTAGGGTTTGGGTTAGGGTTAGGTTTAGGATTAGAGTTTGAGTTTGAGTTAGGTTTAGGGTTAGCATTAGGGTTAGGATTAGGGTTAGGGTTTGGGTTTGGGTTAGGGTTAGGGTTAGGGTTAGGGTTTGGCTTAGGGTTAGGGTTAGGGTTAGGGTTTCGGTATGGGTTAGGATAAGGGTTAGGGTTAGGGTTTGGCTTAGGGTTAGGTTTAGGGTTAGTTTTTGGGTTAGGTTTAGGGTTAGATTTAGGGTTAGGTTTAGGTTTTGGGTTAGGGTTAGAGTTAACGTTTGGGTTAGGGTTAGTGTTAGGGTTAGGGTTAGGGTTAGGGTTTGGTTTAGGATTACAGTTAGGTTTAGGTTTTCGGTTAAGTTTCGAGTTAGGGGTAGGGTTTGTGTTCGGGTTAGGTTAGTGTTAGGGTTTTAGTTAGGGTTAGGGTTAGGGTTACGGTTAGTGTTTGGGTTAAGGTTAGGCTTAGGGTTAGGGTTTGAGTTTGAGTTAGGTTTAGGGTTAGCATTAGGGTTAGAATTAGGGTTAGGGTTAGGGTTAGGATTAGGGTTATTATTTGGGTTATGGTTTGCGTTAGGGTTAGGGTTAGGGTTTGGGTTAGTGTTAGAGTTAGGGTTTGAGTTAGGGTTAGTTTTAGGGTTAGGTTAGGGTTTGGGTTAGATTTAGGGTGAGGGTTAGGGTTTGGGTTTGGTTTAGAGTTAGTTTAGGTTAGGGTTTGGGTTAGAGTTAGGGTTAGGTTGAGGTGTTGGATTAGGGTTATGGTTAGGGTTAGGGTTAGGATTAGGGTTAGGGTTAGGGTTCCGATTAGAATTAGGTTTAGAGTTTGGGTTTGGGTAAGGGTTCAGGTTAGGGTTAGGGTTAGGGTTAGGGTTAGGACTAGGATTAGGGTTAGGGGTAGGGTTAGGATTAGGTTTAGTGTTTGGGTTTAGGTTTCGGTTATGGTTAGGGTTAGTGTTAGGGTTAGGGTTTAGGGATAGGGTTAGATTTAGTGTTAGGGTTTCGGTTTGGGTTATGTTTTGGGTTAGGTTTAGGGTTAGGGTTAGGGTTTGGGTTCGGGTTAGGAATAGGGTTAGGGTTTGAGTTTGAATAAGGTTTAGGGTTAGCATTAGGGTTAGGCTTAGTTTAGGGTTAGGGTTAGGGTTAGGACTTGGGTTAGTGTTAGGGTTAGGTTTACGGTTAGCATTAGGGTTAGGATTAGGGTTAGGTTTAGGGTTTTGGTTAGGGTTAGGGTTAGGGTTAGAGTTTGGGTTAGGGTTAGGTTTAGGATTAGGGTTTGGGTTAGGGTTAGGGTTAGAGTTAGGATTAGGGTTAGGGTTTGTATTAAAATTAGGGTTTGGGTTTGGGTTAGGGTTAGGGTTAGGGTTAGGAGTAGGGTTAGGGTTAAGGTTTTTGGTTAGGGTTAGTGTTAGGGTTATTGTTAGGATTAGGGTTTGGGTTAGGCTTTAGGTTTGGTTAGGTTTAGGGTTACGGTTAGGGTTATGGTTAGGTTTAGCGTTAGGATTAGGGTTAGGGTTATGGTTAGGGTTAGCTTTAGGGTTAGGGTTAGGATTTGGGTTTGGGTTTGGGTTAGGGTTTGGGTTAGGGTTAGGGTTTGGGTTAGTGTTAGGGATCGGATTTGGGTTAGAGTTATGGTGAGGGTTAGGGGTTGGGTTAGGGTTAGGTTTACGGTTAGGATTAGGGTTAGGGTTAGGGTTTGGATTAGGGTTAGTTTTAGGATTTGCGTTTGGGTAAGGGTAAGGGTTAGGGTTAGGGTTAGGAGTAGGGTTAGGGTTTAGGTTTTCGGTTAGGGTTAGTGTTAGTGTTGGGATTAGGGTTTGGTTTAGGGTTAAGTTTAGGGTTTGGCTTAGGGTTAGGGTTAGGGTTAGGGTTTGGGTTAGGGTTATGGTTAGGGTTCGGGTTTGGGTTAGGGTTATTGTTAGGGTTAGGGTTAGGATTAGGGTTAGGGTTTGGGTTAGGGTTAGGCTTAGGTTTGAATTTGGGTTAGTGTTAGGGCTAGGGTTAGTGTAAAGTTTAGGGTTTGGATTTGGGTTAGGGTTAGTGTTTGAGTTACGATTAGCGTAAAGTTTAGGGTTTAGGTTTGGGTTAGGTTTATGTTTAGGGTTAGGGTTATGGTTAGGTTTAGGGTTAGGGTTAGGGTTTGGGTTAAGTTTAGGATTAGGGTTAGGGTTTGGTTTTGGGTTAGGGTTTGGATTAGGGTTAGGGTTTTGGTTAGGGTTAGGGTTAGGGTTAGGATTTGGGTTAGGGTTAGGGTTAGGTTTCGGGTTTGGGTTAGAGTTAGGGTGAGGGTTAGGGTTTGGGTTAGGGTTAGGGTTACGGTTAGGATTAGGGTTATGGTTAGGGTTCGGATTACGGTTAGTTTTAGGGTTTGGGTTTGGGTAAGGGTAAGGGTTAGGGTTCGGGTTAGGATAAGGATGAGGGTTAGGGTTAGGGTTAGGATTAGGGTTAGTATTTGGGTTATGGTTTAGGTTTGCGTTAGGGTTAAGGTTTGGGTTAGTGTTAGAGATAGGTTTTGAGTTAGGGTTATGTTTACTGTTAGGTTAGGGTTTGGGTTAGAATTAGGGTTAGGGTTAGGGTTTGGGTTTGGTTTAGAGTTAGTTTTAGGTTAGGGTTTGGGTTAGTCTAAGGGTTAGGGTGAGCTGTTGGACTAGTGGTATGGCTAGGCTTAGCGTTGGGATTAGGGTTAGCGTTAGGGTTAGGGTTAGGTTTTGGGTTAGGGTTAGGGTTAGGGTTAGGGTTAGGGTTAGGATAAGGATGAGGGTTAGGGTTAGGGTTAGAATTAGGGTTTTTATTTGGGATATGGTTTGGGTTAGGGTTAGAGTTAGGGTTTGGGTTAGTGTTAGAGTTAGGGTTTGAGTTAGGTTTAGGTTTACTGTTAGGTTAGGGTTTGGGATAGAATTAGGGTTAGGGTTAGGGTTTGGGTTTGGTTTAGAGTTAGTTTTAGGTTAGGGTTTGGGTTAGAGTTAGGGTTAGGGTGAGGTGTTTGATTAGGGTTATGGTTAGGGTTAGGGTTGGGATTAGGGTTAGGGTTAGTGTTCCGATTACAGTTAGATTTAGAGTTTGGGTTTGGGTAAGGGTTAATGTTAGGATTAGGGATAGGGTTAGGGTCAAGTTTAGGACTAGGATTAGGGTCAGGGTTAGGGTTAGTATTAGGGTTAGGGTTTGGGATTAGGTTTGGGTTATGTTTAGGGTTAGTGTTAGGGTTATGGTTTAGGGTTAAGGTTAGATTTAGGGTTAGGGTTTCGGTTTGGGTTATGTTTTGGGTTAGGTTTAGGGTTAGGGTTAGGGTTTGGGTTCGGGTTAGGAATAGGGTTAGGGTTTGAGTTTGAATTAGGTTTAGGGTTAGCATTAGGGTTAGGGTTAGGTTTAGGATTAGTGTTTCAGTTAGGGGTAGGGTTACGGTTAGGGTTTGGGATCAGGTTAGGGTTAGGGTTTGGGTTAGGGTTTGATTTAGGGTTAGGGTTAGGGTTAGGGTTAGTGTTAGGGTTTGGGTTAGGGTTAGGGTTACGGTGTGGGTTTGGGTTAGGGTTAGGGTTAGGGTTAGGGTTTCCGTGTGGGTTATGTTTTGGGTTAGGTTTAGGGTTAGGGTTAGGGTTTTGGTTCGGGTTAGGATTAGGGTTAGGGTTTGAGTTTGAATTAGGTTTAGGGTTAGCATTAGGGTTAGGGTTAGGTTTAGGATTAGTGTTTCGGTTAGGGTTTGGTTTAGGGTTAGGGTTTGGGTTAGGGTTAGGTTTAGGATTAGGGGTTAGGTTTAGGTTTAGGATTATTATTAGGGTTTGGGTTAGGGTTAGTGTTAAGGTTTGGGTTTTAGTTAGAATTAGGGTTAGGGTTTGTGTTAGGGTTAGGGTCAAGCTTAGTGTTAGTGTTAGGGTTAGGGTTTGTGTTAGGGTTAGGGTTAGAGTTAGGATTAGGTTTAGTCTTAGGGTTAGATTCAGGGTTTGGTTTAGGAGTAGTGTTAGGGTTAGGTTTAGGGATTGGGTTAGGTTTAGGGTTAGGGTTAGGGTTTGGGTTCGGGTTAGGGTTAGGTTTAGGGGTAGGGTTTGAGTTAGGGTTAGGGTTAGGGTTAGGCTTAGGGTTAGGGTTAGGGTTTGGGTTAGGGTTAGGTTTAGGATTAGAGTTTGAGTTTGAGTTAGGTTTAGGGTTAGCATTAGGGTTGGGATTAGGGTTAGGGTTTGGGTTTGGGTTAGGGTTAGGGTTAGGGTTAGGGTTTGGCTTAGGGTTAGGGTTAGGGTTTCGGCATGGGTTCGGATAAGGGTTAGGGTTAGGGTTTGGCTTAGGGTTAGGTTTAGGGTTAGTTTTTGGGTTAGGGTTAGGGTTAGGTTTAGGGTTAGGTTTAGGTTTTGGGTTAGGGTTAGGGTTAACGTTTGGGTTAGGGTTAGGGTTAGGGTTAGGGTTAGGGTTAGGGTTTGGTTTAGGATTACAGTTAGGTTTAGGTTTTCGGTTAAGTTTCGGGTTAGGGGTAGGGTTTGTGTTCGGGTTGGGTTAGTGTTAGGGTTTTAGTTAGGGTTAGGGTTAGGGTTACGGTTAGGGTTTGGGTTAGGGTTAGGCTTAGGGTTAGGGTTTGAGTTTGAGTTAGGTTTAGGGTTAGCATTAGGGTTAGAATTAGGGTTAGGGTTAGGGTTAGGGTTAGGGTTAGGGTTAGGATAAGGATGAGGGTTAGGGTTAGGGTTAGGATTAGGGTTATTATTTGGGTTATGGTTTGCGTTAGGGGTAGGGTTAGTGTTTGGGTTAGTGTTAGAGTTAGGGTTTGAGTTAGGGCTAGTTTTAGGCTTAGGTTAGGGCTTGGGTTAGATTTAGGGTGAGGGTTAGGGTTTGGGTTTGGTTTAGAGTTAGTTTTAGGTTAGGGTTTGGGTTAGAGTTAGGGTTAGGGTGAGGTGTTTGATTAGGGTTATGGTTAGGGTTAGGGTTGGGATTAGGGTTAGGGTTAGGGTTCCGATTAGAGTTAGATTTAGAGTTTGGGTTTGGGTAAGGGTTAATGTTAGGGTTAGGGATAGGGTTAGGGTTAAGTTTAGGACTAGGATTAGGGTTAGGGTTAGGGTTAGTATTAGGGTTAGGGTTTGGGATTAGGTTTGGGTTATGTTTAGGGTTAGTGTTAGGGTTAGGGTTTAGGGATAGGGTTAGAATTAGTGTTAGGGTTTCGGTTTGGGTTATGTTTTGGGTTAGGTTTAGGGTTAGGGTTAGGGTTTGGGTTCGGGTTAGGAATAGTTTTAGGGTTTGAGTTTGAATAAGGTTTAGGGTTAGCATTAGGGTTAGGCTTAGTTTAGGGTTAGGGTTAGGGTTAGGACTTGGGTTAGTGTTAGGGTTAGGTTTACGGTTAGCATTAGGGTTAGGATTAGGGTTAGGTTTAGGGTTTTGGTTAGGGTTAGGGTTAGGGTTAGAGTTTGGGTTAGGGTTAGGTTTAGGATTAGGGTTTGGGTTAGGGTTAGGGTTAGAGTCAGGATTAGGGTTAGGGTTTGTATTAAAATTAGGGTTTGGGTTTGGGTTAGGGTTAGGGTTAGGGTTAGGAGTAGGGTTAGGGTTTAGGTTT
>JAJHUQ010000046.1:3242500-3247500 GCA_035773235.1 Eospalax fontanierii | reverse complement strand
AGAGTTAGGGTTAGGGTTAGGGTTTGGTTTTGGTTTAGAGTTAGGGTTAGGTTAGGGTTTGGGTTAGAGTTAGGGTTAGGGTGAGGTGTTGGATTAGGGTTATAGTTAGGGTTAGGGTTAGGATTAGGGTTAGGGTTAGGGTTAGGGTTAGGGTTATTACTAAGATTAGGGTTAGAGTTAGGTTTAGGATTAGGGTTAGGGTTTGGGTTTAGGTTTGGGTTATGGTTAGGGTTAGTGTTAGGGTTAGGGTTTAGGTTTAGGGTTAGGGTTAGGGTTAGGGTTTCGGTTTGGGTTATGTTTTGGGTTAGGTTTAGGATTAGGGTTAGGGTTTGGTTTCGGGTTATGATTAGGGTTAGGGTTTGAGTTTGAATTAGGTTTAGGGTTAGCATTACGGTTAGGGTTAGGTTTAGGATAAGTATTTCAGTTAGGGTTAGGGTTAGGGTTAGGGTTTGCGTTCGGGTTAGGGTTAGCGTTAGTGTTTGGGTTAGGATTAGGGTTAGGACTAGGGTTAGTGTTAGGGTTAGGTTTAGGGTTAGCATTAGGGTTAGGATTAGGGTTAGGGTTAGGGTTTGGGTTAGGGTTAGGGTTAGGGTTAGGGTTAGGGTTTGGGATAGGGTTAGGGTTAGGGTTAGGGTTTGGGTTAGGGTTAGGGTTAGTGTTAGGGTTAGAATTAGGGTTAGGGTTAGTGTTAGGGTTAGGGTTAGGATAAGGATGAGGGTTAGGGTTACGGTTAGGGTTAGGGTTTCGGGTTGGGTTACGTTTTGCGTTAGGTTTAGGGTTAGGTTAAGGGTTTGGGTTCGGGTTAGGATTACGGTTTGGGTTTGAGTTTGAATTAGGTTTAGGCTTAGCATTAGGGTTAGGGTTAGGTTTAGGATTAGTGTTTCGGTTAGGGTTAGGGTTTGAGTTAGGGTTACGGTTAGGGTTAGCGTTAGCCTTTGGGTTAGGGTTACGGTTAGGTTTAGGATTAGGGTTAGGGTTTGTGTTAAGATTAGGGTTTGGTTTGTGTTAGGGTTAGGGTTAGGGTTTGGGTTAAGTTTACGTTTAGGTTTAGGGTTATGGTTAGGGTTAGCGTTAGGGTTAGTGTTAGGGTTTGGGTTTGGGTAAGGCTTTGGGTTAGGGTTTGACTTAGGGTTAGGTTTTGGGTTAGGTAAGGGTTAGGGTTAGGGTTAGGGTAAGGACTAGGGTTAGTGTTAGGGTTAGGTTTAGGGTTACCATTAGGGTTAGGATTAGGGTTAGGGTTAGGGTTAGGGTTAGGGTTAGGGTTTGGGTTAGGATTAGGGTTAGGGTTAGGGTTTGGGTTAGGGTTAGGGTTAGGGTTAGGATTAGGGTTAGGGTTTGTGTTAAGATTAGGGTTTGGGTTTGTGGTAGGGTTAGGGTTAGTGTTAGGGTTAGGGTTACAATTATGGTTAGGGTTAAGGTTAGGGTTAGGTTTAGGGTTAGGATTGGGGTTAGGGTTTGTGTTAAGATTAGGGTTAGGGTTTGGGTTTGGGTTAGGTTTAGGGTTAGGTTAGGGTTTATGTTAGAGTTAGGGTAAGGGTTAGAGGTTGGATTAGGGTTATGGTTAGGGTTAGGCTTTAGGTTTGGGTAATGGTAAGGGTTAGGTTTAGGGTTTAAGGGAAGGATTAGTGTTAGTGTTAGGGTTTCGGTTAGGTTTAGGGTTACGGTGTGGGTTTGGGTTAGGGTTAGGGTTAGGGTTAGGGTTAGGGTTAGGTTTAGGGTTAGGGTTAGGGTTAGGGTTTATGTTAGGGTTAGGGTTAGGGTTAGGGTTAGGGTTTGATTTGGGTTAGGGTTAGGGTTAGGGTTTGGGTTAGGGTTAGGTTTTGGGTTAGGGTTAAGGTTATGGTTTGGGTTGGGGTTGGGGTTAGGGTTAGGGTTAAAATTTGGGTTAGGTTTAGGGTTAGGGTTAGGGATAGGTTTAGGGTTATGGTTAGGGTTTGGGTCAGGGTTAGGGTTAGGTTTACGGTTTGGGTTAGGCTTAGGGTTAGGGTAAGGTTTGATTTAGGGTTAGGGTTAGGTTTAGTCATAGGATTAGGGTTTGGGTTTGGGTTAGCGTTAGGGTTAGGGTTTGGGTTAAGGTTAGGTTTAGGGATAGGGTTTGACTTGGGTTAGGGTTAGTGTTAGTGTGAGGGTTAGGGTTAGTTATTGGGGTTCGGTTAGGGTTAGGGTTAGGGCTTGGGTTAGGGTTAGGAGTAGGGTTATGGTTAGGGTTATGGTTTGGTTTGGTTTAGGGATAGTGTTAGGTTTAGGGTTAGGGTTAGGTTTGGGTTTGGTTTAGGGTTAAGGTTAGGGTTAGGGTTAGGGTTTGGCATAGGGTTAGGGTTAGGGTTAAGGTTAGGGTTAGGGTTTGGATTTGGGTTAGCATTAGATTTAGGGTTAGGTTTAGGGTTAGGGTTAGGGTTAGGGTTAGGGTTAGGGTTTGATTTGGGTTAGGTTTAGGGTTAGTGTTTGGGTTAGGGTTACCGTTAGGGTTAGGATTAGGGTGTAGGTTTAGGGTTTGGGTAAGGGTTAGTGTTAGGGTTTGGGTTTAGGCTTAGTATTAGGGTTAGGGTTAAGGTTAGATTTCGGTTTTGTGTTAGTGTTAGGGTTAGTTTTAGGGTTTGGTGCTGGCTTAGGTTTAGGGTTAGGGTTAGGGTTTGGGTTTGGGCTTGGGTTAGGGTTAGGGTTAGGGTAAAGGTTAGGGTTAGGGTTAGAGTTAGGGTTAGGGTTAGGGTTAGAGTTAGGGTTAGGGTTTGGTTTAGGGTTACGGTTACGGTTAGGTTTGCATTTGGGTTAGGGTTAGGGTTAGGGTTAGGGTTCGGGTTAGGGTTAGTGTTACAGTTTGGTTTAGATTTAGGGTTAGGGTTCGGGGTTAGGTCTTAGGGGTTATGGTTAGGGTTAGTGTTAGGGTTTGGGTTAGGGTTAGTGTTAGTGTTAGGGTTTGGGTTAGGATTAGTGTTAGGGTTAAGGTTAGGGTTAGGGTTTGGCATAGGGTTAGGATTAGTGTTAGGGTTAGAGTTAGGGTTTGGGTTACGGTTAGAGTTAGGATTAGGTTAGGGTTAGTGTTTGGTTTAACTTTAGGGTTAGATTTATGGTGAGGTTTTGGTTTTGATTTAGGGTTAGGTTTAGGGTTAGGGTTAGGGTTAGGGTTTGGGTTAGGGTTAGGGTTATGGTTAGGGTTTGGGTTAGGTTTAAGTTTAGGGTTAGCATTAGGGTTAGGGTTAGGTTTAGGTTTAGGGTTTGGGTTAGGGTTGGGGTTAAGATTAGGTTTAGGGTTAGGGTTATGTTTTGGTTTAGGATTAGGGTTAGTTTTAGGGTTTGGGTTAGGGTTAAGGTTAGAGTTAGGGTTAGGGTTAGGTTTAGGGTTTGGGTTAGGGTTAGGTTTAGGGTTAGGGTTTGGGTTTGGGCTTGGGTTAGTGTTTGGATTAGGGTTAAGGTTAGGGTTAGTTTAGAGTTAGGTTTTGGGTTTGGGTTAGGATTACGGTTAGGTTTGGGTTTGGGTTAACGTTATTGTTAGTTTTAGTGTTACCTTTAGGGTTAGGGTTTGGGTTAGCGTTAGGGTTAGGATTACGGTTTCGGTTAGGTTTAGGGTTTTGGTTAGGGTTGGGTTAGGGTTAGTGTGAGGTTTAGGTTTTCGTTTAGGGTTAGGTTTAGGGTTATGTTTAGGGTTAGGATTAGGGTTAGGCTTAGGATTTGGGTTAGGATTTGGGTTAGAGTTAGGGTTAGAGTTAGGGTTAAGTTTATGTTTTGGGTTAGGGTTGGCGTTAGGGTTAGGGTTAAAGTTTGGGTAGAGTTAGGGTTAGGGTTAGGGTTAGGGATAGAATTAGGATTAGGGTTAGGGTTAGGGTTAGTTTAGGGTTTGGGTTAGGGTTAGTGTTAGGTTTAGGTTTAGGGTTATGGTTTCGGTTAGGGTTAGGGTTAGGATTAGGTTTGGGTTAGGGTTAGGGTTAGGGTTAGGGTTTGATTTGGGTTAGGGTTAGGGTTAGTGTTTGGGTTAGGGTTAGGTTTTGGGTTAGGGTTAAGGTTATGGTTTCGTTTAGGTTTGGGGTTAGGGTTAGGGTTAAAATTTGGGTTGGGGTTAGGGTTAGGGTGAGGGATAGGATTAGGATTATGGTTAGGGTTTGGGTTAGGGTTAGGGTTAGGTTTACGGTTTGGGTTAGGGTTATGGTTAGGGTAAGGTTTGATTTAGGGTTAGGGTTAGGTTTAGTCATAGGATTAGGGTTTGGGTTTGGGTTACCGTTAGGGTTAGGGTTTGGGTGAAGGTTAGGTTTAGGGATAGGGTTTGACTTGGGTTAGTGTTAGTGTTAGTGTGAGGGTTAGGGTCAGTTATTGGGTTAGGGTTAGTGTTAGGGTTAGGGGTTGGGTTAGAGTTTGGATTTGGGTTAGAGTTAGGGTTAGGGTTAAGGTTATGTTTTGGGTTAGGGTTGGGGTTAGGGTTAGGGTTAAAATTTGGGTTAGGGTTAGGTTTAGGGTTAGGCTTAGGATTAGGGTTAGGGTTAGGGTTAGGGTTACAGTTTGGGTTAGTGTTAGGGTTAGGGTAAGGTTTGATGTAGGGTTAGGGTTAGGGTTAAGTTTAGAGTTAGGCGTTGTGTTAGGGTTAGTGTTAGGGTAAGAATTAGGGTTTGGGTTTGGGTTAGGTTTAGGGTTAAGGTTTGGGTTAGGGTTAGGTTTATGGTTAAGGATTGGTTTAGGGTTTGTTTAGCGTTGGGGTTAGGATTAGGGTTAGGGTTAGGGTTTGATTTGGGTTAGGGTTAGGGTTAGGATTCGGGTTTGGGTTAGGCTTAAGGTTAGGGTTTAGGTTAGTGTTAGGGTTATGGTTTGGTTTAGGATTAGGCTTAGGGTGAGGTTTAGGTTTTCGTTTAGGTTTAGGGTTAGGGTTATGTTTAGGGTTAGGATTAGGGTTAGGGGTAGGGTTAGGGTGAGGGTTAGGTTTGGTTTATGATTAGGGTTAGTGTTAGGGTTTGGGTTAGGGTTAGGGTTAGGGTTTGGTTTAGGGTTATGGTTAGGGTTCGGGGTTAGGGGTT
>JAJHUQ010000046.1:3230000-3237500 GCA_035773235.1 Eospalax fontanierii | reverse complement strand
TTAGGGGTTATGGTTAGGGTTAGCGTTAGGGTTTGGGTTAGGGTTAGTGTTAGTGTTAGGGTTTGGGTTAGGATTAGGGTTAGGGTTAGGGTTACTGTTTGGCTTAGGGTTAGGTTTAGGGTTAGGGTTTGGGTTATGGTTAGAGTTAGGATTAGGTTAGGGATAGTGTTTGTGTTTGGTTTAGCGTTAGGGTTAGATTTATGGTGAGGTTTTGGTTTTGGTTTAGAGTTAGGTTTAGGGTTAGGGTTAGGGTTATAGTTTGGGTTAGGGTTAGGGTTAGGGTTAGGCTTTGGGTTAGGGTTAGGGTTAGGGTTAGGGTTAGGGTTAGGGTTAGGGTTGGGGTTAGAGTTAGGGTTTGGATTAGGGTTAGGTTTAGGGTTAGGGTTAGGGTTAGGTATAGGGTTTCGGTTAGGGTTAGGGTTAGGATTAGGGTTGGGGTTAGGGTTAGGGTTTGGATTAGGGTTAGGCTTAAGATTAGGTTTAGGGTTAGTGTTTGTCTTCGGGTTAGGGTTAGGGTTTAGGGTTTGTGTTAGGGTTAGGGGGAGGGTTATGGTTAGGGTTATGGTTTGGTTTGGTTTAGGGTTAGTGTTAGGTTTAGGGTTAGGGCTAGGGTTGGGTTTGGGTTGGGGTTGGGGATGGGGTTGGGTTTGGGGTTAGGTTTTGGCATAGGGTTGGGGTTAGGGTTGACGTTAGTGTTAGGTTTGGGGTTTGGGTTGGGATTAGGTTTAGAGTTAGGGTTTCGGTTTGGGTTAGGGTTAGGGTTAGGGTTAGGGTTAGGGTTAGTGTTAGGGTTAGGGTTTGGGATTGGGTTAGGGTTAGGGTTAGGGTTAGGGTTTGGTTTAGGGTTAGGGTTAGGGTTAGGGTTTGAGTTAGAGTTAGGGTTAGGGTTTGGATTATGGTTAGGGTTACGGTTACGATTAGGGTTTGGTTTAGGTTTAGGGTTAGTGTTAGAGTTAGGGTTTGGGTTTGGGTTAAGGTTAGGGTTAGGTTTAGGGTTAGGGTGAGGGTTAGGTTTGGTTTATGATTAGGGTTAGTGTTAGGGTTTGGGTTAGGGTTAGGGTTAGGGTTTGGTTTAGGGTTATGGTTAGGGTTCGGGGTTAGGGGTTAGGGCTTATGGTTAGCGTTAGGATTAGGTTTTGAATTAGCGGTAGTGTAAATGTTAGGGTTTGGGTGAGGGATAGGGTTAGGGTTAGGGTTTCTGTTAGGGTTAGGGTTATGGATAGGGTTAGGGTTTAGGTAAGGGTTAGGGTTTCGGTTAGGGTTAGGATTAGGTTTAGTGTTAGAGTTAGGTTTAGGGTTAGTTTTAGTGTTAGGGTTTGGTTTTGGATTAGGGGTAGAGTTAAGTTTAGGTTTAGTGTTAGGGTTTGGGTTAGGGTTAAGATTAGGTTTTGGGTTAGGGTTAGGGTTAGGGTTAAGGTTAGGGTTAGTGTTAGGGTTTGGTTTGGGTTAGCGTTAGATTTAGTGTTAGGTTTTGGATTAGGGTTAGGGTTAGGGTTAGGGTTAGGGTTAGTGTTACAGTTTGGTTTAGATTTAGGATTAGTGTTCGGGGTTAGATCTTAGGGGTTATGGTTAGGGTTAGCGTTAGGGTTTGGGTTAGGGTTAGTGTTAGTGTTAGGGTTTGGGTTAGGATTAGGGTTAAGGTTAGGGTTAGTGTTTGGCTTAGGGTTAGGTTTAGGGTTAGGGTTTGGGTTATGGTTAGAGTTAGGATTAGGTTAGGGTTAGTGTTTGTGTTTGGTTTAGCGTTAGGGTTAGATTTATAGTGAGGTTTTGGTTTTGGTTTAGAGTTAGGTTTAGGGTTAGGGTTAGGGTTATGGTTTGGGTTAGGGTTAGGGTTAGGGTTAGGCTTTGGGTTAGGGTTAGGGTTAGGGTTAGGGTTAGGGTTAGGTTTAGGGTTGGATTTAGGGTTAGGGTTTGGATTAGGGTTAGGGTTAGGATTAGGGTTGGGGTTAGGGTTAGGGTTTGGATTAGGGTTAGGCTTAAGATTAGGTTTAGGGTTAGTGTTTGTCTTTGGGTTAGGCTTAGGGTTAGGTTTAGGGTGAGGTTTTGGGTTTGGGTTAGGTTAGGTTTTGGGTTAGGGTTAAGGTTATGATTTGGGTTAGGGTTGGTGTTAGGGTTAGGGTTAATTTTGGGTTAGGGTTAGGTTAGGGTTAGGGTTAGGTTTAGGGTTAGGGATAGGCTTAGGGTTTGTGGTAGGGTTAGGATTAGGGTTAGGTTTAGGTTTAGGGTTTGATTTGGTTTAGGGTTAGTGTTAGGGTGAGGGTTAGGGTTAGTGTTTGGGTTAGGGTTAGGGTTAGGTTTGGGTTTAGGTTTAGGGTTAGGGTTACGGTTTGACATAGGGTTAGGGTTAGGGTTATTGTTAGGGTTAGGGTTAGGTTTTGGGTTAGCATTAGAGTTAGGGTTAGGGTTAGGGATACGGTTAGAGTTTGTGTTAGGGTTAGGGTTAGGGTTAGGGTTAGGGTTAGGGTTAGGGTTTGGGTTAGGGTTAGGGTTTGGGTGTGGTTAAGCGTGAGGGTTAGGGTGAGGGTTAGGGTTAGGAATAAGGTTTAGGTTCGGGTTAGGTTTAGGGTTAGAGTTAGCGTTCGGTGTACGTTTAGTGTTAGGGTTTGGTTTAGGGTTCGGATTAGGGTTAGGGTTAGGGTTTGTGTTAGGGTTAGGGTTAGGGTTAGTGTTTAGGTTAGGGTTAGGCTTTCGTTTAGGGTTAGGATTAGGGTTAGCATTAGGTTTAGGGTTCAGGTTAGTGTTAGGGTTAAGGTTTGGGTTTGGATTAGGTTTAGAGTTAGGGTTTCGATTTGGGTTAGGGTTAGGGTTAGGGTTAGGGTTAGGGTTAGGGTTAGGGTTAGGTTTAGGGTTAGGGTTAGGGTTACGTTTAGGTTAGGGTTAGGGTTAGGGTTAGGTTTAGGGTTAGGGTTACGTTTAGGTTAGGGTTAGGGTTAGGGTTAGGTTTAGGTATAGGGTTTCGGTTAGGGTTAGGGTTAGGTTTAGGGTGAGGTTTTGGGTTTGGGTTAGGTTAGGTTTAGGGTTAGGGTTAAGGTTATGATTTGGGTTAGCGTTGGGGTTAGGGTTAGGTTTAATTTTGGGTTAGGGTTAGGGTTAGGGTTAGGGTTAGGGTTAGGTTTAGGTTTAGTGTTAGGGTTTGGGTTAGGATTCAGATTAGGGTTAGGGTTAGTGTTTGTCTTTGGGTTAGGGTTAGGGTTAGGTTTAGGGTGAGGTTTTGGGTTTGGGTTAGGTTAAGTTTAGGGTTAGGGTTAAGGTTATGATTTGGGTTAAGGTTGGTGTTAGGGTTTATTGTTAATTTTGGTTTAGGGTTAGGGTTAGAGTTAGAGTTTGGGTTAGGGTTAGGGTTAGAGTTAGGGTTAGGGTTTGGGTTAGGGTTAGAGTTACGGTTAGGTTTGGGTTTGGGTTAACGTTATTGGTAGGTTTAGTGTTACCTTTAGGGTTAGGGTTTGGGTTAGCGTTAGGGTTAGGATTAGGGTTTCGGTTAGGGTTAGGGTTTTGTTTAGGTTTAGGGTTAGGGTTAGTGTGAGGTTTAGGTTTTCGTTTAGGGTTACGGTTAGGGTTAGGGTTATGTTTAGGGTTAGGTTTAGGGTTAGGTTTAGGGTTAGGGTTAGGATTTGGGTTAGAGTTAGGGTTAGGGTTAGGGTTAAGTTTATGTTTTGGGTTAGGGTTGGGGTTAGGTTTAGGGTTAAAGTTTGGGTAGGGTTAGGGTTAGGTTTAGGGTTAGGGATAGAATTAGGATTAGGGTTAGGTTTATGGTTAGGTTTAGGGTTTGGGTTAGGGTTAGGTTTAGGGTTAGGTTTGGGTTAGAGTTAGGGTTAGGGTTAGTGTTAGGGTTAGGTTTAGGCTTTGGGTTAGGGTTAGGGTTAGGATTAGGGTTAGGGTTAGGGTTAGGGTTAGGGTTTCGGTTAGGGTTAGTGTTAGGGTTTGGATTACGGTTAGGTTTAGTGTTTGTGTTTGGTTTAGGGTTAGGGTTAGTTTTAGGGTGAGGTTTTGGGTTTGGGTTAGGGTTAGGTTTTGGGTTAGGGTTAAGGTTATTGTTTCGGTTAGGGTTGGGAAAAGGGTTAGGATTAAAATTTGGGTTAGGTTTAGGGTTAGGGTTAGGGATAGGATTAGGATTATGGTTAGGGTTTGGGTTAGGGTTAGGGTTAGGTTTACAGTTTGGGTTAGGGTTAGGGTTAGGGTAAGGTTTGATTTAGGGTTAGGGTTAGGTTTAGTCATAGGATTAGGTTTTGGGTTTGGGTTAGCGTTAGGTTTAGGGTTTGGGTTAAGGTTAGGTTTAGGGATAGGGTTTGACTTGGGTTAGGGTTAGTGTTAGTGTGAGGGTTAGGGTTAGTGTTTGGGTTAGGGTTAGGGTTAGGGTTTAGGGGTTGGGTTAGGGGTAGGGGTAGGGTTATGTTTAGGGTTATGGTTTGGTTTGGTTTAGGGTTAGTGTTAGGTTTAGGGTTAGGGTTAGGTTTAGGTTTGGGTTTGGGTTAGGGTTAGGGTTAGGGTTAGGATTAGGTTTTGGCATAGGGTTAGGGTTAGGGTTAAGGTTAGGGTTAGGGTTTGGATTTGGGTTAGCATTAGATTTAGGGTTAGGGTTAGGGTTAGGGTTAGGGTTTGATTTGGGTTAGGGTTAGGGTTAGGGTTTGGCTTAGGGTTACCGTTAGGGTTAGGATTAGGGTGTAGGTTTAGGGTTTGGGTAAGGGTTAGTGTTAGGGTTTGGGTTTAGGCTTAGTATTAGGGTTAGGTTTAGGGTTTGGTTTAGGGTTAAGGTTAGTGTTAGGATTATGGTTAGGGTTAGGATTTGGGTTAGGGTTAAGTTTAGAGTTAGGATTATGGTTAGGGTTAGGGTTTGGGTTAGGGTTAGGTTTAGGGTTAGGGTTAGGGTAAGGTTTAGGTATAGGGTTTCGGTTAGGGTTAGGGTTAGGATTAGGGTTGCAGGAGGGTTAGGGTTTGGATTAGGGTTAGGCTTAAGATTAGGTTTAGGGTCAGTGTTTGTCTTTGGGTTAGGTTTAGGGTTAGGTTTAGGGTGAGGTTTTGGTTTGGGTTAGGTTAGGTTTAGGGTTAGGGTTAAGGTTATGATTTGGGTTAGGGTTGGGGTTAGGGTTAGGGTTAATTTTGGGTTAGGGTTAGGGTTAGGGTTAGGGTTAGGGTTTGGGTTAGGGTTAGGGTTACGGTTAGGTTTGGGTTTGGGTTAACGTTATTGTTAGGTTTAGTGTTACCTTTAGGGTTAGGGTTTGGGTTAGCGTTAGGGTTAGGATTAGGGTTTCGGTTAGGGTTAGGGTTTTGTTTAGGGTTAGGGTTAGGGTTAGTGTGAGGTTTAGGTTTTCGTTTAGGGTTACGGTTAGGGTTAGGGTTATGTTTAGGGTTAGGTTTAGGGTTAGGTTTAGGGTTAGGGTTAGGATTTGGGTTAGAGTTAGGGTTAGGGTTAGGGTTAAGTTTATGTTTTGGGTTAGGGTTGGGGTTAGGTTTAGGGTTAAAGTTTGGGTAGGGTTAGGGTTAGGTTTAGGGTTAGGGATAGAATTAGGATTAGGGTTAGGTTTATGGTTAGGTTTAGGGTTTGGGTTAGGGTTAGGTTTAGGGTTAGGTTTGGGTTAGAGTTAGGGTTAGGGTTAGTGTTAGGGTTAGGTTTAGGCTTTGGGTTAGGGTTAGGGTTAGGATTAGGGTTAGGGTTAGGGTTAGGGTTAGGGTTTCGGTTAGGGTTAGTGTTAGGGTTTGGATTACGGTTAGGTTTAGTGTTTGTGTTTGGTTTAGGGTTAGGGTTAGTTTTAGGGTGAGGTTTTGGGTTTGGGTTAGGGTTAGGTTTTGGGTTAGGGTTAAGGTTATTGTTTCGGTTAGGGTTGGGAAAAGGGTTAGGATTAAAATTTGGGTTAGGTTTAGGGTTAGGGTTAGGGATAGGATTAGGATTATGGTTAGGGTTTGGGTTAGGGTTAGGGTTAGGTTTACAGTTTGGGTTAGGGTTAGGGTTAGGGTAAGGTTTGATTTAGGGTTAGGGTTAGGTTTAGTCATAGGATTAGGTTTTGGGTTTGGGTTAGCGTTAGGTTTAGGGTTTGGGTTAAGGTTAGGTTTAGGGATAGGGTTTGACTTGGGTTAGGGTTAGTGTTAGTGTGAGGGTTAGGGTTAGTGTTTGGGTTAGGGTTAGGGTTAGGGTTTAGGGGTTGGGTTAGGGGTAGGGGTAGGGTTATGTTTAGGGTTATGGTTTGGTTTGGTTTAGGGTTAGTGTTAGGTTTAGGGTTAGGGTTAGGTTTAGGTTTGGGTTTGGGTTAGGGTTAGGGTTAGGGTTAGGATTAGGTTTTGGCATAGGGTTAGGGTTAGGGTTAAGGTTAGGGTTATGGTTTGGATTTGGGTTAGCATTAGATTTAGGGTTAGGGTTAGGGTTAGGGTTAGGGTTTGATTTGGGTTAGGGTTAGGGTTAGGGTTTGGCTTAGGGTTACCGTTAGGGTTAGGATTAGGGTGTAGGTTTAGGGTTTGGGTAAGGGTTAGTGTTAGGGTTTGGGTTTAGGCTTAGTATTAGGGTTAGGTTTAGGGTTTGGTTTAGGGTTAAGGTTAGTGTTAGGATTATGGTTAGGGTTAGGATTTGGGTTAGGGTTAAGTTTAGAGTTAGGATTATGGTTAGGGTTAGGGTTTGGGTTAGGGTTAGGTTTAGGGTTAGGGTTAGGGTAAGGTTTAGGTATAGGGTTTCGGTTAGGGTTAGGGTTAGGATTAGGGTTGCAGGAGGGTTAGGGTTTGGATTAGGGTTAGGCTTAAGATTAGGTTTAGGGCCAGTGTCTGTCTTTGGGTAAGGTTTAGGGTGAGGTTTAGGGTGAGGTTTTGGTTTGGGTTAGGTTAGTTTTAGGGTTAGGGTTAAGGTCATGATTTGGGTTAGGGTTGGGGTTAGGGTTAGGGTTAATTTTGGGTTAGGGTTAGGGTTAGGGTTAGGGTTAGATTTAGGGTTAGGGATAGGCTTAGGGTTGTGGTAGGGTTAGGATTAGGGTTAGGTTTAGGTTTAGGGTTAGGGTTAGGGTTAGGGTGAGGGTTAGGTTTGGTTTATGATTAGGGTTAGTGTTAGGGTTTGGGTTAGGGTTAGGGTTAGGGTTTGGTTTAGGGTTATGTTTAGGGTTCGGGGTTAGGGGTTAGGGGTTATGGTTAGGGTTAGGATTAGGTTTTGGGTTTGGGTTAGTGTTAATGTTAGGGTTTGGGTGAGGGTTAGGGTTAGGGTTAGGGTTTTTGTTAGGGTTCGGGTTATGGTTAGGGTTAGGGTTTACGTTAGGGTTAGGGTTTCGGTTAGGGTTAGGATTAGGTTTAGGGTTAGAGTTAGGTTTAGCGTTAGTTTTAGTGTTAGGGTTTGGTTTTGGATTAGGGGTAGAGTTAAGTTTAGGTTTAGTGTTAGGGTTTGGGTTAGGGTTAAGATTAGGTTTTGGGTTAGGGTTAGGGTTAGGGTTAAGGTTAGGGTTAGTGTTAGGGTTTGGTTTGGGTTAGCGTTAGATTTAGTGTTAGGTTTTGGATTAGGGTTAGGGTTAAGGTTAGGGTTAGGGTTAGTGT
>JAJHUQ010000046.1:3222500-3225000 GCA_035773235.1 Eospalax fontanierii | reverse complement strand
TTTCGGTTAGGGTTGGGATTAGGGTTAGGATTAAAAAATGGGTTAGGTTTAGGGTTAGGGTTAGGGATAGGATTAGGATTATGTTTAGGATTTGGGTTAGGGTTAGGGTTAGGTTTATGGTTTGGGTTAGGGTTAGGGTTAGGGTAAGGTTTGATTTAGGGTTAGGGTTAGGTTTAGTCATAGGATTAGGGTTTGGGTTTGGGTTAGCGTTAGGTTTAGCGTTTTGGTTAAGGTTAGGTTTAGGGATAGGGTTTGACTTGGGTTAGGGTTAGTGTTAGGGTGAGGGTTAGGGTTAGTGTTTGAGTTAGGGTTAGGTTAGGGTTTAGGGGTTGGGTTAGGGTTAGGGGTAGGGTTATGGTTAGGGTTATGGTTTGGTTTGGTTTATGGTTAGTGTTAGGTTTAGGGTTAGGGTTAGGGTTAGGTTTGGGTTTGGGTTAGGGTTAGGGTCAGGGTTAGGGTTAGGTTTTGGCACAGGGTTAGGGTTAGGGTTCAGGTTAGTGTTAGGTTTAGGGTCTGTGTTTGGATTAGGTTTAGAGTTAGAGTTTTGGTTTGGGTTAGGGTTAGGGTCAGGGTTAGTGTTAGGGTTAGGGTTTGGGATTGGGTTAGGGTTAGGGTTAGGGTTAGGCTTTGGTTTAGGGTTAGGGTTAGGGTTAGGGTTTGAGTTAGAGTTAGGGTTAGGGTTTGGATTATGGTTAGGGTTACGGTTACAATTAGGGTTTGGTTTAGGTTTAGGGTTAGGGTTAGAGTCAGGGTTTGGGTTTGGGTTAAGGTTAGGATTAGGTTTACAGTTAGGGTTAGGGTTAGGTTTAGGTATAGGGGTTCGGGTAGGGTTAGGGTTAGGATTAGGGTTGGGGTTAGGGTTAGGGTTTTTGTTAGGGTTATGGTTAAGATTAGGGTTATGGTTAGTGTTTGGATTTGGGTTAGGGTTAGGGTTAGGTTTAGGGTGAGGTTTTGATTTTGTGTTAGGTTAAGTTTAGGGTTAGGGTTAAGGTTATGATTTGGGTTAGGGTTGGTGTTAGGGTTTATTGTTAATTTTGGGTTAGGGTTAGGGTTAGGGTTAGGGATAGAATTAGGATTAGGATTAGGATTAGGGTTTGGGTTAGTGTTAGGGTTAGGGTTTGGGTTAGGGTTAGGTTTAGGGTTAGGGTAAGGTTTGATTTTGGGGTAGGGTTAGGGTTAATTTTATGGTTAGGGTTTGTGTTAGGGTTAGAGTTAGGGTTTGGGTTTGGGTTAGAGTTAGGTTTAGGTTTAGGAATAGGATTAGGTTTTGGGTTTGGGTTAGGGTTAGGGTTAGGGTTTGGGTTAGGGTTAGGTTTAGGGTTAGGGATAGGGTTAGGGTTTATGTTAGGGTTAGGGTTAGGGTTAGACTTAGTGTTTGATTTGGGTTAGGGTTAGGGTTAGGGTTTGGGTTAGGGTTAGGTTTTGGGTTAGCGTTAAGGTTATGGTTTCGGTTAGGGTTGGGGTCAGGGTTAGGGTTAAAATTTGGGTTAGGGTTAGGGTTAGGGTTAGGGATAGGATTAGGATTATGGTTAGGGTTTGGGTTAGGGTTAGGGTTAGGTTTACGGTTTGGGTTAGGGTTAGTATTAGGGTAAGGTTTGATTTAGGGTTAGGGTTAGGTTTAGTCATAGGATTAGGGTTTGGGTTTGGGTTAGCGTTAGGGTTAGGGTTTGGGTTAAGGTTAGGTTTAGGGATAGGGTTTGACTTGAGTTAGGGTTAGTGTTAGTGTGAGGGCTAGGGTTAGTTATTGGGTTAGGGTTAGGGTTAGGGTTAGGGTTTGGGTTAGGGTTAGGGGTAGGGTTAGGGTTAGGGTTATGGTTTGGTTTGGTTTAGGGTTAGTGTTAGGTTTAGTGTTAGGGTTAGGTTTGGGTTTGGGTTAGGGTTAGGGTTAGGGTTAGGTTTTGGCATAGGGTTAGGGTTAGGGTTAAGGTTAGGGTTAGGGTTTGGATTTGGGTTAGCATTAGATTTAGGGTTAGGGTTAGGTTTAGGGTTAGGGTTTGATTTGGGTTACGGTTAGCGTTAGGGTTTGGCTTAGGGTTACCGTTAGGGTTAGGATTAGGGTGTAGGTTTAGGGTTTGGGTAAGGGTTAGTTTTAGGGTTTGGGTTTAGGCTTAGTATTAGGGTTAGGGTTAAGGTTAGATTTCGGTTTTGTGTTAGTGTTAGGGTTAGTTTTAGGGTTTTGTGCTGGCTTAGGTTTAGGGTTAGGGTTAGGGTTTGGGTTTGGCCTTGGGTTAGGGTTAGGGTTAGGGTTAAGGTTAGGGTTAGGGTTCGGGTTAGAGTTAGGGTTAGGATTAGGGTTAGGGTTAGAGTTAGGGTTAGGGTTTGGTTTAGGGTTACGGTTACGGTTAGGTTTGCATTTGGGTTAGGGTTAGGGTTAGGGTTAGGGTTAGGGTTAGGGTTCGGGTTGGGGTAGTGTTACAGTTTGGTTTAGATTTAGGGTTAGGGTTCGGGTTTAGGTCTTAGGGGTTATGGTTAGGGTTAGTGTTAGGGTTTGGGTTAGGGT
>JAJHUQ010000046.1:3215000-3220000 GCA_035773235.1 Eospalax fontanierii | reverse complement strand
GTTACCTTTAGGTTAGGGTTTGGGTTAGGGTTAGGGTTAGGCTTAGGTTTAGGGTTTGTGTTAGGGTTAGTGTTAGGGTTAGGGTTAGGTTTTGGGTTTGGCTTAGGGTTAGGGTTAGGGTTTAGGTTAGGGTTAGGGTTAGGTTTAGGGTTTGGTTTAGGCTTAGGATGAGGGTTCGGGGTTAGGGGATAGGGGTTATAGTTAGGTTTAAGATTAGGTTTTGGGTTAGGGTTAGTGTTAATGTTAAGGTTTGGGTTAGGTTTAGGGTTAGGATTAGGATTAGGGTTAGGGTTAGGTTTAGGGTTAGGGATAGGCTTAGGGTTTGTGGTAGGGTTAGGATTAGGGTTAGGTTTAGGGTTAGTTTTGGTTTAGCATTAGAGTTAGGGTTAGGGTTAGGTATACGGTTAGGGTTTGTGTTAGGGTTAGGGTTAGGGTTAGGGTAAGGGTTTGGTTTGGGTTAGGGTTAGTGTTAGGGTTAGGTTTAGGGTTAGTGTTAGCGTTAGGGTTTGGTTTGGGTAAGGGTTAGTGTTAGGGTTAGGGTAAGGGTTAGGTTTGGTTTTAGGGCTAGGTTTAGGGTTAGGGTTAGGGTTAGGGTTTGGCTTAGGGTTAGGGTTAGATTTATGGTGAGGTTTTGGTTTTGGTTTAGAGTTAGGTTTAGGGTTAGGGTTAGGGTTATGGTTTGGGTTAGGGTTAGGGTTACGGTTAGGGTTTGTGTTAGGGTTAGGGTTAGGGTTAGGGTAAGGGTTTGGTTTGGGTTAGGGTTAGGGTTAGGGTTAGGGCTAGGGTTAGGGCTTGGATTAGGGTTAGTGTTAGTGTAACGGTTTGGGTTAGGATTAGGTTTAGGGTTAGGGTTAGGGTTAGGGTTTGGCTTAGAGTTAGGTTTAGGGTTAGGGTATGGGTTACGGTTAGAGGTAGGAATAGCTTAGGGTTAGTGTTTGTGTTTGGTTTAGCGTTAGGGTTAGATTTATGGTGAGGTTTTGGCTTTGGTTTAGGGTTAGGGTTAGGGTTAGGGTTAGGGTTAGGGTTGGGTTTAGGTTTAGGGTTTGGGTTAGGTTTAGGGTTAGGATTAGGGTTAGGGTTAGGGTTATGTTTTGGGTAAGGGTTAGGGTTAGGTTTAGGGTTTGGTTTAGGGTTAAGGTTAGAGTTAGGATTATGGTTAGGTTTAGGTTTTGGGTTAGGGTTAAGGTTAGAGTTAGGATTATGGTCACGGTTATGGTTTGGGTTGGGGTTAGGTTTAGGGTTAGGGTTAGGGTTAGGTTTAGGTATAGGGTTTCGGTTAGGGTTAGGGTTAGATTAGGGTTGCGGTTAGGGTTAGGGTTTGGATTAGGGTTTGGGTTAAGATTAGGTTTAGGGTCAGTGTTTGTCTTTGGTTTAGGGTTAGGGTTAGGTTTAGGGTGAGGTTTTGGGTTTCGGTTAGGTTAGGTTTAGGGTTAGGGTTAAGGTTATGATTTGGGTTAGGGTTGGTGTTAGGGTTTATTGTTAATTTTGGGTTAGGGTTAGGGTTAGGGTTAGGGTTAGGGTTAGAGTTAGGGTTAGGGTTAGGGTTAGAGTTAGGGTTAGGGTTTGGGTTAGGGTTAGGGTTACGGTTAGGTTTGGGTTTGGGTTAACGTTATTGTTAGGTTTAGTGTTACCTTTAGGGTTAGGGTTTCGGTTAACGTTAGGGTTAGGATTAGGGTTTCGGTTAGGGTTAGGGTATTGTTTAGGGTTAGGGTTAGGGTTAGTGTGAGGTGTAGGTTTTCGTTTAGGGTTACGGTTAGGGTTAGGGTTATGTTTAGGGTTAGGTTTAGGGTTAGGGTTAGGGTTAGGGTTAGGATTTGGGTTAGAGTTAGGGTTAGGGTTAGGGTTAAGTTTATGTTTTGGGTTAGGGTTGGGGTTAGGTTTAGGGTTAAAGTTTGGGTAGGGTTAGGGTTAGGTTTAGGGTTAGGGTTAGGGTTAGGTTTAGGTATAGGGTTTCGGTTATGGTTAGGGTTAGATTAGGATTGCGGTTAGGGTTAGGGTTTGGATTAGGGTTAGGCTTAAGATTAGGTTTAGGGTCAGTGTTTGTCTTTGGTTTAGGGTTAGGGTTAGGTTTAGGGTGAGGTTTTGGGTTTGGGTTAGGTTAGGTTTAGGGTTAGGGTTAAGGTTATGATTTGGGTTAGGGTTGGGTTTATGGTTAGGGTTAATTTTGGGTTAGGGTTAGGGTTAGGGTTAGGGTTAGTTTTAGGGTTAGGGATAGGCTTAGGGTTTGTGGTAGGGTTAGGATTAGGGTTAGGTTTAGGTGTAGGGTTTGATTTGGGTTAGGGTTAGTGTTAGGGTGAGGGTTAGGGTTAGTGTTTGGGTTAGGGTTAGGGTTAGGTTTGGGTTTAGGTTTAGGGTTAGGGTTACCGTTTCACATAGGGTTAGGGTTAGGGTTTTTGTTAGGGTTAGGGTTAGGTTTTGGGTTAGCATTAGAGTTAGGGTTAGGGTTAGGGATACGGTTAGGGTTTGTTTTAGGGTTAGGGTTAGGGTTAGGGGTAGGGTTAAGTTTAGGGTTTGGGTTAGGGATAGGGTTAGGGTTTGGTTTAGCGTTAGGGTTAGGGTTAGGTTTAGGGTTAGGGATAAGGTTTAGGTTCGGGTTAGGATTAGGGTTAGAGTTAGCGTTAGGTTTAGGTTTAGTGTTAGGGTTTGGGTTAGGGTTCGGATTAGGGTTAGGGTTAGGGTTTGTGTTAGGGTTAGGGTTAGGGTTAGTGTTTAGTTTAGGGTTAGGCTTTCGTTTAGGGTTAGGATTAGGGTTAGGGTTAGGTTTAGGGTTTGGGTTTGGATTAGGTTTAGAGTTAGGGTTTCGGTTTGGGTTAGGGTTAGGGTTAGGGTTAGGGTTAGTGTTAGGCTTAGGGTTTGGGATTGGGTTAGGGTTAGGGTTAGGGTTAGGGTTTGGTTTAGGGTTAGGGTTAGGGTTAGGGTTTGAGTTAGAGTTAGGGTTAGGGTTTGGATTATGGTTAGGGTTACGGTTACGATTAGGGTTTGGTTTAGGGTTAGGGTTAGGGTTAGAGTTAGGGTTTGGGTTTGGGTTAAGGTTAGGACTAGGTTTAGAGTTAGGGTTAGGGTTAGGTTTAGGTATAGGGTTTCGGGTAGGGTTAGGGTTAGGATTAGGGTTGGGGTTAGGGTTAGGGTTTTTATTAGGGTTAGGGTTAAGATTAGGTTTAGGGTTAGTGTTTGTCTTTGGGTTAGGGTTAGGGTTAGGTTTAGGGTGAGGTTTTGGGTTTGGGTTAGGTTAAGTTTAGGGTTAGGGTTAAGGTTATGATTTGGGTTAGGGTTGGTGTTAGGGTTTATTGTTAATTTTCTGTTAGGGTTAGGGTTAGGGTTAGGGTTAGGGTTAGGGATAGAATTAGGATTAGGATTAGGATTAGGGTTTGGGTTAGTGTTAGGGTTAGGGTTTGGGTTAGGGTTAGGTTTAGGGTTAGGGTAAGGTTTGATTTTGGGTTAGGGTTAGGGTTAGGTTTAGGAATAGGGTTAGGGTTTGAGTTAGGGTTAGTTTTAGGGTTAGAGTTAGGGTTTGGGTTTGGGTTAGGGTTAGGGTTAGGTTTAGGAATAGGGTTAGGTTTTGGGTTTGGGTTAGGGTTAGGGTTAGGATTTGGGTTAGGGTTAGGTTTAGGGTTAGGGATAGGGTTAGGGTTTATGTTAGGGTTAGGGTTAGGGTTAGGGTTAGGGTTTGGTTTGGGTTAGGGTTAGGGTTAGGGTTTGGGTTAGGGTTAGGTTTTGGGTTAGGGTTAAGGTTGTGGTTACGGTTAGGGTTGGGGTTAGGGTTAGGGTTAAAATTTGGTTTAGGGTTAGGGTTAGGGTTAGGGATAGGATTAGGATTATGGTTAGGGTTTGGGTTAGGGTTAGGGTTAGGTTTACGGTTTGGGTTAGTGTTAGGGTTAGGGTAAGGTTTTATTTAGGGTTAGGGTTAGGTTTAGTCATAGGATTAGGGTTTGGGTTTGGGTTAGCGTTAGGGTTAGGGTTTGGGTTAAGGTTAGGTTTAGGGATAGGGTTTGACTTGAGTTAGGGTTAGTGTTAGTGTGAGGGTTGGGGTTAGTTATTGGGTTAGGGTTAGGGTTAGGTTTAGGGGTTGCGTTAGGTTTAGGGGTAGGGTTATGGTAAGGGTTATGGTTTGGTTTGGTTTAGGGTTAGTGTTAGGTTTAGGGTTAGGGTTAGGTTTGGGTTTGGGTTAGGGTTAGGGTTAGGGTTAGGTTTTGGCATAGGGTTAGGGTTAGGGTTAAGGTTAGGGTTAGGGTTTGGATTTGGGTTAGCATTAGATTTAGGGTTAGGGTTAGGTTTAGGGTTAGGGTTTGATTTGGGTTAGGGTTAGGGTTAGGGTTTGGCTTAGGGTTACCGTTAGGGTTAGGATTAGGGTGTATGTTTAGTGTTTGGGTAAGGGTTAGTTTTAGGGTTTGGGTTTAGGCTTAGTATTAGGGTTAGGGTTAAGGTTAGATTTCGGTTTTGTGTTAGTGTTAGGGTTAGTTTTAGGGTTTGGTGCTGGCTTAGGTTTAGGGTTAGGGTTAGGGTTTGTGTTTGGGCTTGGGTTAGGGTTTGGGTTAGGGTTTAGTTTAGGGTTAGGGTTAGAGTTAGGGTTAGGGTTGGGGTTAGAGTTAGGGTTAGGGTTTGGTTTGCGGTTACGGTTACGATTAGGTTTGCATTTGGGTTAGGGTTAGGGTTAGGGTTAGAGTTATGGTTAGGGTTAGGGTTCGGGTTAGGGTTAGTGTTACAGTTTGGTTTACATTTAGGGTTAGGGTTCGGGGTTACGTCTTAGGGGTTATGGTTAGGGTTAGTGTTAGGGTTTGGGTTAGGGTTAATGTTAGTGTTAGTGTTAGGGTTTGTGTTAGGATTAGGGTTAGTGTTAGGGTTAGGGTTAGGGTTTGGCTTAGGGTTAGGATTAGGGTTAGGGTTAGGGTTAGGGTTTGGGTTACGGTTAGAGTTAGGATTAGGTTAGGGATAGTGTTTGGTTTAGTGTTAGGGTTAGATTTATGGTGAGGTTTTGTTTTTGGTTTAGGGTTAGGTTTAGG
>JAJHUQ010000046.1:3205000-3210000 GCA_035773235.1 Eospalax fontanierii | reverse complement strand
ATGGGTTAGTTTCTGGGGTTGGGTCTAGGCTTAGTATTAGGGTTAGGGTTAAGGTTAGATTTCGGTTTTGTGTTAGTGTTAGGGTTAGTTTTAGGGTTTTGTGCTGGCTTAGGTTTAGGGTTAGGGTTAGGGTTTGGGTTTGGCCTTGGGTTAGGGTTAGGGTTAGGTTTAAGGTTAGGGTTAGGGTTAGGGTTAGAGTTAGGGTTAGGATTAGGGTTAGGGTTAGAGTTAGGGTTAGGGTTTGGTTTAGGGTTACGGTTACGGTTAGGTTTGCATTTGGGTTAGGGTTAGGGTTAGGGTTAGGGTTAGGGTTAGGGTTCGGGTTGGGGTAGTGTTACAGTTTGGTTTAGATTTAGGGTTAGGGTTCGGGTTTAGGTCTTAGGGGTTATGGTTAGGGTTAGTGTTGGGGTTTGGGTTAGGGTTAGTGTTAGTGTTAGTGTTAGGGTTTGGGTTAGGATTAGGGTTAGGGTTAGGGTTTGGCTTAGGGTTAGGATTAGGGTTAAGGTTAGGGTTAGGGTTTGGGTTACGGTTAGAGTTAGGATTATGTTAGGGTTAGTGTTTGGTTTAGCGTTAGGGTTAGATTTATGGTGAGGTTTTGGTTTTGGTTGAGGGTTAGGGTTAGGGTTACGGTTAGGGTTAGGGCTTCGGTTAGGGTTTGGGTTAGGTTTAGGGTTAGGGTTAGGGTTAGGGTTAGGGTTGGGTTTAGGTTTAGGGTTTGGGTTAGGGTTAGGGTTAGGATTATGTTTAGGGTTAGGGTTATGTTTTGGTTTAGGTTTAGGGTTAGTTTTAGGGTTTGGGTTAGGGTTAAGGTTAGAGTTAGTGTTAGGGTTAGGGTTAGGGTTTGCGTTAGGGTTAGGTTTAGGGTTAGGGTTTGGGTTTGGGCTTGGGTTAGGGTTGGGATTAGGGTTAAGGTTAGGGTTAGGTTCAGAGTTAGAGTTAGGGTTAGAGTTAGGGTTAGGGTTAGGGTTAGGGTTAGGATTAGGGTTAGGCTTAGGGTTTGGTTTAGGATTTGGGTTAGAGTTAGGGTTAGGGTTAGGGTTAAGTTTATGTTTTGGTTAGGGTTGGCGTTAGGGTTAGGGTTAAAGTTTCTGTAGAGTTAGGGTTAGAGTTAGGGTTAGGGATAGAATTAGGATTAGGGATAGGGTTAGGGTTAGGTTTAGGCTTTGGCTTAGGGTTAGGGTTAGGTTTAGGTTTTTGGTTATGGTTTGGTTTAGGGTTAGGGTTAGGATTAGGTTTGGGTTAGGGTTAGGGTTAGGGTTAGGTTTAGTGTTAGTGTTAGGTTTAGGCTTTGGGTTAGGGTTAGGGTTAGGATTAGGGTTAGGGTTAGGGTTAGGGTTTGGGTTAGGGTTAGTGTTAGGGTTTGGATTAGGGTTAGGTTTAGTGTTTGTGTTTGTTTTAGGGTTAGGGTTAGGTTTAGGGTGAGGTTTTGGGTTTGGGTTAGGGTTAGGTTTTGGGCTAGGGTTAAGGTTATGGTTTCGGTTAGGGTTGGGGTTAGGGTTAGGGTTAAAGTTAGGGTAAGGGTTAGGGTTAGGGTTAGGGATAGGATTCGGATTATGGTTAGGTTTGGGTTAGGGTTTGGGTTAGGGTTAGGGTTAGGTTTCCGGTTTGGGTTAGGGTTAGGGTTAGGGTAAGGTTTGATTTAGGGTAAGGGTTAGGTTTAGTCATAGGATTATGGTTTGGGTTTGGGTTAGTGTTAGGGTTAGGGTTTGGATTAGGGTTAGGTTTAGGGATAGGGTTTGACTTGGGTTAGGGTTAGTGTTAGGGTGAGGGTTAGGGTTAGTGTTTGGGTTAGGGTTAGGGTTAGGGTTAGGGGTTGGGTCAGGGTTAGGTTTAGGGTTAGGATTAGGGTTAGTGTTAGGGATAGGGTTAGGGTTAGGATTAGGGATAGTGTTAGGGATAGGTTTAGTTTGGGTTATGGTTTGGAATAGGGTTAGTGCTAGGGTTAGGGTTAGGTTTAGGGTTTATGTTAGGGTTAGGGTTAGCATTAGGGTTAGGGTTTGGGTTTGGCTTAGGGTTAGGTTTAGATTAGGGTTTGGGTTAGGGTTACGTTTTGCGTTTTGGCTAGTGTTAGGGTTAGTATTATGGTTAGGGTTTGGATTTGGGTTAGGGTTAGGGTTAGGGTTAGGGTTTGGTTTGGGATATGGTTAGTGTTAGGGTTAGTGTTAGGTTTAGTGTTTGGGTTAGGGTTAGGGTTAAGGTTTGGGTTGGGGTTAGGTTTAGGGTTAGGGTTTGGGTTAGGTTTAGGGTTGGTTTGGGTTAGGTTTAGGTTTGAGTTAGGGTTAGGGTTTGGGTTAAGTTTAAGTTCAGGGTTTGGGTTAGGTTTAGGGTTGGGGTTAGGGTTAGGATTAGGTTTGGGTTAGGGTTAGTGTTTGTTTTAGGGTTAGAGTTAGGGTTAAGGTTAGGGTTTGGTTTGCGGTTAGGTTTAGGGATAGGTTTGGGTTAGGGTTAGGGTTTTGGTAAGGGTTAGGGTTATGGTTATGTTTTCGGTTGGGGTTTGGGTTAGGGTTAGGTTTTGGTTTAGGGTTAGAGCTTTGTTTAGGGTTTGGTTTAGGGTTACGGTTAGGGTTAGGGTTAGGGTTAGGGTTAGAGTTTAGGTAAGTGTTAGGGCTAGGGTTTGGGATAGGGTTAGGGTTAGGGTTAGGGTTTGGGTTTGTGTTAGGGTTAGGGTTTTGGTTTCGGTTGGGGTTTGGTTAGGGTTAGGGGTTGGTTTGGGTTAGAGTCAGAGTTACGTTTAGGTTTTGGTTTAGGGTTAGGGTTAGGTTTAGGGTTAGTGTTTAGGTAAGGTTTAGGGTAAGGGTTTTGGTTAGGGTTAGGGTTAGTGTTAGGATTAGGGTTTGGGTTAGTGTTAGGGTTAGGGTTAGGATTAGGGATAGCGTTAGGGTTAGGGTTAGGGTTAAAGTTACGGTTTGGGTTACCTTTAGGTTAGGGTTTGGGTTAGGGTTAGGGTTAGGCTTAGGTTTAGGGTTTGTGTTAGGGTTAGTGTTAGGGTTAGGGTTAGGTTTTGGGTTTGGGTTAGGGTTAGGGTTAGGGTTTAGGTTAGGGTTAGGGTTAGGTTTAGGGTTTGGTTTAGGCTTAGGATGAGGGTTCGGGGTTAGGGGATAGGGGTTATAGTTAGGTTTAAGATTAGGTTTTGGGTTAGGGTTAGTGTTAATGTTAAGGTTTGGGTTAGGTTTAGGGTTAGGATTAGGATTAGGGTTAGGGTTAGGTTTAGGGTTAGGGATAGGCTTAGGGTTTGTGGTAGGGTTAGGATTAGGGTTAGGTTTAGGGTTAGGTTTTGGTTTAGCATTAGAGTTAGGGTTAGGGTTAGGTATACGGTTAGGGTTTGTGTTGGGGTTAGGGTTAGGGTTAGGGTAAGGGTTTGGTTTGGGTTAGGGTTAGTGTTAGGGTTAGGTTTAGGGTTAGTGTTAGCGTTAGGGTTTGGTTTGGGTAAGGGTTAGTGTTAGGGTTATGGTAAGGGTTAGGTTTGGGTTTAGGGCTAGGTTTAGGGTTAGGGTTAGGGTTAGGGTTTGGCTTAGGGTTAGGGTTAGATTTATGGTGAGGTTTTGGTTTTGGTTTAGAGTTAGGTTTAGGGTTAGGGTTAGGGTTATGGTTTGGGTTAGGGTTAGGGTTACGGTTAGGGTTTGTGTTAGGGTTAGGGTTAGGGTTAGGGTAAGGGTTTGGTTTGGGTTAGGGTTAGGGTTAGGGTTAGGGCTAGGGTTAGGGTTTGGATTAGGGTTAGTGTTAGTGTAACGGTTTGGGTTAGGATTAGGTTTAGGGTTAGGGTTAGGGTAAGGGTTTGGCTTAGAGTTAGGTTTAGGGTTAGGGTATGGGTTACGGTTAGAGTTAGGAATAGCTTAGGGTTAGTGTTTGTGTTTGGTTTAGCGTTAGGGTTAGATTTATGGTGAGGTTTTGGCTTTGGTTTAGGGTTAGGGTTAGGGTTAGGGTTAGGGTTAGGGTTAGGGTTAGGGTTGGGTTTAGGTTTAGGGTTTGGGTTAGGTTTAGGGTTAGGATTAGGGTTAGGGTTAGGGTTATGTTTTGGGTAAGGGTTAGGGTTAGGTTTAGGGTTTGGTTTAGGGTTAAGGTTAGGGTTAGGTTTATGGTTAGGGTTAGGTTTTGGGTTAGGGTTAAGGTTAGAGTTAGGATTATGGTCACGGTTATGGTTTGGGTTGGGGTTAGGTTTAGGGTTAGGGTTAGGGTTAGGTTTAGGTATAGGGTTTCGGTTAGGGTTAGGGTTAGATTAGGGTTGCGGTTAGGGTTAGGGTTTGGATTAGGGTTAGGCTTAAGATTAGGTTTAGGGTCAGTGTTTGTCTTTGGTTTAGGGTTAGGGTTAGGTTTAGGGTGAGGTTTTGGGTTTCGGTTAGGTTAGTTTTAGGGTTAGGGTTAAGGTTATGATTTGGGTTAGGGTTGGTGTTAGGGTTTATTGTTAATTTTGGGTTAGGGTTAGGGTTAGGGTTAGGGTTAGGGTTAGAGTTAGGGTTAGGGTTAGGGTTAGAGTTAGGGTTAGGGTTTGGGTTAGGGTTAGGGTTACGGTTAGGTTTGGGTTTGGGTTACCGTTATTGTTAGGTTTAGTGTTACCTTTAGGGTTAGGGTTTCGGTTAACGTTAGGGTTAGGATTAGGGTTTCGGTTAGGGTTAGGGTATTGTTTAGGGTTAGGGTTAGGGTTAGTGTGAGGTGTAGGTTTTCGTTTAGGGTTACGGTTAGGGTTAGGGTTATGTTTAGGGTTAGGTTTAGGGTTAGGGTTAGGGTTAGGGTTAGGATTTGGGTTAGAGTTAGGGTTAGGGTTAGGGTTAAGTTTATGTTTTGGGTTAGGGTTGGGGTTAGGTTTAGGGTTAAAGTTTGGGTAGGGTTAGGGTTAGGTTTAGGGTTAGGGTTAGGGTTAGGTTTAGGTATAGGGTTTCGGTTATGGTTAGGGTTAGATTAGGATTGCGGTTAGGGTTAGGGTTTGGATTAGGGTTAGGCTTAAGATTAGGTTTAGGGTCAGTGTTTGTCTTTGGTTTAGGGTTAGGGTTAGGTTTAGGGTG
>JAJHUQ010000046.1:3192500-3195000 GCA_035773235.1 Eospalax fontanierii | reverse complement strand
TTAGGGTTAGGATTAGGGTTAGGGTTAGGGTTATGTTTTGGGTTAGGGTAAGGGTTAGGTTTAGGGTTTGGTTTAGGGTTAAGGTTAGAGTTAGGATTATGGTTAGGGTTAGGGTTTGGGTTAGGGTTAAGGTTAGAGTTAGGATTATGGTCAGGGTTAGGGTTTGGGTTAGGGTTAGGTTTAGGGTTAGGGTTAGGCTTAGGTTTAGGTATAGGGTTTCGGTTAGGGTTAGGGTTAGATTAGGATTGCGGTTAGGGTTAGGGTTTGGATTAGGGTTAGGCTTAAGATTAGGTTTAGGGTCAGTGTTTGTCTTTGGTTTAGGGTTAGGGTTAGGTTTAGGGTGAGGTTTTGGGTTTGGGTTAGGTTAGGTTTAGGGTTAGGGTTAAGGTTATGATTTGGGTTAGGGTTGGGTTTATGGTTAGGGTTAATTTTGGGTTAGGGTTAGGGTTAGGGTTAGGGTTAGTTTTAGGGTTAGGGATAGGCTTAGGGTTTGTGGTAGGGTTAGGATTAGGGTTAGGTTTAGGTGTAGGGTTTGATTTGGGTTAGGGTTAGTGTTAGGGTGAGGGTTAGGGTTAGTGTTTGGGTTAGGGTTAGGGTTAGGTTTGGGTTTAGGGTTAGGGTTAGGGTTACGGTTTCACATAGGGTTAGGGTTAGGGTTATTGTTGGGGTTAGGGTTAGGTTTTGGGTTAGCATTAGAGTTAGGGTTAGGGTTAGGGATACGGTTAGGGGTTGTTTTAGGTTTAGGGTTAGGGTTAGGGGTAGGGTTAAGTTTAGGGTTTGGGTTAGGGTTAGGGTTAGGGTTTGGTTTAGCGTTAGGGTTAGGGTTAGGTTTAGGGTTAGGGATAAGGTTTAGGTTCGGGTTAGGATTAGGGTTAGAGTTAGCGTTAGGTTTAGGTTTAGTGTTAGGGTTTGGGTTAGGGTTCGGATTAGGGTTAGGGTTAGGGTTAGGGTTTGTGTTAGGGTTAGGGTTAGGGTTAGTGTTTAGTTTAGGGTTAGGCTTTCGTTTAGGGTTAGGATTAGGGTTAGGGTTAGGTTTAGGGTTCAGGTTAGTGTTAGGGTTAGGGTTTGAGTTTGGATTAGGTTTAGAGTTAGGGTTTCGGTTTGGGTTAGGGTTAGGGTTAGGGTTAGGGTTAGTGTTAGGTTCAGGGTTTGGGATTGGGTTAGGGTTAGGGTTAGGGTTAGGGTTTGGTTTAGGGTTAGGGTTAGGGTTAGGGTTTGATTTAGAGTTAGGGTTAGGGTTTGGATTATGGTTAGGGTTACGGTTACGATTAGGGTTTGGTTTAGGGTTAGGGTTAGGGTTAGAGTTAGGGTTTGGGTTTGGGTTAAGGTTAGGATTAGGTTTAGAGTTAGGGTTAGGGTTAGGTTTAGGTATAGGGTTTCGGGTAGGGTTAGGGTTAGGATTAGGGGTGGGGTTAGGGTTAGGGGTTTTGTTAGGGTTAGGGTGTAGATTAGGTTTAGGGTTAGTGTTTGTCTTTGGGTTAGGGTTAGGGTTAGGTTTAGGGTGAGGTTTTGGGTTTGGGTTAGGTTAAGTTTAGGGTTAGGGTTAAGGTTATGATTTGGGTTAGGGTTGGTGTTAGGGTTTATTGTTAATTTTGGGTTAGGGTTAGGGTTAGGGTTAGGGTTAGGGATAGAATTAGGATTAGGATTAGGATTAGGGTTTGGGTTAGTGTTAGGGTTAGGGTTTGGGTTAGGGTTATGTTTAGGAATAGGGTAAGGTTTGATTTTGGGTTAGGGTTAGGGTTAATTTTATGGTTAGGGTTTGTGTTAGGTTTAGTGTTAGGGTTAGAGTTAGGGTTTGGGTTTGGGTTAGCGGTAGGGTGAGGTTTAGGAATAGGATTAGGTTTTGGGTATGGGTTAGGGTTAGGGTTAGGGTTTGGGTTAGGGTTAGGTTTAGGGTTAGGGATAGGGTTAGGGTTTATGTTAGGGTTAGGGTTAGGGTTAGGGTTAGGGTTTGATTTGGGTTAGGGTTAGGGTTAGGGTTTGGGTTACGGTTAGGTTTTGGGTTAGGGTTAAGGTTATGGTTTCGGTTAGGGTTGGGGTTAGGGTTACGGTTAAAATTTGGTTTAGGGTTAGGGTTAGGGTTAGGGATAGAATTAGGATTATGGTTAGGGTTTGGGTTAGGGTTACGGTTAGGTTTACGGTTTGGGTTAGGGTTAGGGTTAGGGTAAGGTTTGATTTAGGGTTAGGGTTAGGTTTAGTCATAGGATTAGGGTTTGGGTTTGGGTTAGCGTTAGGGTTAGGGTTTGGGTTAAGGTTAGGTTTAGGGATAGGGTTTGACTTGAGTTAGGGTTAGTGTTAGTGTGAGGGTTAGGGTTAGTTATTGGGTTAGGGTTAGGGTTAGGTTTAGGGGTTGCGTTAGGTTTAGGGGTAGGGTTATGGTTAGGGTTATGGTTTGGTTTGGTTTAGGGTTAGTGTTAGGTTTAGGGTTAGAGTTAGGTTTGGGTTTGGGTTAGGGTTAGGGTTAGGGTTAGGGTTAGGTTTTGGCATAGGGTTAGGGTTA
>JAJHUQ010000046.1:3175000-3182500 GCA_035773235.1 Eospalax fontanierii | reverse complement strand
GTTAGGGTTAGGGTTAGGGTTAGGTTTAGGTTTAGGGTTAGGTTTAGGGTTTGGGTTAGGGTTAGCGTTAGGTTTAGGTTTGGGGTTATGGTTTGGGTTAGGGTTAGGGTTAGGATTAGGTTTGGGTTAGGGTTAGGGTTATGGTTAGGTTTAGTGTTAGTGTTAGGTTTAGGCTTTGGGTTAGGGTTAGGGTTAGATTAGGGTTAGGGTTAGGGTTAGGGTTTGGTTTAGGGTTAGTGTTAGGGTTTGGATTAGGGTTAGGTTTAGTGTTTGTGTTTGTTTTACGGTTAGGGTTAGGTTTAGGGTGAGGTTTTGGGTTTGGGTTAGGGTTAGGTTTTGGGTTAGGGTTAAGGTTATGGTTTCGGTTAGGGTTGGGGTTAGGGTTAGGGTTAAAGTTTGGGTTAGGGTTAGGGTTAGGGTTAGGGTTAGGGATAGGATTAGGATTATGGGTAGGTTTGGGTTAGGGTTAGGGTTAGGGTTAGGGTTAGCTTTACGGTTTGGGTTAGGGATAAGGTTAGGGTAAGGTTTGATTTAGGGTTAGGGTTAGGTTTAGTCATAGGATTATGGTTTGGGTTTGGGTTAGCGTTAGGGTTATGGTTTGGGTTAGGGTTAGGTTTAGGGATAGGGTTTGACTTGGGTTACGGTTAGTGTTAGGGTGGGGGTTAGGGTTAGTATTTGGGTTAGGGTTAGGGTTAGGGTTAGGGGTTGGGTTAGGTTTAGGTTTAGGGTTAGGATTAGAGTTAGTGTTAGGGATAGGGTTAGGGTTAGGATTAGGTATAGTGTTAGGGATAGGTTTAGGGTTAGGGTTAGGGTTAGGGTTTAGGTTAGGGTTAGGGTTAGGTTTGGGGTTTGGTTTAGGCTTAGGATGAGGGTTCGGGGTTAGGGGATAGGGGTTATAGTTAGGTTTAAGATTAGGTTTTGGGTTAGGGTTAGTGTTAATGTTAAGTTTTGGGTTAGGTTTAGGGTTAGGATTAGGATTATGGTTTGTGTTAGGGTTATGGTTAGGGTTTAGGTTCGGTTAGGGTTTCGGTTAGGGTTAGGATTAGGATTAGGGTTAGGATTAGGTTTAGGGTTAGGGATAGGCTTAGGGTTTGTGGTAGGGTTAGGATTAGGGTTAGGCTTAGGGTTAAGCTTTGGGTTAGCATTAGAGTGAGGGGTAGGGTTAGGTATACGGTTAGGGTTTGTGTTAGGGTTAGGGTTAGGGTTAGGGTAAGGGTTTGGTTTGGGTTAGGGTTAGGGTTAGGGTTAGGTTTAGGGTTATTGTTAGCGTTAGGGTTTGGTTTGGGTTAGGGTTAGTGTTAGGGTTAGGGTTAGGGTTAGGTTTGGGTTTAGGGCTAGGTTTAGGGTTAGGGTTAGGGTTAGGGTTTGGCTTAGGGTTAGGGTTAGATTTATGGTGAGGTTTTGGTTTTGGTTTAGAGTTAGGTTTAGGGTTAGGGTTAGGGTTATGGTTTGGGTTAGGGTTAGGGTTACGGTTAGTGTTTGTGTTAGGGTTAGGGTAAGGGTTTGGTTTGGGTTAGGGTTAGGGTTAGGGTTAGGGTAGGGTTTGGGTTTGGATTAGGGTTAGTGTTAGTGTTAGGGTTTGGGTTAGGATTAGGGTTAGGGTTAGGGTTAGGGTTTGGCTTAGGTTTAGGTTTAGGGTTAGGGTATGGGTTACGGTTAGAGTTAGGATTAGGTTAGGGTTAGTGTTTGTGTTTGGTTTAGCGTTAGGGTTAGATTTATGGTGAGATTTTGGTTTTGGTTTAGAGTTAGGTTTAGGGTTAGGGTTAGGGTTATGGTTTGGGTTAGGGTTAGGGTTACGGTTAGGCTTTGGGTTAGGGTTAGGGTTAGGGTTAGGGTTAGGGTTAGGGTTAGGGTTGGGTTTAGGTTTAGGGTTTGGGTTAGGTTTAGGGTTAGGATTAGGGTTAGGGTTAGGGTTATTTTTTGGGTTAGGGTTAGGGTTAGGTTTAGGGTTTGGTTTAGGGTTAAGGTTAGAGTTACGATTATGGTTAGGGTTAGGGTTTGGGTTAGGGTTAAGGTTAGAGTTAGGATTATGGTCAGGGTTAGGGTTTGGGTTAGGGTTAGGTTTAGGGTTAGGGTTAGGGTTAGGTTTAGGTATAGGGTTTCGGTTATGGTTAGGGTTAGATTAGGATTGCGGTTAGGGTTAGGGTTTGGATTAGGGTTAGGCTTAAGATTAGGTTTAGGTTCAGTGTTTGTCTTTGGTTTAGGGTTAGGGTTAGGTTTAGGGTGAGGTTTTGGGTTTGGGTTAGGTTAGGTTTAGGGTTAGGGTTAAGGTTATGATTTGGGTTAGGGTTGGGTTTATGGTTAGGGTTAATTTTGGGTTAGGGTTAGGGTTAGGGTTAGGGTTAGTTTTAGGGTTAGGGATAGGCTTAGGGTTTGTGGTAGGGTTAGGATTAGGGTTAGGTTTAGGTGTAGGGTTTGATTTGGGTTAGGGTTAGTGTTAGGGTGAGGGTTAGGGTTAGTGTTTGGGTTAGGGTTAGGGTTAGGTTTGGGTTTAGGTTTAGGGTTAGGGTTACGGTTTCACATAGGGTTAGGGTTAGGGTTATTGTTAGGGTTAGGGTTAGGTTTTGGGTTAGCATTAGAGTTAGGGTTAGGGTTAGGGATACGGTTAGGGTTTGTTTTAGGGTTAGGTTTAGGGTTAGGGGTAGGGTTAAGTTTAGGGTTTGGGTTAGGGTTAGGGTTAGGGTTTGGTTTAGCGTTAGAGTTAGGGTCAGGTTTAGGGTTAGGGATAAGGTTTAGGTTCGGGTTAGGATTAGGGTTAGAGTTAGCGTTAGGTTTAGGTTTAGTGTTAGGGTTTGGGTTAGGGTTCGGATTAGGGTTAGGGTTAGGGTTTGTGTTAGGGTTAGGGTTAGGGTTAGTGTTTAGTTTAGGGTTAGGCTTTCGTTTAGGGTTAGGATTAGGGTTAGGGTTAGGTTTAGGGTTCAGGTTAGTGTTAGGGTTAGGGTTTGGGTTTGGATTAGGTTTAGAGTTAGGGTTTCGGTTTGGGTTAGGGTTAGGGTTAGTGTAAGGCTTAGGGTTTGGGATTGGGTTAGGGTTAGGGTTAGGGTTAGGGTTTGGTTTAGGGTTAGGGTTAGGGTTAGGGTTTGAGTTAGAGTTAGGGTTAGGGTTTGGATTATGGTTAGGGTTACGGTTACGATTAGGGTTTGGTTTAGGGTTAGGGTTAGGGTTAGAGTTAGGGTTTGGGTTTGGGTTAAGTTTAGGATTAGGTTTAGAGTTAGGGTTAGGGTTAGGTTTAGGTATAGGGTTTCGGGTAGGGTTAGGGTTAGGATTAGGGTTGGGGTTAGGGTTAGGGTTTTTGTTAGGGTTAGGGTTAAGATTAGGTTTAGGGTTAGTGTTTGTCTTTGGGTTAGGCTTAGGGTTAGGTTTAGGGTGAGGTTTTGGGTTTGGGTTAGGTTAAGTTTAGGGTTAGGGTTAAGGTTATGATTTGGGTTAGGATTGGTGTTAGGGTTTATTGTTAATTTTGGGTTAGGGTTAGGGTTAGGGTTAGGGTTAGGGATAGAATTAGGATTAGGATTAGGATTAGGGTTTGGTTTAGTGTTAGGGTTAGGGTTTGGGTTAGGGTTAGGTTTAGGGTTAGGGTAAGGTTTGATTTTGGGTTAGGGTTAGGGTTAATTTTATGGTTAGGGTTTGTGTTAGGGTTAGTGTTAGGGTTAGAGTTAGGGTTTGGGTTTGGGTTAGGGTTAGGGTTAGGTTTAGGAATAGGATTAGGTTTTGGGTTTGGGTTAGGGTTAGGGTTAGGGTTTGGGTTAGGGTTAGGTTTAGGGTTAGGGATAGGGTTAGGGTTTATGTTAGGGTTAGGGTTAGGGTTAGGGTTAGGGTTAGGGTTTGATTTGGGTTAGGGTTAGGGTTAGGGTTTGGGTTACGGTTAGGTTTTGGGTTAGGGTTAAGGTTATGGTTTCGGTTACGGTTGGGGTTAGGGTTAGGGTTAAAATTTGGTTTAGGGTTAGGGTTAGGGTTAGGGATAGAATTAGGATTATGGTTAGGGTTTGGGTTAGGGTTAGGGTTAGGTTTACGGTTTGGGTTAGGGTTAGGGTTAGGGTAAGGTTTGATTTAGGGTTAGGGTTAGGTTTAGTCATATGATTAGGGTTTGGGTTTGGGTTAGCGTTAGGGTTAGGGTTTGGGTTAAGGTTAGGTTTAGAGATAGGGTTTGACTTGAGTTAGGGTTAGTGTTAGTGTGAGGGTTAGGGTTAGTTATTGGGATAGGGTTAGGGTTAGGTTTAGGGGTTGCGTTAGGTTTAGGGGTAGGGTTATGGTTAGGGTTATGGTTTGGTTTGGTTTAGGGTTATGGTTAGGTTTAGGGTCAGGGTTAGGTTTGGGTTTGGGTTAGGGTTAGGGTGTGGGTTAGGGTTAGGTTTTGGCATAGGGTTAGGGTTAGGGTTAAGGTTAGGGTTAGGGTTTGGATTTGGGTTAGCATTAGATTTAGGGTTAGGGTTAGGTTTAGGGTTAGGGTTTGATTTGGGTTAGGGTTAGGGTTAGGGTTTGGCTTAGGGTTAGGGTTAGGGTTAGGGTTTGGGTAAGGGTTAGTTTTAGGGTTTGGGTTTAGGCTTAGTATTAGGGTTAGGGTTAAGGTTAGATTTCGGTTTTGTGTTAGTGTTAGGGTTAGTTTTAGGGTTTGGTGCTGGCTTAGGTTTAGGGTTAGGGTTAGGGTTTGTGTTTGGGCTTGGGTTAGGGTTATGGTTAGGGTTAAGGTTAGGGTTAGGGTTAGAGTTAGGGTTAGGTTTAGGGTTAGAGTTAGGGTTAGGGTTCGGTTTAGGGTTACGGTTTCGGTTAGGTTTGCATTTGGGTTAGGGTTAGGGTTAGGGTTAGGGTTAGGGTTAGGGTTAGGGTTAGGGTTAGTGTTACAGTTTGGTTTAGATTTAGGGTTACGGTTCGGGGTTAGGTCTTAGGGGTTTTGGTTAGGGTTAGTGTTATGGTTTGGGTTAGGGTTAATGTTAGTGTTAGTGTTAGGGTTTGTGTTAGGATTAGGGTTAGGGTTAGGGTTAGGGCTAGGGTTTGGCTTAGGGTTAGGATTAGGGTTAGGGTTAGGGTTAGAGTTTGAGTTACAGTTAGAGTTAGGATTAGGTTAGGGATAGTGTTTGGTTTAGCGTTAGGGTTAGATTTATGGTGAGGTTTTGTTTTTGGTTTAGGGTTAGGTTTAGGGTTAGGGTTAGGGTTAGGGTTTGGGTTAGGGTTAGGATTACGGTTAGGGTTTGGGTTAGGTTTAGGGTTAGGGTTAGGGTTAGGGTTAGGTTAAGGGATAGAATTAGGATTAGGGTTAGATTTAGGGTTAGGTTTAGGGTTTGGGTTAGGGTTAGCGTTAGGTTTAGGTTTGGGGTTATTTTTTGGGTTAGGGTTAGGGTTAGGATTAGGTTTGGGTTAGGGTTAGGGTTAGGGTTAGGTTTAGTGTTAGTGTTAGGTTTAGGCTTTGGGTTAGGGTTAGGGTTAGGATTAGGGTTAGGGTTAGGTTTAGGGTTTGGGTTAGGGTTAGTGTTAGGGTTTGGATTAGGGTTAGGTTTAGTGTTTGTGTTTGTTTTACGGTTATGGTTAGGTTTAGGGTGAGGTTTTGGGTTTGGGTTAGGGTTAGGTTTTGGGTTAGGGTTAAGGTTATGGTTTCGGTTAGGGTTGGGGTTAGGGTTAGGGTTAAAGTTTGGTTTAGGGTTAGGGTTAGGGTTAGGGTTAGGGATAGGATTAGGATTATGGGTAGGTTTGGGTTAGGGTTAGGGTTAGGGTTAGGGTTAGGTTTACGGTTTGGGTTAGGGTTAGGGTTAGGGTAAGGTTTGATTTAGGGTTAGGGTTAGGTTTAGTCATAGGATTATGGTTTGGGTTTGGGTTAGCGTTAGGGTTAGGGTTTGGGTTAGTGTTAGGTTTAGGGATTGGGTTTGACTTGGGTTACGGTTGGTGTTAGGGTGAGGGTTAGGGTTGGTGTTTTGGTTAGGGTTAGGGTTAGGGTTAGGGTTAGGGGTTGGGTTAGGGTTAGGTTTAGGGTTAGGATTAGGGTTAGTGTTAGGGATAGGGTTAGGGTTAGGATTAGGTATAGTGTTAGGGATAGGTTTAGGGTTAGGGTTAGGGTTAGGGTTTAGGTTAGGGTTAGGGTTAGGTTTAGGGTTTGGTTTAGGCTTAGGATGAGGGTTCGGGGTTAGGGGATAGGGGTTATAGTTAGGTTTAAGATTAGGTTTTGGGTTAGGGTTAGTGTTAATGTTAAGGTTTGGGTTAGGTTTAGGGTTAGGATTAGGATTAGGGTTTGTGTTAGGGTTAGGCTTAGGGTTTAGGTTCGGTTAGGGTTTCGGTTAGGGTTAGGATTAGGATTAGGGTTAGCGTTAGGTTTAGGGTTAGGGATAGGCTTAGGGTTTGTGGTAGGGTTAGGATTAGGGTTAGGTTTAGGGTTAGGTTTTGGGTTAGCATTAGGGTTAGGGTTAGGGTTAGGGATACGTTTAGGGTTTGTGTTAGGGTTAGGGTTAGGGTTAGGGTAAGGGTTTGGTTTGGGTTAGGGTTAGTGTTAGGGTTAGGTTTAGGGTTAGTCTTAGCGTACGGTTTGGTTTGGGTTAGGGTTAATGTTAGGGTTAGGGTTAGGGTTAGGTTTGGGTTTAGGGCTAGGTTTAGGGTTAGGGTTAGGGTTAGGGTTTGGCTTAGGGTTAGGGTTAGATTTATGGTGAGGTTTTGGTTTTGGTTTAGAGTTAGGTTTAGGGTTAGGGTTAGGGTTATGGTTTGGGTTAGGTTTAGGGTTACGGTTAGGGTTTGTGTTAGGGTTAGGGTTAGGGTTAGGGTAAGTGTTTGGTTTGGGTTAGGGTTAGGGTTAGGGTTAGGGCTAGGGTTAGGGTTTGGATTACGGTTAGTGTTAGTGTTAGGGTTTGGGTTAGGATTAGGGTTAGGGTTAGGGTTAGGGTTTGGCTTAGGGTTAGGTTTAGGGTTAGGGTATGGGTTACGGTTAGAGTTAGGATTAGGTTAGGGTTAGTGTTTGTGTTTGGTTTAGCGTTAGGGTTAGATTTATGGTGAGGTTTTGGTTTTGGTTTAGAGTTAGGTTTAGGGTTAGGGTTAGGGTTATGGTTTGGGTTAGGGTTAGGGTTAAGGTTAGGCTTTGTGTTAGGGTTAGGGTTAGGGTTAGGGTTAGGGTTAGGGTTAGGGTTATGTTTTGGGTTAGGGTTAGGGTTAGGTTTAGGGTTTGGTTTAGGGTTAAGATTAGAGTTAGGATTATGGTTGGGGTTAGGGTTTGGGTTAGGTTTAAGGTTAGATTTAGGATTATGATCAGGGTTAGGGTTTGGGTTAGGGTTAGGTTTAGGGTTAGGGTTAGGTTTACGTATAGGGTTTCGGTTAGGGTTAGGGTTAGATTAGGATTGCGGTTAGGGTTAGGGTTTGGATTAGGGTTAGGCTTAAGATTATGTTTAGGGTCAGTGTTTGTCTTTGGTTTAGGGTTAGGGTTAGGTTTAGGGTGAGGTTTTGGGTTTGGGTTAGGTTAGGTTTAGGGTTAGGGTTAAGGTTATGATTTGGGTTAGGGTTGGGTTTATGGTTAGGGTTAATTTTGGGTTA
>JAJHUQ010000046.1:3162500-3165000 GCA_035773235.1 Eospalax fontanierii | reverse complement strand
GATTAGGTTTGGGTTAGGGTTAGGGTTAGGGTTAGGTTTAGTGTTAGTGGTTGGGGTTAGGGTTAGGGTTAAAGTTTGGGTTATGGTTAGGGTTAGGGTTAGGGTTAGGGTTAGGGTTAGGGTTAGGGTTAGGGTTCGGGTTAGGGTTAGTGTTACAGTTTGGTTTAGATTTAGGGTTACGGTTCGGGGTTAGGTCTTAGGGGTTATGGTTAGGGTTAGTGTTAGGGTTTGGGTTAGGGTTAATGTTAGTGTTAGTGTTAGGGTTTGTGTTAGGATTAGGGTTAGGGTTAGGGTTAGGGTTAGGGTTTGGCTTAGGGTTAGGATTAGGGTTAGGGTTAGGGTTAGGGTTTGGGTTACGGTTAGAGTTAGGATTAGGTTAGGGATAGTGTTTGGTTTAGCGTTAGGGTTAGATTTATGGTGAGGTTTTGTTTTTGGTTTAGGGTTAGGTTAAGGGTTAGGGTTAGGGTTATTGTTTGGGTTAGGGTTAGGGTTACGGTTAGGGTTTGGGTTAGGTTTAGGGTTAGGGTTAGGGTTAGGGTTAGGTTTAGGGATAGAATTAGGATTAGGGTTAGGTTTAGGGTTAGGTTTAGGGTTTGGGTTAGGGTTAGCGTTAGGTTTAGGTTTGGGGTTATGGTTTGGGTTAGGGTTAGGGTTAGGATTAGGTTTGGGTTAGGATTAGGGTTAGGGTTAGGTTTAGTGTTAGTGTTAGGTTTAGGCTTTGGGTTAGGGTTAGGGTTAGGATTAGGGTTAGGGTTAGGGTTAGGGTTTGGGTTAGGGTTAGTGTTAGGGTTTGGATTAGGGTTAGGTTTAGTGTTTGTGTTTGTTTTACGGTTAGGGTTAGGTTTAGGGTGTGGTTTTGGGTTTGGGTTAGGGTTAGGTTTTGGGTTAGGGTTAAGGTTATGGTTTCGGTTAGGGTTGGGGTTAGGGTTAGGGTTAAAGTTTGGGTTATGGTTAGGGTTAGGGTTAGGGTTAGGGATAGGATTAGGATTATGGGTAGGTTTGGGTTAGGGTTAGGGTTAGGGTTAGGGTTAGGTTTACGGTTTGGGTTAGGGTTAGGGTTAGGGTAAGGTTTGATTTAGGGTTAGGGTTAGGTTTAGTCATAGGATGATGGTTTGGGTTTGGGTTAGCGTTAGGGTTACGGTTTGGGTTAGTGTTAGGTTTAGGGATAGGGTTTGACTTGGGTTACGGTTAGTGTTAGGGTGAGGGTTAGGGTTAGTGTTTGGGTTAGGGTTAGGGTTAGGGTTAGGGGTTGGGTTAGGGTTAGGTTTAGGGTTAGGATTAGGGTTAGTGTTAGGGATAGGGTTAGGGTTAGGATTAGGTATAGTGTTAGGGATAGGTTTAGGGTTAGGGTTAGTGTTAGGGTTAGGTTTAGGGTTAGTCTTAGCGTACGGTTTGGTTTGGGTTAGGGTTAATGTTAGGGTTAGGGTTAGGGTTAGGTTTGGGTTTAGGGCTAGGTTTGGGGTTAGGGTTGGGGTTGGGGTTTGGCTTAGGGTTAGGGTTAGATTTATGGTGAGGTTTTGGTTTTGGTTTAGAGTTAGGTTTAGGGTTAGGGTTAGGGTTATGGTTTGGGTTAGGTTTAGGGTTACGGTTAGGGTTTGAGTTAGGGTTAGGGTTAGGGTTAGGGTAAGTGTTTGGTTTGGGTTAGGGTTAGGGTTAGGGTTAGGGCTAGGGTTAGGGTTTGGATTACGGTTAGTGTTAGTGTTAGGGTTTGGGTTAGGATTAGGGTTAGGGTTAGGGTTAGGGTTTGGCTTAGGGTTAGGTTTAGGGTTAGGGTATGGGTTACGGTTAGAGTTAGGATTAGGTTAGGGTTAGTGTTTGTGTTTGGTTTAGCGTTAGGGTTAGATTTATGGTGAGGTTTTGGTTTTGGTTTAGAGTTAGGTTTAGGGTTATGGTTAGGGTTATGGTTTGGGTTAGGGTTAGGGTTAAGGTTAGGCTTTGGGTTAGGGTTAGGGTTAGGGTTAGGGTTAGGGTTAGGGTTAGGGTTATGTTTTGGGTTAGGGTTAGGGTTAGGTTTAGGGTTTGGTTTAGGGTTAAGGTTAGAGTTAGGATTATGGTTAGCGTTAGGGTTTGGGTTAGGTTTAAGGTTAGATTTAGGATTATGATCAGGGTTAGGGTTTGGGTTAGGGTTAGGTTTAGGGTTAGGGTTAGGTTTAGGTATAGGGTTTCGGTTAGGGTTAGGGTTAGATTAGGATTGCGGTTAGGGTTAGGGTTTGGATTAGGGTTAGGCTTAAGATTAGGTTTAGGGTCAGTGTTTGTCTTTGGTTTAGGGTTAGGGTTAGGTTTAGGGTGAGGTTTTGGGTTTGGGTTAGGTTAGGTTTAGGGTTAGGGTTAAGGTTATGATTTGGGTTAGGGTTGGGTTTATGGTTAGGGTTAATTTTGGGTTAGGGTTAGGGTTAGGGTTAGGGTTAGTTTTAGGGTTAGGGATAGGCTTAGGGTTTGTGGTAGGGTTAGGATTAGGGTTAGGTTTAGGTGTAGGGTTTGATTTGGGTTAGGGTTAGTG
>JAJHUQ010000046.1:3157500-3160000 GCA_035773235.1 Eospalax fontanierii | reverse complement strand
AGGGTTAGTGTTAATGTTAAGGTTTGGGTTAGGTTTAGGGTTAGGATTAGGATTAGGGTTTGTGTTAGGGTTAGGCTTAGGGTTTAGGTTCGGTTAGGGTTTCGGTTAGGGTTAGGATTAGGATTAGGGTTAGCGTTAGGTTTAGGGTTAGGGATAGGCTTAGGGTTTGTGGTAGGGTTAGGATTAGGGTTAGGTTTAGGGTTAGGTTTTGGGTTAGCATTAGAGTTAGGGTTAGGGTTAGGGATACGGTTAGGGTTTGTGTTAGGGTTAGGGTTAGGGTTAGGGTAAGGGTTTGGTTTGGGTTAGGGTTAGTGTTAGGGTTAGGTTTAGGGTTAGTCTTAGCGTACGGTTTGGTTTGGGTTAGGGTTAATGTTAGGGTTAGGGTTAGGGTTAGGTTTGGGTTTAGGGCTAGGTTTAGGGTTAGGGTTAGGGTTAGGGTTTGGCTTAGGGTTAGGGTTAGATTTATGCTGACGTTTTCGCTTTGGTTTAGAGTTAGGTTTAGGGTTAGGGTTAGGGTTATGGTTTGGGTTAGGTTTAGGGTTACGGTTAGGGTTTGTGTTAGGGTTAGGGTTAGGGTTAGGGTAAGTGTTTGGTTGGGGTTAGGGTTAGGGTTAGGGTTAGGGCTAGGGTCAGGGTTTGGATTACGGTTAGTGTTAGTGTTAGGGTTTGGGTTAGGATTAGGGTTAGGGTTAGGGTTAGGGTTTGGCTTAGGATTACGTTTAGGGTTAGGGTATGGGTTACGGTTAGAGTTAGGATTAGGTTAGGGTTAGTGTTTGTGTTTGGTTTAGCGTTAGGGTTAGATTTATGGTGAGGTTTTGGTTTTGGTTTAGAGTTAGGTTTCGGGTTAGGGTGGGGGTTATGGTTTGGGTTAGGGTTAGGGTTAAGGTTAGGCTTTGGGTTAGGGTTAGGGTTAGGGTTAGGGTTAGGGTTAGGGTTAGGGTTATGTTTTGGGTTAGGGTTAGGGTTAGGTTTAGGGTTTGGTTTAGGGTTAAGGTTAGAGTTAGGATTATGGTTAGGGTTAGGGTTTGGGTTATGTTTAAGGTTAGATTTAGGATTATGATCAGGGTTAGGTTTTGGGTTAGGGTTAGGTTTAGGGTTAGGGTTAGGGGTAGGGATAGGGTTGCGGCTAGGGTTAGGGTTAGATTAGGATTGCGGTTAGGGTTAGGGTTTGGATTAGGGTTAGGCTTAAGATTATGTTTAGGGTCAGTGTTTGTCTTTGGTTTAGGGTTAGGGTTAGGTTTTGGGTGAGGTTTTGGGTTTGGGTTAGGTTAGGTTTAGGGTTAGGGTTAAGGTTATGATTTGGGTTAGGGTTGGGTTTATGGTTAGGGTTAATTTTGGGTTAGGGTTAGGGTTAGGGTTAGGGTTAGTTTTAGGGTTAGGGATAGGCTTAGGGTTTGTGGTAGGGTTAGGATTAGGGTTAGGTTTAGGTGTAGGGTTTGATTTGGGTTAGGGTTAGTGTTAGGGTGAGGGTTAGGGTTAGTGTTTGGGTTAGGGTTAGGGTTAGGTTTGGGTTTAGGTTTAGGGTTAGGGTTACGGTTTCACATAGGGTTAGGGTTAGGGTTATTGTTAGGGTTAGGGTTAGGTTTTGGGTTAGCATTAGATTTAGGGTTAGGGTTAGGGATACGGTTAGGGTTTGTTTTAGGGTTAGGGTTAGGGGTAGGGTTAAGTTTAGGGTTTGGGTTAGGGTTAGGGTTAGGGTTTGGTTTAGCGTTAGGGTTAGGGTTAGGTTTCGGATTAGGGATAAGGTTTAGGTTCGGGTTAGGATTAGGGTTAGAGTTAGCGTTAGGTTTAGGTTTAGTGTTAGGGTTTGGGTTAGGGTTCGGATTAGGGTTAGGGTTAGGGTTTGTGTTAGGGTTAGGGTTAGGGTTAGTGTTTAGTTTAGGGTTAGGCTTTCGTTTAGGGTTAGGATTAGGGTTAGGGTTAGGTTTAGGGTTCAGGTTAGTGTTAGGGTTAGGGTTTGGGTTTGGATTAGGTTTAGAGTTAGGGTTTCGGTTTGGGTTAGGGTTAGGGTTAGGGTTAGGGTTAGTGTTAGGTTTCGGGTTTGGGATTGGGTTAGGGTTAGGGTTAGGGTTTGGTTTAGGGTTAGGGTTAGGGTTAGGGTTTGAGTTAGAGTTAGGGTTAGGGTTTGGATTATGGTTAGGGTTACGGTTACGATTAGGGTTTGGTTTAGGGTTAGGGTTAGGGTTAGAGTTAGGGTTTGGGTTTGGGTTAAGTTTAGGATTAGGTTTAGAGTTAGGGTTAGGGTTAGGTTTAGGTATAGGGTTTCGGGTAGGGTTAGGGGTAGGATTAGGGGGGGGGTTAGGGTGAGGGTTTTTGTTAGGGTTAGGGTTAAGATTAGGTTTAGGGTTAGTGTTTGTCTTTGGGTTAGGGTTAGGGTTAGGTTTAGGGTGAGGTTTTGGGTTTGGGTTAGGTTAAGTTTAGGGTTAGGGTTAAGGTTATGATTTGGGTTAGGGTTGGTGTTAGGGTTTATTGTTAATTTTGGGTTAGGGTTAGGGTTAGG
>JAJHUQ010000046.1:3147500-3155000 GCA_035773235.1 Eospalax fontanierii | reverse complement strand
ATTAGGTATAGTGTTAGGGATAGGTTTAGGGTTAGGGTTAGGGTTAGGGTTTAGGTTAGGGTTAGGGTTAGGTTTAGGGTTTGGTTTAGGCTTAGGATGAGGGTTCGGGGTTAGGGGATAGGGGTTATAGTTAGGTTTAAGATTAGGTTTTGGGTTAGGGTTAGTGTTAATGTTAAGGTTTGGGTTAGGTTTAGGGTTAGGATTAGGATTAGGGTTTGTGTTAGGGTTAGGCTTAGGGTTTAGGTTCGGTTAGGGTTTCGGTTAGGGTTAGGATTAGGATTAGGGTTCGCGTTAGGTTTAGGGTTAGGGATAGGCTTAGGGTTTGTGGTAGGGTTAGGATTAGGGTTAGGTTTAGGGTTAGGTTTTGGGTTAGCATTAGAGTTAGGGTTAGGGTTAGGGATACGGTTAGGGTTTGTGTTAGGGTTAGGGTTAGGGTTAGGGTAAGGGTTTGGTTTGGGTTAGGGTTAGTGTTAGGGTTAGGTTTAGGGTTAGTCTTAGCGTACGGTTTGGTTTGGGTTAGGGTTAATGTTAGGGTTAGGGTTAGGGTTAGGTTTGGGTTTAGGGCTAGGTTTAGGGTTAGGGTTAGGGTTAGGGTTTGGCTTAGGGTTAGGGTTAGATTTATGGTGAGGTTTTGGTTTTGGTTTAGAGTTAGGTTTAGGGTTAGGGTTAGGGTTATGGTTTGGGTTAGGTTTAGGGTTACGGTTAGGGTTTGTGTTAGGGTTAGGGTTAGGGTTAGGGTAAGTGTTTGGTTTGGGTTAGGGTTAGGGTTAGGGTTAGGGCTAGGGTTAGGGTTTGGATTACGGTTAGTGTTAGTGTTAGGGTTTGGGTTAGGATTAGGGTTAGGGTTAGGGTTAGGGTTTGGCTTAGGGTTAGGTTTAGGGTTAGGGTATGGGTTACGGTTAGAGTTAGGATTAGGTTAGGGTTAGTGTTCATGTTTGGTTTAGCGTTAGGGTTAGATTTATGGTGAGGTTTTGGTTTTGGTTTAGAGTTAGGTTTAGGGTTAGGGTTAGGGTTATGGTTTGGGTTAGGGTTAGGGTTAAGGTTAGGCTTTGGGTTAGGGTTAGGGTTAGGGTTAGGGTTAGGGTTAGGGTTATGTTTTGGGTTAGGGTTAGGGTTAGGTTTAGGGTTTGGTTTAGGGTTAAGGTTAGAGTTAGGATTATGGTTAGCGTTAGGGTTTGGGTTAGGTTTAAGGTTAGATTTAGGATTATGATCAGGGTTAGGGTTTGGGTTAGGGTTAGGTTTAGGGTTAGGGTTAGGTTTAGGTATAGGGTTTCGGTTAGGGTAAGGGTTAGATTAGGATTGCGGTAAGGGTTAGGGCTTGGATTAGGGTTAGGCTTAAGACTATGTTTAGGGTCAGTGTTTGTCTTTGGTTTAGGGTTAGGGTTAGGTTTAGGGTGAGGTTTTGGGTTTGGGTTAGGTTAGGTTTAGGGTTAGGGTTAAGGTTATGATTTGGGTTAGGGTTGGGTTTATGGTTAGGGTTAATTTTGGGTTAGGGTTAGGGTTAGGGTTAGGGTTAGTTTTAGGGTTAGGGATAGGCTTAGGGTTTGTGGTAGGGTTAGGATTAGGGTTAGGTTTAGGTGTAGGGTTTGATTTGGGTTAGGGTTAGTGTTAGGGTGAGGGTTAGGGTTAGTGTTTGGGTTAGGGTTAGGGTTAGGTTTGGGTTTAGGTTTAGGGTTAGGGTTACGGTTTCACATAGGGTTAGGGTTAGGGTTATTGTTAGGGTTAGGCTTAGGTTTTGGGTTAGCATTAGAGTTAGGGTTAGGGTTAGGGATACGGTTAGGGTTTGTTTTAGGGTTAGGGTTAGGGTTAGGGGTAGGGTTAAGTTTAGGGTTTGGGTTAGGGTTAGGGTTAGGGTTTGGTTTAGCGTTAGGGTTAGGGTTAGGTTTAGGGTTAGGGATAAGGTTTAGGTTCGGGTTAGGATTAGGGTTAGAGTTAGCGTTAGGTTTAGGTTTAGTGTTAGGGTTTGGGTTAGGGTTCGGATTAGGGTTAGGGTTACGGTTTGTGTTAGGGTTAGGGTTAGGGTTAGTGTTTAGTTTAGGGTTAGGCTTTCGTTTAGGGTTAGGATTAGGGTTAGGGTTAGGTTTAGGGTTCAGGTTAGTGTTAGGGTTAGGGTTTGGGTTTGGATTAGGTTTAGAGTTAGGGTTTCGGTTTGGGTTAGGGTTAGGGTTAGGGTTAGGGTTAGTGTTAGGTTTAGGGTTTGGGATTGGGTTAGGGTTAGGGTTAGGGTTTGGTTTAGGGTTAGGGTTAGGGTTTGAGTTAGAGTTAGGGTTAGGGTTTGGATTATGGTTAGGGTTACGGTTACGATTAGGGTTTGGTTTAGGGTTAGGGTTAGGGTTAGAGTTAGGGTTTGGGTTTGGGTTAAGTTTAGGATTAGGTTTAGAGTTAGGATTAGGGTTAGGTTTAGGTATAGGGTTTCGGGTAGGGTTAGGGTTAGGATTAGGGTTGGGGTTAGGGTTAGGGTTTTTGTTAGGGTTAGGGTTAAGATTAGGTTTAGGGTTAGTGTTTGTCTTTGGGTTAGGGTTAGGGTTAGGTTTAGGGTGAGGTTTTGGGTTTGGGTTAGGTTAAGTTTAGGGTTAGGGTTAAGGTTATGATTTGGGTTAGGGTTGGTGTTAGGGTTTATTGTTAATTTTGGGTTAGGGTTAGGGTTAGGGTTAGGGTTAGGGATAGAATTAGGATTAGGATTAGGATTAGGGTTTGGGTTAGTGTTAGGTTTAGGGTTTGGGTTAGGGTTAGGTTTAGGGTTAGGGTAAGGTTTGATTTTGGGTTAGGGTTAGGGTTAATTTTATGGTTAGGGTTTGTGTTAGGGTTAGTGTTAGGGTTAGAGTTAGGGTTTGGGTTTGGGTTAGGGTTAGGGTTAGGTTTAGGAATAGGATTAGGTTTTGGGTTTGGGTTAGGGTTAGGGTTAGGGTTTGGGTTAGGGTTAGGTTTAGGGTTAGGGATAGGGTTAGGGTTTGGGTTACGGTTAGGTTTTGGGTTAGGGTTAAGGTTATGGTTTCGGTTAGGGTTGGGGTTAGGGTTAGGGTTAAAATTTGGTTTAGGGTTAGGGTTAGGGTTAGGGATAGGATTAGGATTATGGTTAGGGTTTGGGTTAGGGTTAGGGTTAGGTTTACGGTTTGGGTTAGGGTTAGGGTTAGGGTAAGGTTTGATTTAGGTTTAGGGTTAGGTTTAGTCATAGGATTAGGGTTTGGGTTTGGGTTAGCGTTAGGGTTAGGGTTTGGGTTAAGGTTAGGTTTAAAGATAGGGTTTGACTTGAGATAGGGTTAGTGTTAGTGTGAGGGTTAGGGTTAGTTATTGGGTTAGGGTTAGGGTTAGGTTTAGGGGTTGCGTTAGGTTTAGGGGTACGGTTATGGTTAGGGTTATGGTTTGGTTTGGTTTAGGGTTAGTGTTAGGTTTAGGGTTAGGGTTAGGTTTCGGTTTGGGTTAGGGTTAGGGTTAGGGTTAGGGTTAGGTTTTGGCATAGGGTTAGGGTTAGGGTTAAGGTTAGGGTTAGGGTTTGGATTTGGGTTAGCATTAGATTTAGGGTTAGGGTTAGGGTTAGGGTTAGGGTTTGATTTGGGTTAGGGTTAGGGTTAGGGTTTGTGTTAGGGTTAGGGTTAGGGTTAGGGTAAGGGTTTGGTTTGGGTTAGCGTTAGGGTTAGGGTTACGGCTAGGGTAAGGGTTTGGATTACGGTTAGTGTTAGTGTTAGGGTTTGGGTTAGGATTAGGGTTAGGGTTAGGGTTAGGGTTTGGCTTAGGGTTAGGTTTAGGGTTAGGGTATGGGTTACGGGTAGAGTTAGGATTAGGTTAGGGTTAGTGTTCATGTTTGGTTTAGCGTTAGGGTTAGATTTATGGTGAGGTTTTGGTTTTGGTTTAGAGTTAGGTTTAGGGTTAGGGTTAGGGGTTATGGTTAGGGTGAGGGTTAGGGTTAAGGTTAGGCTTTGGGTTAGGGTTAGGGTTAGGGTTAGGGTTAGGGCTAGGGAGAGGGTTTGGATTACGGTTAGTGTTAGTGTTAGGGTTTGGGTTAGGATTAGGGTTAGGGTTAGGGTTAGGGTTTGGCTTAGGGTTAGGTTTAGGGTTAGGGTATGGGTTACGGTTAGAGTTAGGATTAGGTTAGGGTTAGTGTTCATGTTTGGTTTAGCGTTAGGGTTAGATTTATGGTGAGGTTTTGGTTTTGGTTTAGAGTTAGGTTTAGGGTTAGGGTTAGGGTTATGGTTTGGGTTAGGGTTAGGGTTAAGGTTAGGCTTTGGGTTAGGGTTAGGGTTAGGGTTAGGGTTAGGGTTAGGGTTATGTTTTGGGTTAGGGTTAGGGTTAGGTTTAGGGTTTGGTTTAGGGTTAAGGTTAGAGTTAGGATTATGGTTAGCGTTAGGGTTTGGGTTAGGTTTAAGGTTAGATTTAGGATTATGATCAGGGTTAGGGGTTTGGGTTAGGGTTAGGTTTAGGGTTAGGGTTAGGTTTAGGTATAGGGTTTCGGTTAGGGTTAGGGTTAGATTAGGATTGCGGTTAGGGTTAGGGTTTTGGATTAGGGTTAGGCTTAAGATTATGTTTAGGGTCAGTGTTTGTCTTTGGTTTAGGGGTTAGGGTTAGGTTTAGGGTGAGGTTTTGGGTTTGGGTTAGGTTAGGTTTAGGGTTAGGGTTAAGGTTATGATTTGGGTTTAGGGTTGGGTTTATGGTTAGGGTTAATTTTGGGTTAGGGTTAGGGTTAGGGTTAGGGTTAGTTTTAGGGTTAGGGATAGGCTTAGGGTTTGTGGTAGGGTTAGGATTAGGGTTAGGTTTAGGTGTAGGGTTTGATTTGGGTTAGGGTTAGTGTTAGGGTGAGGGTTAGGGTTAGTGTTTGGGTTAGGGTTAGGGTTAGGTTTGGGTTTAGGTTTAGGGTTAGGGTTACGGTTTCACATAGGGTTAGGGTTAGGGTTATTGTTAGGGTTAGGGTTAGGTTTTGGGTTAGCATTAGAGTTAGGGTTAGGGTTAGGGATACGGTTAGGGTTTGTTTTAGGGTTAGGGTTAGGGTTAGGGGTAGGGTTAAGTTTAGGGTTTGGGTTAGGGTTAGGGTTAGGGTTTGGTTAGCGTTAGGGGTTAGGGTTAGGTTTTAGGGTTAGGGATAAGGTTTAGGTTCGGGTTAGGATTAGGGTTAGAGTTAGCGTTAGGTTTAGGTTTAGTGTTAGGGTTTGGGTTAGGGTTCGGATTAGGGTTAGGGTTACGGTTTGTGTTAGGGTTAGGGTTAGGGTTAGTGTTTAGTTTAGGGTTAGGCTTTCGTTTAGGGTTAGGATTAGGGTTAGGGTTAGGTTTAGGGTTCAGGTTAGTGTTAGGGTTAGGGTTTGGGTTTGGATTAGGTTTAGAGTTAGGGTTTCGGTTTGGGTTAGGGTTAGGGTTAGGGTTAGGGTTAGTGTTAGGTTTAGGGTTTGGGATTGGGTTAGGGTTAGGGTTAGGGTTTGGTTTAGGGTTAGGGTTAGGGTTTGAGTTAGAGTTAGGGTTAGGGTTTGGATTATGGTTAGGGTTACGGTTACGATTAGGGTTTGGTTTAGGGTTAGGGTTAGGGTTAGAGTTAGGGTTTGGGTTTGGGTTAAGTTTAGGATTAGGTTTAGAGTTAGGATTAGGGTTAGGTTTAGGTATAGGGTTTCGGGTAGGGTTAGGGTTAGGATTAGGGTTGGGGTTAGGGTTAGGGTTTTTGTTAGGGTTAGGGTTAAGATTAGGTTTAGGGTTAGTGTTTGTCTTTGGGTTAGGGTTAGGGTTAGGTTTATGGTGAGGTTTTGGGTTTGGGTTAGGTTAAGTTTAGGGTTAGGGTTAAGGTTATGATTTGGGTTAGGGTTGGTGTTAGGGTTTATTGTTAATTTTGGGTTAGGGTTAGGGTTAGGGTTAGGGTTAGGGATAGAATCAGGATTAGGATTAGGATTAGGGTTTGGGTTAGTGTTAGGTTTAGGGTTTGGGTTAGGGTTAGGTTTAGGGTTAGGGTAAGGTTTGATTTTGGGTTAGGGTTAGGGTTAATTTTATGGTTAGGGTTTGTGTTAGGGTTAGTGTTAGGGTTAGAGTTAGGGTTTGGGTTTGGGTTAGGGTTAGGGTTAGGTTTAGGAATAGGATTAGGTTTTGGGTTTGGGTTAGGGTTAGGGTTAGGGTTTGGGTTAGGGTTAGGTTTAGGGTTAGGGATAGGGTTAGGGTTTGGGTTACGGTTAGGTTTTGGGTTAGGGTTAAGGTTATGGTTTCGGTTAGGGTTGGGGTTAGGGTTAGGGTTAAAATTTGGTTTAGGGTTAGGGTTAGGGTTAGGGATAGGATTAGGATTATGGTTAGGGTTTGGGTTAGGGTTAGGGTTAGGTTTACGGTTTGGGTTAGGGTTAGGGTTAGGGTAAGGTTTGATTTAGGTTTAGGGTTAGGTTTAGTCATAGGATTAGGGTTTGGGTTTGGGTTAGCGTTAGGGTTAGGGTTTGGGTTAAGGTTAGGTTTAAAGATAGGGTTTGACTTGAGTTAGGGTTAGTGTTAGTGTGAGGGTTAGGGTTAGTTATTGGGTTAGGGTTAGGGTTAGGTTTAGGGGTTGCGTTAGGTTTAGGGGTACGGTTATGGTTAGGGTTATGGTTTGGTTTGGTTTAGGGTTAGTGTTAGGTTTAGGGTTAGGGTTAGGTTTCGGTTTGGGTTAGGGTTAGGGTTAGGGTTAGGGTTAGGTTTTGGCATAGGGTTAGGGTTAGGGTTAAGGTTAGGGTTAGGGTTTGGATTTGGGTTAGCATTAGATTTAGGGTTAGGGTTAGGGTTAGGGTTAGGGTTTGATTTGGGTTAGGGTTAGGGTTAGGGTTTGTGTTAGGGTTAGGGTTAGGGTTAGGGTAAGGGTTTGGTTTGGGTTAGCGTTAGGGTTAGGGTTACGGCTAGGGTAAGGGTTTGGATTACGGTTAGTGTTAGTGTTAGGGTTTGGGTTAGGATTAGGGTTAGGGTTAGGGTTAGGGTTTGGCTTAGGGTTAGGTTTAGGGTTAGGGTATGGGTTACGGTTAGAGTTAGGATTAGGTTAGGGTTAGTGTTTGTGTTTGGTTTAGCGTTACGGTTAGATTTATGGTGAGGTTTTGGTTTTGGTTTAGAGTTAGGTTTAGGGTTATGGTTAGGGTTATGGTTTGGGTTAGGGTTAGGGTTACGGTTAGGCTTTGGGTTAGGGTTAGGGTTAGGGTTAGGGTTAGGGTTAGGGTTAGGGTTGGGTTTAGGTTTAGGGTTTGGGTTAGGTTTAGGGTTAGGATTAGGGTTAGGGTTAGGGTTATGTTTTGGGTTAGGGTTGGGTTTAGGTTTAGGGTTTGGTTTAGGGTTAAGGTTAGAGTTAGGATTATGGTTAGGGTTAGGGTTTGGGTTAGGTTTAAGGTTAGATTTAGGATTATGATCAGGGTTAGGGTTTGGGTTAGGGTTAGGTTTAGGGTTAGGGTTAGGGTTAGGTTTAGGTATAGGGTTTCGGTTATGGTTAGGGTTAGATTAGGATTGCGGTTAGGGTTTTAGGGTTTGGATTAGGGTTAGGCTTAAGATTAGGTTTAGGGTCAGTGTTTGTCTTTGGTTTAGGGTTAG
>JAJHUQ010000046.1:3112500-3117500 GCA_035773235.1 Eospalax fontanierii | reverse complement strand
AGGATTATGGTTTGGGTTTGGATTAGCGTTAGGGTTAGGGTTGGGGTTAGGGTTAGGTTTAGGGATAGGGTTTGACTTGGGTTAGGGTTAGTGTTAGGGTGAGGGTTAGGGTTAGTGTTTGGGTTAGGGTTAGGGTTAGGGTTAGGGGTTGGGTTAGGGTTAGGTTTAGGGTTAGGATTAGGGTTAGTGTTAGGGATAGGGTTAGGGTTAGGATTAGGTATAGCGTTAGGGATAGGTTTAGGGTTAGGGTTAGGGTTAGGGTTTAGGTTAGGGTTAGGGTTAGGTTTAGGGTTTGGTTTAGGCTTAGGATGAGGGTTCGGGGTTAGGGGATAGGGGTTATAGTTAGGTTTAAGATTAGGTTTTGGGTTAGGGTTAGTGTTAATGTTAAGGTTTGGGTTAGGTTTAGGGTTAGGATTAGGAGTAGGGTTTGTGTTAGGGTTAGGGTTAGGGTTTAGGTTCGGTTAGGGTTTCGGTTAGGGTTAGGATTAGGATTAGGGTTAGGGTTAGGTTTAGGGTTAGGGATAGGCTTAGGGTTTGTGGTAGGGTTAGGATTAGGGTTAGGTTTAGGGTTAGGTTTTGGGTTAGCATTAGAGTTAGGGTTAGGGTTAGGGATACGGTTAGGGTTTGTGTTAGGGTTAGGGTTAGGGTTAGGGTAAGGGTTTGGTTTGGGTTAGGGTTAGTGTTAGGGTTTGGATTAGGGTTAGGTTTAGTGTTTGTGTTTGTTTTACGGTTAGGGTTAGGTTTAGGGTGTGGTTTTGGGTTTGGGTTAGGGTTAGGTTTTGGGTTAGGGTTAAGGTTATGGTTTTGGTTAGGGTTGGGGTTAGGGTTAGGGTTAAATTTTGGGTTAGGGTTAGGGTTAGGGTTAGGGTTAGGGATAGGATTAGGATTATGGGTAGGTTTGGGTTAGGGTTAGGGTTAGGGTTAGGGTTAGGTTTACGGTTTGGGTTAGGGTTAGGGTTAGGGTAAGGTTTGATTTAGGGTTAGGGTTAGGTTTAGTCATAGGATTATGGTTTGGGTTTGGGTTAGCGTTAGGGTTAGGGTTTGGGTTAGGGTTAGGTTTAGTGTTTGTGTATGTTTTACGGTTAGGGTTAGGTTTAGGGTGAGGTTTTGGGTTTGGGTTAGGGTTAGGTTTTGGGTTAGGCTTAAGGTTATGGTTTTGGTTAGGGCTGGGGTTAGGGTTAGGGTTAAATTTTGGGTTAGGGTTAGGGTTAGGGTTAGGGTTAGGGTTAGGGATAGGATTAGGATTATGGGTAGGTTTGGGTTAGGGTTAGGGTTAGGGTTAGGGTTAGGCTTACGGTTTGGGTTAGGGTTAGGGTTAGGGTAAGGTTTGATTTAGGGTTAGGGTTAGGTTTAGTCATAGGATTATGGTTTGGGTTTGGGTTAGCGTTAGGGTTAGGGTTTGGGTTAGGGTTAGGTTTAGGGAAAGGGTTTGACTTGGGTTACGGTTAGTGTTAGGGTGAGGGTTAGGGTTAGTGTTTGGGTTAGGGTTAGGGTTAGGGTTAGGGGTTGGGTTAGGGTTAGTTTTAGGGTTAGGATTAGGGTTAGTGTTAGGGATACGGTTAGGGTTTGGATTAGGTATAGTGTTAGGGATAGGTTTAGGGTTAGGGTTAGGGTTAGGGTTTAGGTTAGGGTTAGGGTTAGGTTTAGGGTTTGGTTTAGGCTTAGGATGAGGGTTCGGGGTTAGGGGATAGGGGTTATAGTTAGGTTTAAGATTAGGTTTTGGGTTAGGGTTAGTCTTAATGTTAAGGTTTGGGTTAGGTTTAGGGTTAGGATTAGGATTAGGGTTTGTGTTAGGGTTAGGGTTAGGGTTTAGGTTCGGTTAGGGTTTCGGTTAGAGTTAGGATTAGGATTAGGGTTAGGGTTAGGTTTAGGGTTAGGGATAGGCTTAGGGTTTGTGGTAGGGTTAGGATTAGGTTTAGGTTTAGGGTTAGGTTTTGGGTTAGCATTAGAGTTAGGGTTAGGGTTAGGGATACGGTTAGGGTTTGTGTTAGGGTTAGGGTTAGGGTTAGGGTAAGGGTTTGGTTTGGGTTAGTGTTAGTGTTAGGGTTAGGTTTAGGGTTAGTATTAGCGTTAGGGTTTGGTTTGGGTTAGGGTTAGTGTTAGGGTTAGGGTTAGGGTTAGGTTTGGGTTTAGGGCTAGGTTTAGGGTTCGGGTTAGGGTTAGGGTTTGGCTTAGGGTTAGGGTTAGATTTATGGTGAGGTTTTGGTTTTGGTTTAGAGTTAGGTTTAGGGTTAGGGTTAGGGTTATGGTTTGGGTTAGGGTTAGGGTTACAGTTAGGGTTTGTCTTAGGGTTAGGGTTAAGGTTAGGGTAAGGGTTTGGTTTGGGTTAGGGTTAGGGTTAGGGTTAGGGCTAGGGTTAGGGTTTGGATTAGGGTTAGTGTTAGTGTTAGGGTTTGGGTTAGGATTAGGGTTAGGGTTAGGGTTAGGGTTTGGCTTAGGTTTAGGTTTAGGGTTAGGGTATGGGTTACGGTTAGAGTTAGGATTAGGTTAGGGTTACTGTTTGTGTTTGGTTTATTGTTAGGGTTACATTTAAGGTGAGCTTTTGGTTTTGGTTTAGAGCTAGGTTAAGAGTTAGGGTTAGCGGTATGGTTTGGGTTAGGGTTAGGGTTACGGTTAGGCTTTGGGTTAGGGTTAGGGTTAGGGTTAGGGTTAGGGTTAGGGTTAGGGTTGGGTTTAGGTTTAGGGTTTGGGTTAGGTTTAGGGTTAGGTTTAGGGTTAGGGTTAAGGTTATGTTTTGGGTTATGGTTAGGGTTAGGTTTAGGGTTTGGTTTAGGGTTAAGGTTAGAGTTAGGATTATGGTTAGGGTTAGGGTTTGGGTTAGGGTTAAGGTTAGAGTTAGGATTATGACCAGGATTAGGGTTTGGGTTAGGGCTAGGTTTAGGGTTAGGGTTAGGATTAGGTTTAGGTATAGGGTTTCGGTTAGGGTTAGGGTTAGGATTAGGGTTGCGGTTAGTGTTAGGGTTTGGATTAGGGTTAGGCTTAAGATTAGGTTTAGGGTCAGTGTTTGTCTTTGGTTTAGGGTTAGGGTTAGGTTTAGGGTGAGGTTTTGGGTTTGGGTTAGGTTAGGTTTAGGGTTAGGGTTAAGGTTATGATTTGGGTTAGGATTGGGGTAAGGGTTAGGGTTAATTTTGGGTTACGGTTAGGGTTAGGGTTAGGTTTAGGGTTAGGGATAGGCTTAGGGTTTGTGGTAGGGTTAGCATTAGGGTTAGGTTTAGGTTTAGGGTTTGATTTGGGTTGGGGTCGGTGTGTGGGGGAGGGTTAGGGTTAGTGTTTGGGGTAGGGTTAGGGTTAGGTTTGGGTTTTCGGTTAGGGTTAGGGTTACGGTTTGACATAGGGTTAGGGTTAGGGTTATTGTTAGGGTTAGGGTTAGGTTTTGGGTTAGCATTAGATTTAGGGTTAGGGTTAGGGATACGGTTAGGGTTTGTGTTAGGGTTAGGGTTAGGGTTAGGGTTAGGGTTAGGGTTAGGGTTTGGGTTAGGATTAGGGTTAGGGTTTGGTTTAGCGTTAGGGTTAGGGTTAGGGTTAGGCTTATTGATAAGGTTTAGGTTCGGGTTAGGATTAGGGTTAGAGTTAGCGTTAGGTTTAGGTTTAGTGTTAGGGTTTGGGTTAGGGTTCGGATTAAGGTTAGGGTTAGGGTTTGTGTTAGGGTTAGGGTTAGGGTTAGTGTTTAGGTTAGGGTTAGGCTTTCGTTTAGGGTTAGGATTAGGGTTAGGGTTATGTTTAGGGTTCAGGTTAGTGTTAGGGTTAGGGTTTGGGTTTGGATTAGCTTTAGAGTTAGTGTTTCGGTTTGGGTTAGGGTTAGGGTTAGGGTTAGTGTTAGGGTTAGGGTTTGGGATTGGGTTAGGGTTAGGGTTAGGGTTAGGGTTTGGTTTAGGGTTAGGGTTAAGGTTAGGGTTTGAGTTAGAGTTAGGGTTAGGGTTTGGATTATGGTTAGGGTTACGGTGACGATTAGGGTTTGGTTTAGGGTTAGGGTTAGGGTTAGAGTTAGGGTTTGGGTTTGGGTTAAGGTTAGGATTAGGGTTAGAGTTAGGGTTAGGGTTAGGTTTAGGTATAGGTTTTCGGGTAGGGTTAGGGTTAGGATTAGGGTTGGGGTTAGGATTAGGGTTTTTGTTAGGGTTAGGGTTAGGGTTAGGGTTAGGGTTAGTGTTTGTGTTAGGGTTAGGGTTAGGGTTAGGGGTTGGGTTAGGGTTAGGGTTAGGGTTAGGATTATGGTGTAGGGTTAGGGTTAGGGTTAGGGTTTGATTTGGGTTAGGGTTAGGGTTAGGGTTTGGCTTAGGGTTAGCGTTAGGGTTAGGATTAGGGTGTAATGTTAGGGTTTGGGTAAGGGATAGTGTTAGGGTTTGGGCTTAGGCTTAGTGTTAGGGTTAGGGTTAAGGTTAGATTTCGGTTTTGTGTTAGTGTTAGGGTTAGTTTTAGGGTTTGGTCCTGGGTTAGGTTTAGGGTTAGGGTTAGGGTTTGGGTTTGGGCTTGGGTTAGGGTTAGGGTTAGGTTAAGGTTAGGGTTAGGGTTAGAGTTAGGGTTAGGGTTAGGGTTAGAGTTAGGGTTAGGGTTTGGGTTAGGGTTAGGTTTAAGGTTAGGTTTGTGTTTGGGATAACGTTATTGTTAGGTTTAGTGTTACCTTTAGGGTTAGGGTTTGGGTAAGCGTTAGGGTTAGGATGAGGGTTTCGGTTAGGGTTAGGGTTAGGGTTTGATTTGGGTTAGGGTTAGGGTTACGGTTTGGCTTAGGGTTAGCGTTAGGCTTAGGATATAGGGTGTAGTGTTAGGGGTTGGGTAAGGGATAGTGTTAGGATTTGGGCTTAGGCTTAGTGTTAGGGTTAGGGTTAAGGTTAGATGTCGGTTTTGTGTTAGTGGTAGGGTTAGGGTTAGGGTTTGGACCTGGGTTAGGTTTAGGGTTAGGGTTAGGGTTTGGGTTTGGTCTTGGCTTAGGGTTAGGGTTAGGGTTAAGGTTAGGGTTAGGGTTAGAGTTAGGGTTAGGGTTAGGGTTAGAGTTAGAGTTAGGG
>JAJHUQ010000046.1:3097500-3100000 GCA_035773235.1 Eospalax fontanierii | reverse complement strand
GGGTTAGGCTTAGTGTTTGGGTTAGGGTTAGGGTTAGGTTTGGGTTTACGGTTAGGGTTAGGGTTACGGTTTGACATAGGGTTAGGGTTAGGGTTATTGTTAGGGTTAGGGTTAGGTTTTGGGTTAGCATTAGAGTTAGGGTTAGGGATACGGTTAGGGTTTGTGTTAGGGTTTATTGTTAGGGTTAGGGTTAGGGTTAGGGTTAGGGTTAGGGTTTGGGTTAGGGTTAGGGTTAGGGTTAGGTTTTGGTTTAGCGTTAGGGTTAGGGTTAGGGTTAGGCTTAGGGATAAGGTTTAGGTTCGGGTTAGGATTAGGGTTAGAGTTAGGGTTAGGGTTAGGTTTAGTGTTAGGGTTTGGGTTATGGTTCGGATTAGGGTTAGGGTTAGGGTTTGTGTTAGGGTTAGGGTTAGGGTTAGTGTTTAGGTGAGGGTTAGGCTTTCGTTTAGGGTTAGGTTTAGGGTTAGGGTTAGGTTTAGGGTTCAGGGTAGTGTTAGGGTTAGGGTTTGGTTTTGGATTAGGTTTAGAGTTAGTGTTTCGGTTTGGGTTAGGGTTAGGGTTAGTGTTAGGGTTAGGGTTTGGGATTGGGTTAGGGTTAGGGTTAGGGTTAGGGTTTGGTTTAGGGTTTAGGTTAGGGTTAGGGTTTGAGTTAGAGTTAGGGTTAGGTTTAGGTATAGGTTTTCGGGTAGGGTTACGGTTACGATTAGGGTTTGGTTTAGGGTTAGCGTTAGGGTTAGAGTTAGGTTTTGGGTTTGGGTTAAGGTTAGGATGAGGGTTAGAGTTAGGGTTAGGGTTAGGTTTAGGTATAGGTTTTCGGGTAGGGTTAGGGTTAGGATTAGGGTTAGGGTTAGGGTTAGGGTTTCTGTTAGGGTTAGGGTTATGGTTAGGGTTAGGGTTTAGGTTAGGATTAGGGTTTCGGTTAGGGTTAGGGTTAGGTTTAGGGTTAGAGTTAGGTTTAGGGTTAGTTTTAGTGTTAGGGTTTGGTTTTGGATTAGGGGTAGAGTTAAGTTTAGGGTTAGTGTTAGGGTTTGGGTTAGGGTTAAGATTAGGTTTTGGGTTTGGGTTAGGGTTAGGGTTAAGGTTAGGGTTAGTGTTAGGGTTTGGTTTGGGTTAGCGTTAGATTTAGTGTTAGGTTTTGGATTAGGGTTAGGGTTAGGGTTAGGGTTAGGGTTAGTGTTACAGTTTGGTTTAGATTTAGGGTTAGGGTTCAGGGTTAGGTCTTAGGGGTTATGGTTAGGGTTAGCGTTAGGGTTTGGGTTAGGGTTAGTGTTAGGATTAGGGTTAGGGTTAGGGTTAGGGTTTGGCTTAGGGTTAGCTTTAGGGTTAGGGTTTGGGTTACGGTTAGAGTTAGGATTAGGTTAGGGTTAGTGTTTGTGTTTGGTTTAGCGTTAGGGTTAGATTTATGGTGAGGTTTTGGTTTTGGTTTAGAGTTAGGTTTAGGGTTAGGTTTAGGGTTATGGTTTGGGTTAGGGTTAGGGTTACGGTTAGGCTTTGGGTTAGGGTTAGGGTTAGGGTTAGGGTAAGGGTTAGGGATGGTTTTAGGTTTAGGGTTTGGGTTAGGTTTAGGGTTAGGATTAGGGTTAGGGTTAGGGTTATGTTTTGGGTTAGGGTTAGGGTTAGGTTTAGGGTTTGGGTTAGGGTTAAGGTTAGAGTTAGGATTATGGTTAGGGTTAGGGTTTGGGTTAGGGTTAAGGTTAGAGTTAGGATTATGGTTAGGGTTACGGTTTGGGTTAGGGTTAGGTTTAGGGTTTAGTTAGGGTTAGGTTTAGGTATAGGGTTTCGGTTAGGGTTAGGGTTAGGATTAGGGTTGGGGTTAGGGTTAGGGTTTGGATTAGGGTTAGGCTTAAGATTAGGTTTAGGGTTAGTGTTTGTCTTTGGTTTAGGGTTAGGGTTAGGTTTAGGGCGAAGTTTTCGGTTTGGGTTAGGATAGGTTTAGGGTTAGGGTTAAGGTTATCATTTGGGTTAGGGTTGGGGTAAGGGTTAGGGTTAATTTTGGGTTAGGGTTAGGGTTAGGGTTAGGGTTAGTTTTAGGGTTAGGGATAGGCTTAGGGTTTGTGGTAGGTTTAGGATTAGGGTTAGGTTTAGGTTTAGGGTTTGATTTGGGTTAGGGTCCGTGTTTGGGTGAGGGTTAGGGTTAGTGTTTGGGTTAGGGTTAGGGTTAGGTTTGGGTTTACGGTTAGGGTTAGGGTTACGGTTTGACATAGGGTTAGGGTTAGGGTTATTGTTAGGGTTAGGGTTAGGTTTTAGGTTAGCATTAGAGTTAGGGTTAGGGTTAGGGATACGGTTAGGGTTTGTGTTAGGGTTAGGGTTAGGGTTAGGGTTAGGGTTAGGGTTAGGGTTTGGGTTAGGGTTAGGGTTAGGGTTTGGTTTAGCGTTAGGGTTAGGGTTAGGGTTAGGGTTAGGGTTAGTGTTTAGGTTAGGGTTAGGCTTTCGTTTAGGGTTAGGATTAGGGTTAGGGTTAGGTTTAGTGTTCACGTTAGTGTTAGGGTTAGGGTTTGGGTTG
>JAJHUQ010000046.1:3092500-3095000 GCA_035773235.1 Eospalax fontanierii | reverse complement strand
AGGGTTAGGGTTAGGCTTAGGGTTTGATTTGGGTTAGGGTTAGGGTTAGGGTTTGGCTTAGGGTTAGCTTTAGGGTTAGGATTAGGGTGTAGTGTTAGGGTTTGGGTAAGGGATAGTGTTAGGGTTTGGGCTTAGGCTTAGTGTTAGGGTTAGGGTTAAGGTTAGATTTCGGTTTTGTGTTAGTGTTAGGGTTAGTTTTAGGGTTTGGTCCTGGGTTAGGTTTAGGGTTAGGTTTAGGGTTTGGGTTTGGGCTTGGGTTAGGGTTAGGGTTAGGATTAAGGTTAGGGTTAGGCTTAGAGTTAGGATTAGGGTTAGGGTTAGGGTTAGGGTTACGGTTAGGTTTGTGTTTGGGATAACGGTATTGTTAGGTTTAGTGTGACCTTTAGGGTTAGGGTTTGGGTTAGCGTTAGGGTTAGGATGAGGGTTTCGGTTAGGATTAGGGTTAGGGTTTGATTTGGGTTAGGGTTAGGGTTAGCGTTTGGCTTAGGGTTAGCGTTAGGGTTAGGATTAGGGTGTAGTGTTAGGGTTTGGGTAAGGGATAGTGTTAGGGTTTGGGCTTAGGCTTAGTGTTAGGGTTAGGGTTAAGGTTAGATTTCGGTTTTGTGTTAGTGTTAGGGTTAGTTTTAGGGTTTGGTGCTGGGTTAAGTTTAGGGTTAGGGTTAGGGTTTGGGATTGGGCTTGGGTTAGGGTTAGGGTTAGGGTTAAGATTAGGGTTAGGGTTAGAGTTAGGATTATGGTTAGGGTTAGGGTTTGGGTTAGGGTTAGGTTTAGGGTTACGGTTAGGGTTAGGTTTAGGTATAGGGTTTCGGTTAGGGTTAGGGTTAGGATTAGGGTTGGGGTTAGGGTTAGGGTTTGGATTAGGGTTAGGCTTAAGATTAGGTTTAGGGTTAGTGTTTGTCCTTGGGTTAGGGTTAGGGTTAGGTTTAGGGCGAGGTTTTGGGTTTGGGTTAGGTTAGTTTTAGGGTTAGGGTTAAGGTTATGATTTGGGTTAGGGTTGGGGTAAGGGTTAGGGTTAATTTTGGGTTAGGGTTAGGCTTAGGGTTAGGGTTAGTTTTAGGGTTAGGGATAGGCTTAGGGTGTGTGGTAGGGTTAGGATTAGGGTTAGGTTTAGGTTTAGGGTTTGATTTGGGTTAGGGTCAGTGTTTGGGTGAGGGTTAGGGTTAGTGTTTGGGTTAGGGTTAGGGTTAGGTTTGGGTTTACGGTTAGGGTCAGGGTTACGTTTTGACATAGGTTTAGGGTTAGGGTTATTGTTAGGGTTAGGGTTAGGTTTTGGGTTAGCATTAGAGTTAGGGTTAGGGTTAGGGATACGGTTAGGGTTTGTGTTAGCGTTAGGGTTAGGGTTAGGGTTAGGGTTAGGGTTTGGGTTAGGGTTAGGGTTAGGGTTAGGGTTTGGTTTAGCGTTAGGGTTAGGGTTAGGGTTAGACTTAGGGATAAGATTTAGGTTCGGGTTAGGATTAGGGTTAGAGTTAGCGTTAGGTTTAGGTTTAGTGTCAGGTTTTGGGTTAGGGTTCGGATTAGGGTTAGGGTTAGGGTTTGTGTTAGGTTTAGGGTCAGGGTCAGTGTTTAGGTGAGGGTTAGGCTTGCGTTTAGGGTTAGGATTAGGGTTAGGGTTAGGTTTAGGGTTCACGTTAGTGTTAGGGTTGGGGTTTGGGTTTGGATCAGGTTTAGAGTTAGTGTTTTGGTTTGGGTTAGGGTTAGGGTTAGGGTTAGTGTTAGGGTTAGGGTTTGGGATTGGGTTAGGGTTAGGGTTAGGGTTAGGGTTTGGTTTAGGGTTAGGGTTAGGGTTATGGTTTGAGTTAGAGTTAGGGTTAGGGTTTGGATTAAGGTTAGGGTTACGGTTACGATTAGGGTTTGGTTTAGGGTTAGGGTTTGAGTTAGGGTTTGGGTTTGGGTTAAGGTTAGGATTAGGGTTTGAGTTAGGGTTAGGGTTAGGTTTAGGTATAGGTTTTCGGGTAGGGTTACGGTTAGGATTAGGGTTGGGGTTAGGGTTAGGGTTTTTGTTAGGGTTAAGGTTAAGATTAGGGTTAGGCTTAAGATTAGGTTTAGGGTCAGTGTTTGTCTTTGGGTTAGGGTTAAGGTTAGGTTTAGGGTGAGGTTTTGGGTTTGGGTTAGGTTAAGTTTAGGGTTAGGGTTAAGGTTATGATTTGGGATAGGGTTGGTGTTAGGGTTTATTTTTAATTTTGGGATATGGTTATGGTTAGGGTTAGGGTTAGGGATAGAATTAGGATTAGGATTAGGATTAGGGTTTGGGTTAGTGTTAGGGTTAGGGTTTGGGTTAGGGTTAGGTTTAGGGTTAGGGTAAGGTTTGATTTTAGGTTAGGGTTAGGGTTAGGTTTAGGGTTAGGGTTAGGTGTAGGGTTAGGGATAGGGTTAGGGTTTATATTAGGGTTAGGGTTAGGTTTAAGGTTAGGGTATGATTTGGGTTAGGGTTAGGGTTAGGGTTTGGGTTAGGGTTATCTTTTGGCTTAGGGTTAAGGTTATGGTTTCGGTTAGGGTTGGG
>JAJHUQ010000046.1:3085000-3087500 GCA_035773235.1 Eospalax fontanierii | reverse complement strand
GCGTTAGGGTTAGGGTTAGGGTTATTGTTAGGCATAAGGTTTAGGTTCGGGTTAGGATTAGGGTTAGAGTTAGCGTTAGGTTTAGGTTTAGTGTTAGGGTTTGGGTTAGGGTTCGGAATAGGGTTAGGGTTAGGGTTTGTGTTAGGGTTAGGGTTAGGCTTTCGTTTAGGGTTAGGATTAGGGTTAGGGTTAGGTTTAGGGTTCAGGTTAGTGTTAGGGTTAGGGTTTGGGTTTGGATTAGGTTTAGAGTTAGTGTTTCGGTTTGGGTTAGAGTTAGGGTTAGGGTTAGGGTTAGTGTTAGGGTTAGGGTTTGGGATTGGGTTAGGGTTAGGGTTAGGGTTAGGGTTTGGTTTAGGGTTAGGGCTAAGGTTAGGGTTTGAGTTAGAGTTAGGGTTAGGGTTTGGATTATGGTTAGGTTTACGGTTACGATTAGGGTTTGGTTTAGGGTTAGGGTTAGGGTTAGAGTTAGGGTTTGGGTTTGGGTTAAGGTTAGGATTAGGGTTAGAGTTAGGGTTAGGGTTACGTTTAGGTATTGGTTTTCGGGTAGGGTTAGGGTTAGGATTAGAGTTGGGTTTAGGGTTAGGGTTTTTGTTAGGGTTAAGGTTAAGATTAGGGTTAGGGTTAGTGTTTGTCTTTGGGTTAGGGTTAGGGTTAGGTTTAGGGTGAGGTTTTGGGTTTGGGTTAGGTTAAGTTTAGGGTTAGGGTTAAGGTTATGATTTCCGTTAGGGTTGGTGTTAGGGTTTATTGTTAATTTTGGGTTAGGGTTAGGGTTAGGGTTAGGGTTAGGGATAGAATTAGGATTAGGATTAGGATTAGGGTTTGGGTTAGTGCTAGGGTTAGGGTTTGGGTTAGGGTTAGGTTTAGGGTTAGGGTTAGGGTAAGGTTTGATTTTGGGTTAGGGTTAGGGTTAGGTTTAGGGTTAGGGTTTGTGTTAGGGTTAGTGTTAGGGTTAGATTTAGGGTTTGGGTTTGGGTTAGGGTTAAGGTTAGGTTTAGGAATAGGATTAGGTTTTGGGTTTGGGTTAGGGTTAGGGTTACGGTTTGGGTTAGGGTTAGGTTTAGGGTTAGGGATAGGGTTAGGGTTTATGTTAGGGTTAGGGTTAGGTTTAGGGTTAGGGTTTGATTTGGGTTAGGGTTAGGGTTAGGGTTTGGGTTAGGGTTAGGTTTTGGGTTAGGGTTAAGGTTATGGTTTCGGTTAGGGTTGGGGTTAGGGTTAGGGTTAAAATTTCGGTTAGGGTTAGGGTTAGGGTTAGGGATAGGATTAGGATTATGGTTAGGGTTTGGGTTAGGGTTAGGTTTAGGTTTACGGTTTGGGTTAGGGTTAGGATTAGGGTAAGGTTTGATTTAGGGTTAGGGTTAGGTTTAGTCATAGGATTAGGGTTTGGGATTGGGTTAGCGTTAGGGTTAGGGTTTGGGTTAAGGTTAGGTTTAGGAGTAGGGTTTGACTTGGGTTAGGGTTAGTGTTAGTGTGAGGGTTAGGGTTAGTGTTTGGGTTAGGGTTAGGTTTAGGGTTAGGGCTTGGGTTAGGTTTAGGGTTAGGGTTATGGTTAGGGTTATGATTTGGTTTGGTTTAGGGTTAGTGTTAGGTTTAGGGTTAGGGTTAGGTTTGTGTTTGGGTTAGGGTTAGGGTTAGGGTTAGGGTTAGGGTTTGGCATAGGGTTAGGGTTAGGGTTTGGATTTGGGTTAGCATTAGATTTAAGGTTAGCATTAGGGTTAGGGTTAGGGTTTGATTTGGGTTAGAGTTAGGGTTAGGGTTTGGCTTAGGGTTACCCTTAGGGTTAGGATTAGGTTGTAGGTTTAGGGTTTGGGTAAGGGTTAGTGTTAGGGGTTGGGTTTAGGCTTAGTATTAGGGTTAGGGTTAAGGTTAGATTTCGGTTTTGTGTTAGTGTTAGGGTTAGTTTTAGGGTTTGGTGCTGGCTTAGGTTTAGGGTTAGGGTTAGGGTTTGGGTTTGGGCTTGGGTTAGGGTTAGGGTTAGGGTTAAGGTTAGGGTTAGGGTTAGAGTTAGGGTTAGGGTTAGGGTTAGAGTTAGGGTTAGGGTTAGGTTTAGGGTTACGGTTACGGTTAGGTTTGCATTTGGGTTAGGGTTAGGGTTAGGGTTAGGGTTAGGGTTTGGGTTAGGGTTAGTGTTAGGGTTTGGATTAGGGTTAGGTTTAGTGTTTGTGTTTGTTTTCGGGTTAGGGTTAGGTTTAGGGTGAGGTTTTGGGTTTGGGTTAGGGTTAGGTTTTGGGTTAGGGTTAAGGTTATGGTTTCGGTTAGGGTTGGGGTTAGGGTTAGGGTTAAAGTTTGGGTTAGGGTTAGGGTTAGGGTTAGGGTTAGGGATAGGATTAGGATTATGGTTAGGTTTGGGTTAGGGTTAGGTTTAGGGTTAGGGTTAGGTTTACGGTTTGGGTTAGGGTTAGGGTTAGGGTAAGGTTTGATTTAGGGTTAGGGTTATGTTTAGTCATAGGATTATGGTTTGGGTTTGGGTTAGCGTTAGGGTTAGGGTTTGGGTTAGGGTTAG
>JAJHUQ010000046.1:3075000-3080000 GCA_035773235.1 Eospalax fontanierii | reverse complement strand
GGTTTAGGGTGAGGTATTGGGTTTGGGTTAGGGTTAGGTTTTGGGTTAGGGTTAAGGTTATGGTTTCGGTTAGGGTTGGGGTTAGGGTTAGGGCTAAAGTTTGGGTTAGGGTTAGGGTTAGGGTTAATGTTAGGGATAGGATTAGGATTATGGTTAGGTTTGGGTTAGGTTTAGGGTTAGGGTTAGGGTTAGGTTTACGGTTTGGGTTAGGGTTAGGTTTAGGGTAAGGTTTGATTTAGGGTTAGGGTTAGGTTTAGTCATAGGATTATGGTTTGGGTTTGGGTTAGCGTTAGGGTTAGGGTTTGGGTTAGGTTTAGGTTTAGGGATAGGGTTTGACTTGGGTTAGGGTTAGTGTTAGGGTGAGGGTTAGGGTTAGTGTTTGTGTTAGGGTTAGGGTTAGGGTTAGGGATTGGGTTAGGGTTAGGGTTAGGGTTAGGGTTAGGGTTAGGATTAGGGTGTAGGGTTAGGGTTAGGGTTAGTGTTTGATTTGGGTTAGGGTTTGGGTTAGGGTTAGGATTAGGGTGTAGGGTTAGGATTAGGGTGTAGTGTTAGGGTTTGGGTAAGGGATAGTGTTAGGGTTTGGGCTTAGGCTTAGTGTTAGCGTTAGGGTTAAGGTTAGATTTCGGTTTTGTGTTAGTGTTAGGGTTAGTTTTAGCGTTTGGTGCTGGGTTAGGTTTAGGGTTAGGGTTAGGGTTTGGGTTTGGGCTTGGGTTAGGGTTAGGGTTAGGGTTAAGGTTAGGGTTAGGGTTAGAGTTAGGGTTAGGGTTAGGGTGAGAATTAGGGTTAGGATTTGCGTTAGGGTTAGGGTTACGGTTAGATTTGCGTTTGGGATAACGTTATTGTTAGGTTTAGTGTTACCGTTAGGGTTAGGGTTTGGGTTAGCGTTAGGGTTAGGATCAGGGTTTCGGTTAGGGTTAGGGATTTGTTTAGGGTTAGGGTTAGGGATAGTGTGAGGTTTAGGTTTTGGTTTAGGGTTAGGGTTAGGGTTAGGGTTATGTTTCGGGTTAGGATTAGGGTTAGGGTAAGGGTTAGGGTTAGGATTTGGGTTAGAGTTAGGGTTTGGGTTAAGGTTATGTTTTGGGTTAGGGTTGGGGTTAGGGTTAGGGTTAAAATTTGGGTTAGGGTTAGGGTTAGGGTTAGGGTTAGGGTTAGGCTTAGGGTTAGGTTTAGGGTTAGGATTAGGGTTAGGGTTACAGTTTGGGTTAGGGTTAGGGTTAGGGTAAGGTTTGATTTAGGGTTAGGGTTAGGGTTAAGTTTAGGGTTAGGGTTTGTGTTAGGGTTAGTGTTAGGGTTAGAGTTAGGGTTTGGGTTTGGGTTAGGGTTAGGGTTAAAGTTTGGGTTAGGGTTAGGTTTATGGTTAAGGATAGGTTTAGGGTTTCTTTAGCATTAGGGTTAGGATTAGGGTTAGGGTTAGGGTTTGATTTGGGTTAGGGTTAGGGTTAGGATTAGGGTTTGGGTTAGGCTTAGGGTTAGGGTTTAGGTTAGGGTTAGGGTTATGGTTTGGTTTAGGATTAGGCTTAGGGTGAGGTTTAGGTTTTCGTTTAGGGTTAGGGTTAGGGTTATGTTTAGGGTTAGGATTAGGGTTAGGGTTAGGGTTAGGGTGATGGTTAGGTTTGGTTTATGATTAGGGTTAGTGCTAGGGTTTGGTTTAGGGTTATGGTTAGGGTTCGGTGTTAGGGGTTAGGGGTTATGGTTAGGGTTAGGATTAGGTTTTGGGTTAGGGTTAGTGTTAATGTTAGGGTTTGGGTGAGGGTTAGGGTTAGGGTTAGAGTTTCTGTTAGGGTTAGGGTTATGGTTAGGGTTAGGGTTTAGGTTAGGGTTAGGGTTTCGGTTAGGGTTAGGATTAGGTTTAGGGTTAGAGTTAGGTTTAGGGTTAGTTTTAGTGTTAGGTTTTGGATTAGGGTTAGGGTTAGGGTTAGGGTTAGGGTTAGTGTTACAGTTTGGTTTAGATTTAGGGTTAGGGTTCAGGGTTAGGTCTTAGGAGTTATGGTTAGGGTTAGCGTTAGGGTTTGGGTTAGGGTTAGTGTTAATGTTAGGGTTTGGGTTAGGATTAGGGTTAGGGTTAGGGTTTGGGTTACGGTTAGAGTTAGGATTAGGTTAGGGTTAGTGTTTGTGTTTGGTTTAGCGTTAGGGTTAGATTTATGGTGAGGTTTTGGTTTTGGTTTAGAGTTAGGTTTAGGGTTAGGGTTAGGGTTATGGTTTGGGTTAGGGTTAGTGTTACGGTTAGGCTTTGGGTTAGGGTTAGGGTTAGGGTTAGGGTAAGGGTTAGAGATGGGTTTAGGTTTAGGGTTTGGGTTAGGTTTAGGGTTAGGATTAGGGTTAGGGTTAGGGTTATGTTTTGGGTTAGGGTTAGGGTTAGGTTTAGGGTTTGGGTTAGGGTTAAGGTTAGAGTAAGGATTATGGTTAGGGTTAGGGTTTGGGTTAGGGTTAAGGTTAGAGTTAGGATTATGGTTAGGGTTAGGGTTTGGGTTAGGGTTAGGTTTAGGGTTACGGTTAGGGTTAGGTTTAGGTATAGGGTTTCGGTTAGGGTTAGGGTTAGGATTAGGGTTGGGGTTAGGGTTAGGGTTTAGATTAGGGTTAGGCTTAAGATTAGGTTTAGGGTTAGTGTTTGTCTTTGGGTTAGGGTTAGGGTTAGGTTTAGGGTGAGGTTTTGGGTTTGGGTTAGGTTAGGTTTAGGGTTAGGGTTAAGGTTATGATTTGGGTTAGGGTTGGGGTAAGGGTTAGGGTTAATTTTGGGTTAGGGTTAGGGTTAGGGTTAGTTTTAGGGTTAGGGATAGGCTTAGGGTTTGTGGTAGGGTTAGGATTAGGGTTAGGTTTAGGTTTAGGGTTTGATTTGGGTTAGGGTCAGTGTTTGGGTGAGGGTTAGGCTTAGTGTTTGGGTTAGGGTTAGGGTTAGGTTTGGGTTTTCGGTTAGGGTTAGGGTTACGGTTTGACATAGGGTTAGGGTTAGGGTTATTGTTAGGATTAGGGTTAGGTTTTGGGTTAGCATTAGAGTTAGGGTTAGGGTTGGGGATACGGTTAGGGTTTGTGTTGGGGTTAGGGTTAGGGTTAGGGTTTGGGTTAGGGTTAGGGTTAGGGTTTTGTTTAGCGTTAGGGTTAGGGTTAGGGTTAGGCTTAGGGATAAGGTTTAGGTTCGGGTTAGGATTAGGGTTAGAGTTAGCGTTAGGTTTAGGTTTAGTGTTAGGGTTTGGGTTAGGGTTCGGATTAGGGTTAGGGTTAGGGTTTGTGTTAGGGTTAGGGTTAGGGTTAGTGTTTAGGTTAGGGTTAGGCTTTCGTTTAGGGTTAGGATTAGGGTTAGGGTTAGGTTTAGGGTTCAGGTTAGTGTTAGGGTTAGGGTTTGGGTTTGGATTAGGTTTAGAGTTAGTGTTTCGGTTTGGGTTAGGATTAGGGTTAGGGTTAGTGTTAGGGTTAGGGTTTGGGATTGGGTTAGGGTTAGGGTTAGGGTTAGGGTTTGGTTTAGGGTTAGGGTTAGGGTTAGGGTTTGAATTAGAGTTAGGGTTAGGGTTTGGATTATGGTTAGGGTTACGGTTACCATTAGGGTTTGGTTTAGGGTTAGGGTTAGGTTTAGAGTTAGGGTTTGGGTTTGGGTTAAGGTTAGGATTAGGGTTAAGGTTAGGGTTAGGGTTAGGTTTAGGTATAGGTTTTCGGGTAATGTTAGGGTTAGGATTAGGGTTGGGGTTAGGGTTAGGGTTTTTGTTAGGGTTAAGGTTAAGATTAGGGTTAGGCTTAAGATTAGGTTTAGGGTCAGTGTTTGTCTTTGGGTTAGGGTTAGGGTTAGGTTTAGGGTGAGGTTTTGGGTTTGGGTTAGGTTAAGTTTAGGGTTAGGGTTAAGGTTATGATTTGGGTTAGGGTTGGTGTTAGGGTTTATTGTTAATTTTGGGTTAGGGTTAGGGTTAGGGTTAGGCATAGGGATAGAATTAGGATTAGGATTAGGATTAGGGTTTGGGTTAGTGTTAGGGTTAGGGTTTGGGTTAGGGTTAGGTTTAGGGTTAGGATAAGGTTTTATTTTGGGTTAGGGTTAGGGTTAGGTTTAGGGTTAGGGTTTGTGTTAGGGTTAGTGTTAGGGTTAGAGTTAGGGTTTGGGTTTGGATTAGGGTTAGGTTTAGGTTTAGGAATAGGATTAGGTTTTGGGTTTGGGTTAGGGTTAGGGTTAGGGTTTGGGTTAGGGTTAGGTGTAGGGTTAGGGATAGGGTTAGGGTTTATGTTAGGGTTAGGGTTAGGTTTAAGGTTAGGGTTTGATTTGGGTTAGGGTTAGGGTTAGGGTTTGGGTTAGGGTTAGGTTTTGGGTTAGGGTTAAGGTTATGGTTTCGGTTAGGATTGGGGTTAGGGTTAGGGTTAAAATTTCGGTTAGGGTTAGGGTTAGGGTTAGGGATAGGATTAGGATTATGGTTAGGGTTTGGGTTAGGGTTAGGGTTAGGTTTACGGTTTGGGTTAGGGTTAGGGATAGGGTAAGGTTTGATTTAGGGTTAGCGTTAGGTTTAGTCATAGGATTAGGGTTTGGGTTTGGGTTAGCGTTAGGGTTAGGGTTTGGGTTAAGGTTAGGTTTAGGGATAGGGTTTGACTTGGGTTAGGGTTAGTGTTAGTGTGAGGGTTAGGGTTAGTGTTTGGGTTAGGGTTAGGGTTAGGGTTAGGGGTTGGTTTAGGGTTAGGGTTAGGGTTATGGTTAGGGTTATGGTTTGGTTTGGTTTAGGGTTAGTGTTAGGTTTAGGGTTAGGGTTAGGTTTGGGTTTGGGTTAGGGTTAGGGTTAGGGTTAGGGTAAGGGTCAGGCTTAGGTTAAGGGTAAGATTTAAGGTTAGGGTTAGGGTTTGGATTTGGGTTAACATTAGATTTAGGGATAGGGTTAGGGTTAGGGTTAGGGTTTGATTTGGGTTAGGGTTAGGGTTAAGGTTTGGCTTAGGGTTACCGTTAGGGTTAGGATTAGGGTGTAGGTTTAGGGTTTGGGTAAGGGTTAGTGTTAGGGTTTGGGTTTAGGCGTAGTATTAGGGTTACGGTTAAGGTT
>JAJHUQ010000046.1:3070000-3072500 GCA_035773235.1 Eospalax fontanierii | reverse complement strand
TGTGTTAGTGTTAGGGTTAGTTTTAGCGTTTGGTGCTGGGTTAGGTTTAGGGTTAGGGTTAGGGTTTGGGTTTGGGCTTGGGTTAGGGTTAGGCTTAGGGTTAAGGTTAGGGTTAGGGTTAGAGTTAGGGTTAGGGTTAGGGTGAGAATTAGGGTTAGGATTTGGGTTAGGGTTAGGGTTACGGTTAGATTTGCGTTTGGGATAACGTTATTGTTAGGTTTAGTGTTACCGTTAGGGTTAGGGTTTGGGTTAGCGTTAGGGTTAGGATCAGGGTTTCGGTTAGGGTTAGGGATTTGTTTAGGGTTAGGGCTAGGGATAGTGTGAGGTTTAGGTTTTCGTTTAGGGTTAGGGTTAGGGTTAGGGTTATGTTTCGGGTTAGGATTAGGGTTAGGGTAAGGGTTAGGGTTAGGATTTGGGTTAGAGTTAGGGTTTGGGTTAAGGTTATGTTTTGGGTTAGGGTTGGGGTTAGGGTTAGGGTTAAAATTTGGGTTAGGGTTAGGGTTAGGGTTAGGGTTAGGGTTAGGCTTAGGGTTAGGTTTAGGGTTAGGATTAGGGTTAGGGTTACAGTTTGGGTTAGGGTTAGGGTTAGGGTAAGGTTTGATTTAGGGTTAGGGTTAGGGTTAAGTTTAGGGTTAGGGTTTGTGTTAGGGTTAGTGTTAGGGTTAGAGTTAGGGTTTGGGTTTGGGTTAGGGTTAGGGTTAAAGTTTGGGTTAGGGTTAGGTTTATGGTTAAGGATAGGTTTAGGGTTTCTTTAGCATTAGGGTTAGGATTAGGGTTAGGGTTAGGGTTTGATTTGGGTTAGGGTTAGGGTTAGGATTAGGGTTTGGGTTAGGCTTAGGGTTAGGGTTTAGGTTAGGGTTAGGGTTATGGTTTGGTTTAGGATTAGGCTTAGGGTGAGGTTTAGGTTTTCGTTTAGGGTTAGGGTTAGGGTTATGTTTAGGGTTAGGATTAGGGTTAGGGTTAGGGTTAGGGTGATGGTTAGGTTTGGTTTATGATTAGGGTTAGTGCTAGGGTTTGGTTTAGGGTTATGGTTAGGGTTCGGTGTTAGGGGTTAGGGGTTATGGTTAGGGTTAGGATTAGGTTTTGGGTTAGGGTTAGTGTTAATGTTAGGGTTTGGGTGAGGGTTAGGGTTAGGGTTAGAGTTTCTGTTAGGGTTAGGGTTATGGTTAGGGTTAGGGTTTAGGTTAGGGTTAGGGTTTCGGTTAGGGTTAGGATTAGGTTTAGGGTTAGAGTTAGGTTTAGGGTTAGTTTTAGTGTTAGGTTTTGGATTAGGGTTAGGGTTAGGGTTAGGGTTAGGGTTAGTGTTACAGTTTGGTTTAGATTTAGGGTTAGGGTTCAGGGTTAGGTCTTAGGAGTTATGGTTAGGGTTAGCGTTAGGGTTTGGGTTAGGGTTAGTGTTAATGTTAGGGTTTGGGTTAGGATTAGGGTTAGGGTTAGGGTTTGGGTTACGGTTAGAGTTAGGATTAGGTTAGGGTTAGTGTTTGTGTTTGGTTTAGCGTTAGGGTTAGATTTATGGTGAGGTTTTGGTTTTGGTTTAGAGTTAGGTTTAGGGTTAGGGTTAGGGTTATGGTTTGGGTTAGGGTTAGTGTTACGGTTAGGCTTTGGGTTAGGGTTAGGGTTAGGGTTAGGGTAAGGGTTAGAGATGGGTTTAGGTTTAGGGTTTGGGTTAGGTTTAGGGTTAGGATTAGGGTTAGGGTTAGGGTTATGTTTTGGGTTAGGGTTAGGGTTAGGTTTAGGGTTTGGGTTAGGGTTAAGGTTAGAGTAAGGATTATGGTTAGGGTTAGGGTTTGGGTTAGGGTTAAGGTTAGAGTTAGGATTATGGTTAGGGTTAGGGTTTGGGTTAGGGTTAGGTTTAGGGTTACGGTTAGGGTTAGGTTTAGGTATAGGGTTTCGGTTAGGGTTAGGGTTAGGATTAGGGTTGGGGTTAGGGTTAGGGTTTAGATTAGGGTTAGGCTTAAGATTAGGTTTAGGGTTAGTGTTTGTCTTTGGGTTAGGGTTAGGGTTAGGTTTAGGGTGAGGTTTTGGGTTTGGGTTAGGTTAGGTTTAGGGTTAGGGTTAAGGTTATGATTTGGGTTAGGGTTGGGGTAAGGGTTAGGGTTAATTTTGGGTTAGGGTTAGGGTTAGGGTTAGTTTTAGGGTTAGGGATAGGCTTAGGGTTTGTGGTAGGGTTAGGATTAGGGTTAGGTTTAGGTTTAGGGTTTGATTTGGGTTAGGGTCAGTGTTTGGGTGAGGGTTAGGCTTAGTGTTTGGGTTAGGGTTAGGGTTAGGTTTGGGTTTACGGTTAGGGTTAGGGTTACGGTTTGACATAGGGTTAGGGTTAGGGTTATTGTTAGGATTAGGGTTAGGTTTTGGGTTAGCATTAGAGTTAGGGTTAGGGTTAGGGATACGGTTAGGGTTTGTGTTAGGGTTAGGGTTAGGGTTAGGGTTTGGGTTAGGGTTAGGGTTAGGGTTTTGTTTAGCGTTAGGGTTAGGGTTAGGGTTAGGCTTAGGGATAAGGTTT
>JAJHUQ010000046.1:3057500-3060000 GCA_035773235.1 Eospalax fontanierii | reverse complement strand
TTTAGGGTTAGTGTTAATGTTAGGGTTTGGGTGAGGGTTAGGGTTAGGGTTAGGGTTTCTGTTAGGGTTAGGGTTATGGTTAGGTTTAGGGTTTAGGTTAGGGTTAGGGTTTCGGTTAGGGTTAGGGTTAGGGTTAATGTTTAGGTTAGGGTTAGGCTTTCGTTTAGGGTTAGGATTAGGGTTAGTGTTAGGTTTAGGGTTCAGGTTAGTGTTAGGGTTAGGGTTTGGGTTTGAATTAGGTTAATAGTTAGGGTTTTGGTTTGGGTTAGGGTTAGGGTTAGGGTTAGGGTTAGGGTTAGGGTTTGGGATTGGGTTAGGTTTAGGTTTAGGGTTAGGGTTTGGTTTAGGGTTAGGGTTAGGGTTAGGGTTTGAGTTAGATTTAGGGTTAGGGTTTGGATTATGGTTAGGGTTACGGTTACGATTAGGGTTTGGTTTAGGGTTAGGGTTAGGGTTAGAGTTAGGGTTTGGGTTTGGGTTAAGCTTAGGATTAGGGTTAGAGTTAGGGTTAGGGTTAGGTTTAGGTATAGGGTTTCGGGTAGGGTTAGGGTTAGGATTAGGGTTGGGGTTAGGGTTAGGGTTTTTGTTAGGGTTGTGTTAAGATTAGGGTTAGGGTTAGTGTTTGTCTTTGGGTTAGGGTTAGTGTTAGGTTTAGTGTGAGGTTTTGGGTTTGGGTTAGGTTAAGATTAGGGTTAGGGTTAAGGTTATGATTTGGGTTAGGGTTGGTGTTAGGGTTTATTGTTAATTTTGGGTTAGGGTTAGGGTTAGGGATAGAATTAGGATTAGGATTAGGATTAGGGTTTGGGTTAGTGTTAGGGTTAGGGTTTGGGTTAGAGTTAGGTTTAGGGTTAGGTTAAGGTTTGATTTTGGGTTAGGGTTAGGGTTAGTTTTAGGGTTAGGGTTTGTGTTAGGGTTAGTGTTAGGGTTAGGGTTAGGGTTTGGGTTTGGTTTAGGGTTAGGGTTAGGTTTAGGAATAGGATTAGGTTTTGGGTTTGGGTTAGGGTTAGGGTTAGGGTTTGGGTTAGGTTTAGGTTTAGGGTTAGGGATAGGGTTAGGGTTTATGTTAGGGTTAGGGTTAGGTTTAGGGTTAGGGTTTGATTTGGGTTAGGATTAGTGTTAGGGTGAGGGTTTGGTTTGGGTTAGGGTTAGTGTTAGGGTTAGGGTTAGGGTTAAGGGTTGGATTAGGATTAGGGGTAGGGTTATGGTTAGGGTTAGGCTTTGGTTTGGTTTAGGCTTAGTGTTAGGTTTAGGGTTAGGGTTAGGTTGGGGTTTAGGGTTAGGGTTATGGTTGGGGTTTGGCATAGGGTTAGGGTTAGGGTTAAAGTTAGGGTTAGGGTTTGGATTTGGGTTAGCATTAGAGTTAGGGTTAGGGTTAGGTTTAGGGTTGGGTTTAGGGCTAGGTTTTGGGTTAGGGTTAGGGTTATGTTTTGGCTTAGGCTTAGAGTTAGGGTTAGGGTTAGGGTTAGAGTTAGGGTCAGGGTTTGGGTTAATGTTAGGGGTAGGGTTAGGGTATGGGTATGGGATAACGTTAGGGTTAGGTTTAGGCTTAGGGTTAGTTTTAGGGTTAGGTTTTGGATTAGGGTTAGGGGGTGGATTAGGGTTTTCTTTAGGGTTAGGGTTAGGGTTAGGGTTAGGGTTTGGTTTAGGGTTAGGCTAAGGGTTAGGGTTAGGGTTAGGTTTTCGGTTAGGTTTAGTGTTAGGGTTAGGGTTAGGGTTAGGATTAGGGTTAGTGTTAGGGATAGGGTTAGGGTTAGGTTTAGGGATAGGGTTAGGGTTAGGTTTAGTAATAGTGTTAGGGATAGGTTTACGGTTAGGGTTAGGGTTAGGGTTTAGGTTAGGGTTAGGGTTAGGTTTAGGGTTAGGGTTAGGGTTAGGGTTAGGATTAGGGTTAGGTTTACGGTTAGGGTTTGATTTCGGTTAGGGTTAGTGTTAGGGTGAGGGTTAGGGTTAGTTTTTGGGTTAGGGTTAGGGTTAGGTTTGGGTTTAGGGTTAGGGTTAGGGTTAGGGTTAGGATTAGGGTTAGGGATTGACATAGGGTTAGGGTTAGGGTTATGGTTAGGTTTAGGGTTAGGTTTTGGGTTAGCATTAGAGTTAGGGTTAGGGTTAGGGATACGGTTAGGGTTTGTGTTAGGTTTAGCGTTAGGGTTAGGGTAAGGGTTTGGTTTGGGTTAGGGTTAGTGTTAGGGTTAGGTTTAGGGTTAGTGTTAGCGTTAGGGTTTGGTTTGGGTTAGGGTTAGTTTTAGGGTTAGGGTTAGGGTTAGGTTTGGGTCTAGGGCTAGGTTTAGCGTTAGGGTTAGGGTTAGGGTTTGGCTTAGGGTTAGGGTTAGGGTTAGGATTAGGGTTAGGGTTAGGGTTAGGGTTTCGGTTTGGGTTAATGTTAGGGTTTGGGTTTAGGCTTAGTGTTAGGGTTAGGGTTAAGGTTAGATTTTGGTTTTGTGTTAGCGTTAGGGTTAGTTTTAGGGTTTGGTGCTGGGTTAGGTTTAGGGTTAGGGTTTGGGTTTGC
>JAJHUQ010000046.1:3020000-3055000 GCA_035773235.1 Eospalax fontanierii | reverse complement strand
AGGGTTAGTGTTAGTGTTAGGGTTTGGGATTGGGTTAGGTTTAGGGTTAGGGTTAGGGTTTGGTTTAGGGTTAGGTTTAGGGTTAGGGTTTGAGTTAGAGTTAGGGTTAGGGTTTGGATTATGGTTAGGGTTACGGTTACGATTAGGGTTTGGTTTAGGGTTAGGGTTAGGGTTAGAGTTAGGGTTTGGGTTTGGGTTAAGGTTAGGATTAGGGTTAGAGTTAGGGTTAGGGTTAGGGTTAGGGTTAGGGTTAGGGTTAGGGTTAGGGTTAGGGTTTTTGTTAGGGTTGTGTTAAGATTAGGGTTAGGGTTAGTGTTTGTCTTTGGGTTAGGGTTAGTGTTAGGTTGAGGGTGGGGTTTGGGGTATGGGTTAGGTTAAGTTTAGGGTTAGGGTTAAGGTTATGATTTGGGTTAGGGTTGGTGTTAGGGTTTATTGCTAATTTTGGGTTAGGGTTAGGGTTAGGGTTAGGGATAGAATTAGGATTAGGATTAGGATTAGGGTTTGGGTTAGTGTTAGGGTTAGGGTTTGGGTTAGAGTTAGGTTTAGGGTTAGGTTAAGGTTTGATTTTGGGTTAGGGTTAGGGTTAGTTTTAGGGTTAGGGTTTGTGTTAGGGTTTGTGTTAGGGTTAGTGTTAGGGTTAGAGTTAGGGTTTGGGTTTGGTTTAGGGTTAGGATTAGGTTTAGGAATAGGATTAGGTTTTGGGTTTGGGTTAGGTTTAGGGTTAGGGTTTGGGTTAGGTTTAGGTTTAGGGTTAGGGATAGGGTTAGGGTTTATGTTAGGGTTAGGGTTAGGTTTAGGGTTAGGGTTTGATTTGGGTTAGGATTAGTGTTAGGGTGAGGGTTTGGTTTGGGTTAGGGTTAGTGTTAGGGTTAGGGTTAGGGTTAAGGGTTGGATTAGGATTAGGGGTAGGGGTAGGGTTATGGTTAGGGTTAGGCTTTGGTTTGGTTTAGGGTTAGTGTTAGGTTTAGGGTTAGGGTTAGGTTGGGGTTTAGGGTTAGGGTTAGGGTTGGGGTTTGGCATAGGTTTAGGGTTAGGGTTAAGTTTACGGTTAGGGTTTGGATTTGGGTTAGCATTAGAGTTAGGGTTAGGGTTAGGTTTAGGGTTGGGTTTAGGGCTAGGTTTTTTTGTTAGGGTTAGGGTTATGTTTTGGCTTAGGCTTAGAGTTAGGGTTAGGGTTAGGGTTAGAGTTAGGGTCAGGGTCTGGGTTAATGTTAGGGTTAGGTTTAGGGTCTGGGTATGGGATAACGCTAGGGTTAGGTTCAGGCGTAGGGTTAGTTTTAGGGTTAGGGTTTGGATTAGGGTTAGGGTTAGGATTAGGGTTTTCTTTAGGGTTAGGGTTAGGGTTAGGGTTAGGGTTTGGTTTAGGGTTAGGCTAAGGTTTAGGGTTAGGGTTAGGTTTTCGGTTAGGTTTAGCGTTAGGGTTAGGGTTAGGGTTAGATTTAGGGGTAGTGTTAGGGATAGGGTTAGGGTTAGGTTTAGGGATAGTGTGAGGGATAGGTTTACGGTTAGGGTTAGGGTTAGGGTTTAGGTCAGGGTTAGGGTTTCGGTTAGGGTTAGGATTAATTTTAGGGTTAGAGTTAGATTTAGGGTTAATTTTAGTGTTAGGGTTTGGTTTTGGATTAGGGGTAGAGTTAAGTTTAGGGTTAGTGTTAGGGTTTGGGTTAGGGTTAAGATTAGGTTTTGGGTTAGGGTTAGGGTTAGTGTTAGGGTTATGGTTAGGGTTAGGGTTAGGGTTAGGGTTACGGTTACAGTTTGATTTAGATTTGGGGTTAGGGTTCGGGGTTAGCTCTTAGGGGTTATGGTTAGGGTTAGCGTTAGGGTTTGGGTTAGGGTTAGTGTTAGTGTTAGGGTTTGGGTTAGAATTAGGGTTAGGGTTAATGTTAGGGTTTGGCTTAGGGTTAGGTTTAGGGTTAGGGTTTGGGTTACGGTTAGCGTTTGGATTAGGTTAGGGTTAGTGTTTGTGTTTGGTTTAGCGTTAGGGTTAGATTTATGGTGAGGTTTTTGTTTTGGTTTAGAGTTAGGTTTAGGGTTAGGGTTAGGGTTATGGTTTGGGTTAGGGTTAGGGTTACGGTTAGGCTTTGGTTAGGGTTAGGGTTAGGGATAGGGTTAGGGTTAGGGTTAGGGTTGGGTTTAGTTTTAGGGTTGGGGTTAGGTTTGGGGTTAGATTTGGTTTTAGGGTTAGGGTTTTGTTTTGGGTTAGGGTTATGGTTAGGTTTAGGGTTTGGGTTAGGGTTAAGGTTAGAGTTAGGATTATGGTTAGGGTTAGGGTTTGTGTTAGGGTTAAGGTTAGAGTTAGGATTATGGTTAGGGTTAGGGTTTGCGTGAGGGTTACGGTTAGGGCTAGGGTTAGGGTTAGGTTTAGGTATAGGGTATCGGTTAGGGTTAGGGTTCGGATTAGGGTTGGGTTTAGGGTTAGGGTTTGGATTAGGGTTAGGCTTAATATTAGGTTTAGGGTTAGTGTTTGTCTTTGGGTTAGGGTTAGGGTTAGGTATAGGGTGAGGTTTTGGGTTTGGGTTAGGTTAGGTTTAGGGTTAGGGTTAAGGTTATGATTTGGGTTAGGGTTGGGGTTAGGGTTAGGGTTAATTTTGGGTAGGGTTAGGGTTAGGGTTAGGGTTAGGTTTAGGGTTAGGGATAGGCTTAGGGTTTGTGGTAGGGTTAGGATTAGGGTTAGGTTTAGGTTTAGGGTTTGATTTGGGTTAGGGTTAGTGTTAGGGTGAGGGGTAGGGTTAGTGTTTGGGTTAGGGTTAGGGTTAGGTTTGGGTTTAGGGTTAGGGTTAGGGTTAGGATTAGGGTTAGGTTTAGGTTTAGGGTTTGATTTGCGTTAGGGTTAGTGTTAGGGTGAGGGGTAGGGTTAGTGTTTGGGTTAGTGTTAGGGTTAGGTTTGGGTTTAGGGTTAGGTTTAGGGTTACGGTTTCACATAGGGTTAGGGTTAGGGTTATTGTTAGGGTTAGGGTTAGGTTTTGGGTAAGTATTAGAGTTAGGGTTAGGGTTAGGGATACGGTTAGGGTTTGTGTTAGGGTTAGGGTTAGGGTTAGGGTTAGGGTTAGCCTTTGGGTTAGGGTTAGGGTTAGGGTTTGGTTTAGCATTAGTGTTAGGGTTAGGGTTAGGGTTATTTTTAGGGATAAGGTTTAGGTTCGGGTTAGGATTAGGGTTAGAGTTAGCGTTAGGTTTTGGTTTAGTGTTAGGGTTTCGGTTAGGGTTCGGATTAGGGTTAGGGTTAGGGTTTGTGTTAGGGTTAGGGTTAGGGTTAATGTTTAGGTTAGGGTTAGGCTATCGTTTAGGGTTAGGATTAGGGTTAGTGTTAGGTTAAGGGTTCAGGTTAGTGTTAGGGTTAGGGTTTGGTTTTGAATTAGGTTTAGAGTTAGGGTTTTGGTTTGGGTTAGGGTTAGGGTTAGGGTTAGGGTTAGGGTTAGGGTTAGGGTTTGGGATTGGGTTAGGTTTAGGGTTAGGGTTAGGGTTTGGTTTAGGGTTAGGTTTAGGGTTAGGGTTTGAGTTAGAGTTAGGGTTAGGGTTTGGATTATGGTTAGGGTTACGGTTACGATTAGGGTTTGGTTTAGGGTTAGGGTTAGGTTTAGAGTTAGGGTTTGGGTTTGGGTTAAGGTTAGGATTAGGGTTAGAGTTAGTGTTAGGGTTAGGTTTAGGTATAGGGGTTCGGGTAGGGTTAGGGTTAGGATTAGGGTTGGGGTTAGGGTTAGGGTTTTTGTTAGGGTTAGGGTTAAGATTAGGGTTAGGGTTAGTGTTTGTCTTTGTGTTAGGGTTAGGGTTAGGTTTAGGGTGAGGTTTTGGGTTTGGGTTAGGTTAAGTTTAGGGTTAGGGTTAAGGTTATGATTTGGGTTAGGGTTGTTGTTAGGGTTGATTGTTAATTTTGGGTTAGGGTTAGGGTTAGGGTTAGGGTTAGGGATAGAATTAGGATTAGGATTAGGATTAGGGTTTGTGTTAGTGTTAGTGTTAGGGTTAGGGTTTGGGTTAGAGTTAGGTTTAGGGTTAGGTTAAGGTTTGATTTTGGGTTAGGGTTAGGGTTAGGTTTAGGGTTAGGGTTTGTGTTAGGGTTAGTGTTAGGGTTAGAGTTAGGGTTTGGGTTTGGTTTAGGGTTAGGGTTAGGTTTAGGAATAGGATTAGGTTTTGGGTTTGGGTTAGGGTTAGGGTTAGGGTTTGGGTTAGGTTTAGGTTTAGGGTTAGGGATAGGGTTAGGGTTTTTGTTGGGGTTAGGGTTGGGGTTAGGGTTGGGGGTTGATTTGGGTTAGTGTTCGTGTTAGGGTGAGGGATTGGTATGGGTAAGGGTTAGTGTTAGGGTTAGGGTTAGGGTTAAGGGTTGGAATAGGATTAGGGGTAGGGTTATGGTTAGGGTTAGGCTTTGGTTTATTTTAGGGTTAGTGTTAGGTTTAGGGTTATGGTTAGGTTTGGGTTTAGGGTTAGGGTTAGGGTTGGGTTTGGCATAGGGTTAGGGTTAGGGTTAAGGTTAGGGTTAGGGTTTGGATTTGGGTTAGCATTAGAGTTAGGGTTAGGGTTAGGTTTAGGGTTGGGTTTAGGGCTAGGTTTTGGGTTAGGGTTAGGGTTATGTTTTGGCTTAGGCTTAGAGTTAGGGTTAGGGTTAGGGTTAGAGTTAGGGCCAGGGTTTGGGTTAATGTTAGGGTTAGTGTTAGGGTATGGGCATGGGATAACGTTAGGGTTAGGTTTAGGCTTAGGGTTAGTTTTAGGGTTAGGGTTTGGATTAGGGTTAGGGTTAGGATTAGGGTTTTCTTTAGGGTTAGGGTTAGGGTTAGGGTTAGGGTTTGGTTTAGGGTTAGGCTAAGGGTTAGGGTTAGGGTTAGGTTTTCGGTTAGGTTTAGGGTTAGGGTTAGGGTTAGGGTTAGGATTAGGGTTATTGTTAGGGATAGGGTTAGGGTTAGGTTTAGGGATAGTGTTAGGGATAGGTTTACGGTTAGGGTTAGGGTTAGGGTTTAGGTTAGGGTTAGGGTTAGGTTTAAGGTTAGGGTTAGGGTTAGGGTTAGGATTAGGGTTAGGTTTACGGTTAAGGTTTGATTTCGGTTAGGGTTAGTGTTAGGGTGAGGGTTAGGGTTAGTTTTTGGGTTAGGGTTAGGGTTAGGTTTGGGTTTAGGGTTAGGGTTAGGGTTAGGGTTAGGATTAGGTTTAGGGATTGACATAGGGTTAGGGTTAGGGTTATGGTTAGGTTTAGGGTTAATTTTTGGGTTAGCATTAGAGTTAGGGTTAGGGTTAGGGGGACGGCTAGGGGTGGTGATAGGGTTAGCGGAAGGGTTAGGGTAAGGGTTTGGTTTGGGTTAGGGTTAGTGTTAGGGTTAGGTTTAGGGTTAGTGTTAGCGTTAGGGTTTGGTTTGGGTTAGGGTTAGTCTTAGGGTGAGGGTTAAGGTTAGGTTTGGGTTTAGGGCTAGGTTTAGCGTTAGGGTTAGGGTTAGGGTTTGGCTTAGGGTTAGGGTTAGGGTAAGGATTAGGGTTAGGGTTAGGGTTAGAGTTTGGGTTAGGGTTAATGTTAGGGTTTGGGTTTAGGCTTAGTGTTAGGGTTAGGGTTAAGGTTAGATTTTGGTTTTGTGTTAGTATTAGGGTTAGTTTTAGGGTTTGGTGCTGGGTTAGGTTTAGGGTTAGGGTTTGGGTTTGGGCTTGGCTTAGGGTTAGGGTTAGGGTTAAGGTTAGGCTTAGGATTACGGTTAGGTTTGGGTTTGGGTTAACGTTATTGTTAGGTTTAGTGTTACCTTTAGGATTAGGTTTGGGTTAGCGTTAGGGTTAGGATTAGGGTTTCGAATAGGGTTAGGGTTTTGGTTAGGGTTAGGGTTAGGGTTAGTGTGAGGTTTAGGATTTCGTTTAGGGTTACTGTTAGGGTTAGTGTTAAGTTTAGGTTTAGTATTAGGGTTAGGGTTAGGGTTAGGGTTAGGGTTAGAGTTAGGGTTAGGGTTAGTGTTACAGTTTGGTTTAGATTTAGGGTTAGGTTTCGGGGTTAGGTCTTAGGGGTTAAGGTTAGGGTTAGTGTTAGGGTTTGGGTTAGGGTTATTGTTAGTGTTAGGGTTTGGGTAAGGAATATGGTTAGGGTTAGGGTTAGGGTTAGTGTTTGGCTTAGGGTTAGGGTTAGGGTTTGGGTTTGGGTTACGGGTAGAGTTAGGATTAGGTTAGGGTTAGTGTTTGTGTTTGGTTTAGCGTTAGGTTTAGATTCAGGTTGAGGTTTTGGTTTTGGTTTACAGTTAGGTTTAGGGTTAGGGTTAGGGTTATCGTTTGGGTTAGGGTTAGGGTTACGGTTAGGCTTTGGGTTAGGGTTAGGGTTAGAGTTAGGGTTATGGTTAGGGTTAGGGTTTGGGTTAGGTTTACGTTTAGGGTTAGGGTTAGGGTTAGGTTTAGGTATAGGGTTTCGGTTAGGGTTAGGGTTAGGATTAGGGTTGCGGTTAGGGTTAGGGTTTGGATTAGGTTTAGGTTTAAGATTAGGGTTAGGGTTAGTGTTTGTCTTTGGGTTAGGGTTAGGGTTAGGTTTAGGGTGAGGTTTTGGGTTTGGGTTAGGTTAGGTTTAGGGTTAGGGTTAACGTTATGATTTGGGTTAGGGTTGGGGTTAGGGTTAGGGTTAATTTTGGGTTAGGGTTAGGGTTAGGGTTAGGGTTAGGGTTAGGGTTAGGGTTAGGGTTAGGGTTAGGGATAGGCTTAGGGTTTGTGGTAGGGTTAGGATTAGGGTTAGATTTAGGGTTAGGGTTTGATTTTTGTTAGGGTTAGGGTTAGGTTTGGGTTTAGCGTTAGGGTTAGTTTTAGTGTTAGGGTTAGGGTTACGGTTTGACATAGGGTTAGGATTAGGGTTATTGTTAGGGTTAGGGTTAGGTTTTGGGTTAGCATTAGAGTTAGGGTTAGGGTTAGGGATACGTTTTGGTTTTGTGTTAGGGTTAGGGTTAGGGTTAGGGTTACGTTTTGGGTTAATGTTAGTGTTAGGGTTTGGTTTAGCGTTAGGGTTAGGTTTAGGTTTAGGGATAGGGATAAGGTTTAGGTTCGGGTTAGGATTAGGGTTAGGGTTAGCGTTAGGTTTAGGTTTAGTGTTAGGGTTTGGGTTAGGGTTCGGTTTAGGGTTAGGGTTAGGCTTTGTGTTAGGGTTAGGGTTAGGATTAGGGTTTGGGTTAGGGTTAGTGTTAGGGTTTGGGTTAGGGTTAGGTTTAGGGTTTGTGTTAGGGTTAGGGTTAGGGTTAGGTTTAGGGTTAGTTTTAGGGTAGGATTAGGGTTAGGGTTAGGGTTAGGGTTAGGGTTAGGTATAGGGTTTCGGGTAGGGTTAGGGTTAGGATTAGGGTTGGGGTTAGGGTTAGGGTTTTTGTTAGGGTTAGGGTTAAGATTAGGGTTAGGGTTAGTGTTTGTCTTTGGGTTAGGGTTAGGGTTAGGTTTAGGGTGAGGTTTTGGGTTTGGGTTAGGTTAAGTTTAGGGTTAGGGTTAAGGTTATGATTTGGGTTAGGGTTGGTGTTAGGGTTGATTGTTAATTTTGGGTTAGGGTTAGGGTTAGGGTTAGGGTTAGGGATATAATTAGGATTAGGTTTAGGATTAGGGTTTGTGTTAGTGTTAGTGTTAGGGTTAGGGTTTGGGTTAGAGTTAGGTTTAGGGTAAGGTTAAGGTTTGATTTTGGGTAAGGGTTAGGGTTAGGTTTAGGGTTAGGGTTTGTGTTAGGGTTAGTGTTAGGGTTAGAGTTAGGGTTTGGGTTTGGTTTAGGGTTAGGGTTAGGTTTAGGAATAGGATTAGGTTTTGGGTTTGGGTTAGGGTTAGGGTTAGGGTTTGCGTTAGGTTTAGGTTTAGGGTTAGGGATAGGGTTAGGGTTTATGTTAGGGTTAGGGTTAGGGTTAGGGTTAGTGGTTGATTTGGGTTAGGGTTAGTGTTAGGGTGAGGGTTTGGTTTGGGTTAGGGTTAGTGTTAGGGTTAGGGTTAGGGTTAAGGGTTGGATTAGGATTAGGGGTAGGGTTATGGTTAGGGTTAGGCTTTGGTTTATTTTAGGGTTAGTGTTAGGTTTAGGGTTATGGTTAGGTTTGGGTTTAGGGTTAGGGTTAGGGTTGGGGTTTGGCATAGGGTTAGGGTTAGGGTTAAGGTTAGGGTTAGGGTTTGGATTTGGGTTAGCATTAGAGTTAGGGTTAGGGTTAGGTTTAGGGTTGGGTTTAGGGCTAGGTTTTGGGTTAGGGTTAGGGTTATGTTTTGGCTTAGGCTTAGAGTTAGGGTTAGGGTTAGGGTTAGAGTTAGGGTCAGGGTTTGGGTTAATGTTAGGGTTAGTGTTAGGGTATGGGTATGGGATAACGTTAGGGTTAGGTTTAGGCTTAGGGTTAGTTTTAGGGTTAGGGTTTGGATTAGGGTTAGGGTTAGGATTAGGGTTTTCTTTAGGGTTAGGGTTAGGGTTAGGGTTAGGGTTTGGTTTAGGGTTAGGCTAAGGGTTAGGGTTAGGGTTAGGTTTTCGGTTAGGTTTAGGGTTAGGGTTAGGGTTAGGGTTAGGATTAGGGTTATTGTTAGGGATAGGGTTAGGGTAGGTTTAGGGATAGTGTTAGGGATAGGTTTACGGTTAGGGTTAGGGTTAGGGTTTAGGTTAGGGTTAGGGTTAGGTTTAAGGTTAGGGTTAGGGTTAGGGTTAGGATTAGGGTTAGGTTTACGGTTAGGGTTTGATTTCGGTTAGGGTTAGTGTTAGGGTGAGGGTTAGGGTTAGTTTTTGGGTTAGGGTTAGGGTTAGGTTTGGGTTTAGGGTTAGGGTTAGGGTTAGGGTTAGGATTAGGTTTAGGGATTGACATAGGGTTAGGGTTAGGGTTATGGTTAGGTTTAGGGTTAATTTTTGGGTTAGCATTAGAGTTAGGGTTAGGGTTAGGGATACGGTTAGGGTTTGTGTTAGGTTTAGCGTTAGGGTTAGGGTAAGGGTTTGGTTTGGGTTAGGGTTAGTGTTAGGGTTAGGTTTAGGGTTAGTGTTAGCGTTAGGGTTTGGTTTGGGTTAGGGTTAGTTTTAGGGTGAGGGTTAAGGTTAGGTTTGGGTTTAGGGCTAGGTTTAGCGTTAGGGTTAGGGTTAGGGTTTGGCTTAGGGTTAGGCTTAGGGTTAGGATTAGGGTTAGGGTTAGGGTTAGAGTTTGGGTTAGGGTTAATGTTAGGGTTTGGGTTTAGGCTTAGTGTTAGGGTTAGGGTTAAGGTTAGATTTTGGTTTTGTGTTAGTATTAGGGTTAGTTTTAGGGTTTGGTGCTGGGTTAGGTTTAGGGTTAGGGTTTGGGTTTGGGCTTGGCTTAGGGTTAGGGTTAGGGTTAAGTTTAGGCTTAGGATTACGGTTAGGTTTGGGTTTGGGTTAACGTTATTGTTAGGTTTAGTGTTACCTTTAGGATTAGGTTTGGGTTAGCGTTAGGGTTAGGATTAGGGTTTCGAATAGGGTTAGGGTTTTGGTTAGGGTTAGGGTTAGGGTTAGTGTGAGGTTTAGGATTTCGTTTAGGGTTACTGTTAGGGTTAGGGTTAACTTTAGGTTTAGTATTAGGGTTAGGGTTAGGGTTAGGGTTAGGGTTAGAGTTAGGGTTAGGGTTAGTGTTACAGTTTGGTTTAGATTTAGGGTTAGGTTTCGGGGTTAGGTCTTAGGGGTTAAGGTTAGGGTTAGTGTTAGGGTTTGGGTTAGGGTTATTGTTAGTGTTAGGGTTTGGGTTAGGAATATGGTTAGGGTTAGGGTTAGGGTTAGTGTTTGGCTTAGGGTTAGGGTTAGGGTTTGGGTTTGGGTTACGGGTAGAGTTAGGATTAGGTTAGGGTTAGTGTTTGTGTTTGGTTTAGCGTTAGGTTTAGATTCAGGTTGAGGTTTTGGTTTTGGTTTACAGTTAGGTTTAGGGTTAGGGTTAGGGTTATCGTTTGGGTTAGGGTTAGGGTTACGGTTAGGCTTTGGGTTAGGGTTAGGGTTAGAGTTAGGGTTAGGGTTAGGGTTAGGGTTAGGGTTAGGGTTAGGTTTGGGTTAGTTTTAGAGTTTGGGTTATGGTTAGGGTTAGGTTTAGGGTTTCGTTTAGGGTTTGGGTTAGGGTTTGGGTTTGGATTAGGGTTAGGGTAAGGATTAGGTTTAGAGTTAGGGTTTTGGTTTGGGTTACTGTTAGGGTTAGGGTTAGGGTTAGGGTTAGTGTTAGGGTTAGGGTTTGGGATTGGGTTAGGGTTACGATTAGGGTTAGGGTTTGGGTTAGGGTTATTGTTACCATTAGGGTTAGGTTTTGTGTTAGGATTAGGTTTTGGTTTAGAGTTAGTGTTAATGTTAGGGTTTGGGTGAGGGTTAGAGTTAGGGTTCGGGTTTCTGTTAGGGTTAGGGTTATGGTTAGGGTTAGGGTTGAGGTTAGGGTTAGGGTTTCGGTTAGGGTTAGAATTAGGGATAGGGTTAGCTTTAGGTTTAGGGTTAGTTTTAGTGTTAGGGTTAGGGTTAAGGTTAGGTTTTGATTTAGTGTTAAGGTTAGGGTTAGGGTTAGGGTTAGTGTTAGGGTTTGGTTTGGGTTAGCGTTAGAGTTAGTGTTAGGTTTTGGGTTAGGGTTAGGGTTTGGGTTAGGGTTAGGGTTAGGGTTAGGGTTAGTGTTACAGTTTGGTTTAGATTTAGGGTTAGGGTTCGGGGTTAGGTCTTAGGGGTTAAGGTTAGGGTTAGCGTTAGGGTTTGGGTTAGGGTTATTGTTACTGTTAGGGTTTGGGTTAGGAATAGGGTTATTGTTAGGGTTAGGGTTAGTGTTTGGCTTAGGGTTAGGGTTAGGGTTAGGGTTTGGGTTACGGGTAGAGTTAGGATTAGGTTAGGGTTAGTGTTTGTTTTTGGTTTAGCGTTAGGGTTAGATTTATGGTGAGGTTTTGATTTTGATTTAGAGTTAGGTTTAGGGTTAGGGTTAGGGTTATGGTTTGGGTTAGGGTTAGGGTTACGGTTAGGCTTTGGGTTAGGGTTAGGGTTTGGTTTAGGGTTAGGGTTAGGGTTAGGGTTTGAGTTAGAGTTAGGGTTAGGGTTTGGATTATGTTTAGGGTTACGGTGACGATTAGCGTTTGGGTTAGGGTTAGGTTTAGGGTTAGAGTTAGTGTTTGGGTTTGGGTTAAGTTTAGGATTAGGGTTACAGTTAGGGTTGTTTTTGGGTTAGGGTTAGGGTTAGGGTTTGGGTTTGGGTTAGAGTTAGGGTAAGGTTTGGTTTAGGGTTAGGGTTAGGTTTAGGGTTAGGGTTAGGGTTTGGATTAGCCTTAGGGTTATGGTTAGGGTTTGAGTTAGTATTAGTGTTAGGATTTGGGTTAGGTTTAGGGTTAGGATTAGGGTTAGGGTTAGGTTTAGGGTGAGGTTTTGTGTTTGGGTTAGGGTTAGGTTTAGGAGTAGGGTTAGGGTTATGGTTTGGGTTAGGGTTAGAGTTAGTTTTAGTGTTTGGGTTAGGGTTAGGGTTAGGAATAGGGTTAAGGATAGGATTACGATTAGGGTTAGGGTTTTGGTTAGGGTTAGGGTTAGGGTTACGGTTAGGGTTTACGGTTTGGGTTAGGGTTAGGATTAGGGTAAGGTTTGGTTCAGGGTTAGGGTTAGGGTTAAGTTCAGGGTTAGGGTTTGTGTTAGGGTTAGTGTTAGCGTTAGGTTTAGGGTTTGGGTCTGCGTTAGGGTTACGGTTAGGTTTAGAGTTAGGATTAGGGTTTGGGTTTGGGTAGGGTTAGGGTTAGGTTTAGGGTTAGGGTTAGGATTTGGGTTTGGGTTAACGTTAGGGTTAGGGTTAGGGTTAGGGTTATTGTTAGCATTAGGGTTATGTTTTGTGTTAGGATTAGGTTTTGGTTTAGAGTTAGTGTTAATGTTAGGGTTTGGGTGAGGGTTAGGGTTAGGGTTAGGGTTAGGGTTTCTGTTAGGGTTAGGGTTATGGTTAGGGTTAGGGTTGAGGTTAGGGTTAGGGTTTCGGTTAGGTTTAGAATTAGGGTTAGGGTTAGCTTTAGGTTTACGGTTAGTTTTAGTGTTAGGGTTAGGGTTAAGGTTAGGTTTTGAGTTAGTGTTAAGGTTAGGGTTAGGGTTAGGGTTAGTGTTAGGGTTTGGTTTGGGTTAGCGTTAGAGTTAGTGTTAGGTTTTGGGTTAGGGTTAGGGTTAGGGTTAGGGTTAGGGTTAGGGTTAGGGTTAGTGTTACAGTTTGGTTTAGATTTAGGGTTAGGGTTCGGGGTTAGGTCTTAGGGGTTATGGTTAGGGTTAGCGTTAGGGTTTGGGTTAGGGTTATTGTTACTGTTAGGGTTTGGCTTAGGAATGGGGTTGGGGTTGGGGTAAGTGTTTGGCTTAGGGTTAGGGTTAGGGTTAGGGTTTGGGTTACGGGTAGAGTTAGGGTTAGGTTAGGGTTAGTGTTTGTGTTTGGTTTAGCGTTAGGGTTAGATTTATGGTGAGGTTTTGATTTTGGTTTAGAGTTAGGTTTAGGGTTAGGGTTAGGGTTATGGTTTGGGTTAGGGTTAGGGTTACGGTTAGGCTTTGGGTTAGGGTTAGGGTTAGGGTTAGGGTTAGGCTTAGGTTTAGGTTTTGGGTTAGGTTTAGGGTTAGGATTAGGGTTTGCGTTAGGGTTATGTTTTGGGTTAGGGTTAGGGTTAGGTTTAGGGCTTGGGTTAGGGTTAAGGTTAGAGTTAGGGTTATGGTTAGGATTGGGGTTAGGGTTAGTGTGAGGTTTAGGTTTTCGTTTAGGGTTAGGGTTAGGGTTAGGGTTAGGGTTAGGATTTGGGTTAGAGTTAGGGTTAGGGTTAAGGTTATGTTTTGGGTTAGGGTTGGGATTAGGGTTATGGTTAAAGTTTGGGTTAGGGTTAGATTTAGGGTTAGGGTTTTGGTTACGGGTAGAGTTAGGATTAGGTTAGGATTAGTGTTTGTGTTTGGTTTAGCGTTAGGGTTAGATTTATGGTGAGGTTTTGGTTTTGGTTTAGAGTTAGGTTTAGGGTTAGGGTTAGGGTTATGGTTTGGGTTAGGGTTAGGGTTACGGTTAGGCTTTGGGTTAGGGTTAGGTTTACAGTTAGGGTTATGGTTAGGGTTAGGGTTTGGGTTAGGTTTATGTTTAGGGTTAGGGTTAGGGTTAGGGTTAGGTTTAGGTATAGAGTTTCGGTTAGGGTTAGGGTTAGGATTAGGGTTGGGGTTAGGGTTAGGGTTTGGATTAGGTTTAGGGTTAAGATTAGGGTTAGGATTAGTGTTTGTCTTTGGGTTAGGGTTAGGGTTAGGTTTAGGGTGAGGTTTTGGGCTTGGGTTAGGTTAGGTTTAGGGTTAAGGTTATGATTTGGGTTAGGGTTGGGGTTAGGGTTAGGGTTAATTTTGGGTTAGGGTTAGGGTTAGGGTTAGGGATAGGCTTAGGGTTTGTGGTAGGGTTAGGATTAGGGTTAGGTTTAGGGTTAGGGTTTGATTTGGGTTAGTGTTAGGGTTGGGTTTGGGTTTAGCATTAGGTTTAGTTTTAGGGTTAGGGTTAGGGTTACGGTTTGACATAGGGTTAGGGTTAGGGTTATTGTTAGGGTTAGGGTTAGGTTTTGGGTTAGCATTAGAGTTAGGGTTAGGGTTAGGGATACGGTTAGGGTTTGTGTTAGGGTTAGGGGTAGGGTTAGGTTTAGGTTTAGGGTTAGGGATAAGGTTTAGGTTCGGGTTAGTATTAGGGTTAGGGTTAGCGTTAGGTTTAGGTTTAGTGTTAGGGATTGGTTTAGGGTTCGGGTTAGGATTAGGGTTAGGGTTTGTGTTAGGGTTAGGGTTAGGATTAGGGTTTGGGATAGGGTTAGTGTTAGGGTTTGGTTTAGGTTTTGGGTTCGGCTTATGTTTAGGTTTAGCATTAGGGTTAGGTTTTGGGTTAGGGTTAGGGTTAGGTTTAGGGTTAGTTTTAGGGTAGGATTAGGGTTAGGGTTAGGGTTAGGGTTATTTTTAGGGTTAGGATTAGGGTTAGGGTTAGGGTTGGGTTTGGTTTAGGGTTTGATTTAGGGTTAGGGTTAGGGTTAGGGTTAGTGTTTAGGTTAGGGTTAGGCTTTCGGTTAGGGTTAGGATTAGGCTTAGGGTTAGGTTTAGGGTTCAGGTTAGTGTTAGGGTTAGGGTTCGGGTTTGGATTAGGTGTACAGTTAGGATTAGGGTTAGTGTTAGGGTTAAGTTTAGGGTTAGGATTAGGATTAGGGTTTGGGTTAGGTTTAGGGTTAGGGTTAGGGTTAGGGATAGGGTTAGGGTTAGGGTTAGGTTTGGGTTATTGTTAGAGTTTGGGTTAGCGTTAGGGTTAGGTTTAGGGTTTCGGTTAGGGTTTGGGTTAGGTTTTGGGTTTGGATTAGGGTTAGGGTAAGGATTAGGTTTAGAGTTAGGGTTAGGGTTAGGGTTAGGGTTAGGGTTAGGGTTAGGGTTAGGGTTAGGATTAGGGTTAGGGTTAGGGTTGGGTTTGGTTTAGGGTTTGATTTAGGGTTAGTGTTTGGGTTAGGGTTAGTGTTTAGGTTAGGGTTAGGTTTTCGTTTAGAGTTAGGATTAGGGTTAGGGTTAGGTTAAGGGTTCAGGTTAGTGTTAGGGTTAGGGTTCGGGTTTGGATTAGGTGTACAGTTAGGGTTAGGGTTAGTGTTAGGGTTAAGTTTAGGGTTAGGGTTAGGATTAGGGTTTGGGTTAGGTTTAGGGTTAGTGTTAGGGTTAGGGTTAGGGTTAGGGTTAGGGTTAGGTTTGGGTTATTGTTAGAGTTTGGGTTAGCGTTAGGGTTAGGTTTAGGGTTTCGGTTAGGGTTTGGGCTAGGTTTTGGGTTTGGATTAGGGTTAGGGTAAGGATTAGGTTTAGAGTTAGGGTTTCGGTTTGGGTTAGGGTTAGGGTTAGGGTTAGGGTTAGGGTTAGTGTTAGGGTTTGGGTTTGGGTTTGGGTTAGGGTTAGGGTTAGGGTTAGGGTTAGGGTTTGGGTTTGGGTTTGGGTTAGGGTTAGGGTTAGGATTAGGGTATGGTTTAGGGTTAGGGTTAGGGTTTGGTTTAGGGTTAGGGTTAGGGTTAGGGTTTGAGTTAGAGTTAGGGTTAGGGTTTGGATTATGGTTAGGGTTACGGTGACGATTAGGGTTTGGGTTAGGGTTAGGTTTAGGGTTAGAGTTAGGGTTTGCGTTTGGGTTAAGGTTAGGATTAGGGTTACAGTTAGGGTTAGGGTTTGAGTTAGTGTTAGGGTTAGGGTTTGGGTTTGGGTTAGGGTTACGGTTTGGGTTAGTGTTAGGGTTAGGGTAAGGTTTGGGGTAGGGTTAGGGTTAGGGTTAGGTTTAGGGTGAGGTTTTGTGTTTGGGTTAGGGTTAGGTTTAGGATTAGTGATAGGGTTACGGTTTGGGTTAGGGTTAGGGTTAGGGTTACGGTTTAGGGTGAGGTTTTGTGTTTGGGTTAGGGTTAGGTTTAGGATTAGGGTTAGGGTTATATTTTGGGTTAGGGTTAGGGTTAGGTTTAGGGGTTGGGTTAGGGTTAAGGTTAGAGTTAGGGTTATGGTTAGGGTTAGGGTTTGGGTTAGGTTTACGTTTAGGGTTAGGGTTAGGGTTAGGGTTAGGTTTAGGTATAGGGTTTCGTTTAGGGATATTGTTAGGATCAGGGTTGGGGTTAGGGTTAGGGTTTGGATTAGGTTTATGGTTAAGATTAGGGTTAGGGTTAGTGTTTGTTTTTGGGTTAGGGTTAGGGTTAGGTTTAGAGTGAGGTTTTGGGTTTGGGTTAGGTTAGGTTTAGGGTTTGGGTTAAGGTTATGATTTGGGTTAGGGTTGGGGTTAGTGTTAGGGTTAATTTTGGGTTTAGCATTAGGGTTAGTTTTAGGGTTAGGGTTAGGTTTACGGTTTGACATAGGGTTAGGGTTAGGGTTATTGTTAGGGTTAGGGTTAGGTTTTGGGTTAGCATTAGAGTTAGGTTTAGGGTTAGGGATACAGTTAGGGTTTGTGTTAGGTTTAGGGTTAGGGTTAGGGTTAGGGTTAGGGTTTGGATTAAGGGTAGTGTTAGGGTTTGGTTTAGCGTTAGGGTTAGGGTTATGGTTAGGGTTAGCGTTAGGGTTTCGGTTAGCGTTAGTGTTAGTGTTAGGGTTTGGGTTAGGATTAGGGTTAGGGTTAGGGTTAGGGTTAGGGTTTGGCTTAGGTTTAGGATTAGGTTTAAAGTTAGGGTTAGGGTTTGGGTTATGGTTAGAGTTAGGATTAGGTTAGGGTTAGTGTTTGGTTTAGCGTTAGGGTTAGATTTATGGTGAGGTTTTGCTTTTGGTTTAGGGTTAGGTTTAGGGTTAGGGTTAGGTTTATGGTTTGGGATAGGGTTAGGGTTACGGTTAGGGTTTGGGTTAGGTTTAGGGTTACGGTTAGGGTTAGGGTTAGGGTTAGGTTTAGGTTTAGGGTTTGGGTTAGGCTTAGGGTTAGGATTAGGGTTAGGATTAGGGTTATGTTTTGGGTTAGGGTTAGGGTTAGGTTTAGGGTTTGGGTTAGGGTTAAGGTTAGAGTTAGGGTTATGGTTAGGGTTAGGGTTTGGATTAGGGCTAGGTTTAGGGTTAGGGTTAGGGTTGGGGTTAGGGTTAGGGTTTGGGTTAGGGTTAGGGTTAAGATTAGGGTTAGGGTTAGTGTTTGTCTTTGGGTTAGGGTTAGGGTTAGGTTTAGGGTGAGGTTTTGGGTTTTGGTTAGGTTAGGTTTAGGGTTAGGGTTAAGGTTATGATTTGGGTTAGGTTTAGGGTTAGGGTTAGGGTTAATTTTGGGTTAGGGTTAGTGTTAGGGTTAGGGTTAGGGTTATTGATAGAATTAGGATTAGGATTAGGATTAGGGCTTGGGTTAGGGTTAGGGTTAGGTTTAGGATTAGGGGAAGGTTTAATTTTGGGTTAGGGTTAGGGTTAGGTTTATGGTTAGGGTTTGTGTTGGGGTTAGTGTTAGGGTTAGAGTTAGGGTTTGGGTTTGGGTTAGGGTTAGGTTTAGGTTTAGGAATAGGATTAGGTTTTGGGTTTGGGTTAGGGTTAGGGTTAAGGTTTGGGTTAGGGTTAGGTTTAGGGTTAGGGATAGGGTTAGGGTTTATGTTAGGGTTAGGTTTAGGGTTAGGTTTAGGATTTGATTTGGGTTAGGGTTAGTGTTAGGGTGAGGGTTAGGGTTAGTGTTTGGGTTAGGGTTAGGGTTAGGGTTAAAGGTTGGATTAGGATTAGGGGTAGGGTTATGGTTAGGGTTAGGCTTTGGTTTGGTTTAGGGTAGTGTTAGGTTTAGGGTTAGCGTTAGGTTTGGGTTTAGGGTTAGGGTTAGGTTTGGGGTTTGGCATAGGTTTAGGGTTAGGGTTAAGGTTAGGGTTAGGGTTTGGATTTGGTTTAGCATTAGAGTTAGGGTTAGGGTTAGGTTTAGGGTTGGGTTTAGGGCTAGGTTTTGGGTTAGGGTTAGGGTTAGGTTTTGGCTTAGGGTTAGAGTTAGGGTTAGGGTTAGAGTTAGAGTTAGGGTCAGGGTTTGGGTTAATGTTAGGGTTACGGTTAGGGTATGGGTTTGGGATAACGTTAGGGTTAGGGTTAGGGTTAGGTTTAGGGTTAGGTTTAGGGTTAGGGTTTGGGTTAGAGTTAGGGTTTGGATTTGGGTTAGAGTTAGGGTTAGGGTTAGGGTTAAGTTTATGTTTTGGGTTAGGGTTGGGGTTAGGATTAGGGTTAAAGTTTGAGAAGGGTTAGGGTTAGGGTTAGGGTTAGGGATTGAATTAGGATTAGAGTTAGGGTTAGGGTTAGGTTTAGGGTTTGATTTTTTGTTAGGTTAAGGTTTAGGGTTAGGGTTTTGGTTTGGGTTAGGGTTAGGGTTAGGGTTAGGTTTGGGTTAGGGTTAGGGTTAGGGTTAGGGTTAGGGTTAGGGTTAGGGTTAGTGTTAGGGTTTGGGATTGGGTTAGGTTTAGGGTTAGGGTTAGGGTTTGGTTTAGGGTTAGGGTTAGGGTTAGGGTTTGAGTTAGAGTTAGGGTTAGGGTTTGGATTATGGTTAGGGTTACGGTTACGATTAGGGTTTGGTTTAGTGTTAGGGTTAGGGTTAGAGTTAGGGTTTGGGTTTGGGTTAAGGTTAGGATTAGGGTTAGAGTTAGGGTTAGGGTTAGGTTTAGGTATAGGGTTTCGGGTAGGGTTAGGGTTAGGATTAGGGTTGGGGTTAGGGTTAGGGTTTTTGTTAGGGTTGGGTTAAGATTAGGGTTAGGGTTAGTGTTTGTCTTTGGGTTAGGTTTAGGTTAGGTTTAGGGTGAGGTTTTGGGTTTGGGTTAGGTTAAGTTTAGGGTTAGGGTTAAGGTTATGATTTGGGTTAGTGTTGGTGTTAGGGTTTATTGTTAATTTTGGGTTAGGGTTAGGGTTAGGGTTAGGGTTAGGGATAGAATTAGGATTAGGATTAGGATTAGGGTTTGGGTTAGTGTTAGGGTTAGGGTTTGGGTTAGAGTTAGGTTTAGGGTTAGGTTAGGGGTTGATTTTGAGTTAGGGTTAGGGTTAGTTTTGGGGTTAGGGTTTGTGTTAGGGTTAGTGTTAGGGTTAGAGTTAGGGTTTTGGTTTGGTTTAGGGTTAGGGTTAGGTTTAGGAATAGGATTAGGTTTTGGGTTTGGGTTAGGGTTAGGGTTAGGGTTTGGGTTAGGTTTAGGTTTACGGTTAGGGTTAGGGTTAGGGTTTAGGTTAGGGTTAGGGTTAGGTTTAAGGTTAGGGTTAGGGTTAGGGTTAGGATTAGGGTTAGGTTTACGGTTAGGGTTTGATTTCGGTTAGGGTTAGTGTTAGGGTGAGGGTTAGGGTTAGTTTTTGGGTTAGGGTTAGGGTTAGGTTTGGGTTTAGGGTTAGGGTTAGGGTTAGGGTTAGGATTAGGTTTAGGGATTGACATAGGGTTAGGGTTAGGGTTATGGTTAGGTTTAGGGTTAATTTTTGGGTTAGCATTAGAGTTAGGGTTAGGGTTAGGGATACGGTTAGGGTTTGTGTTAGGTTTAGCGTTAGGGTTAGGGTAAGGGTTTGGTTTGGGTTAGGGTTAGTGTTAGGGTTAGGTTTAGGGTTAGTGTTAGCGTTAGGGTTTGGTTTGGGTTAGGGTTAGTTTTAGGGTGAGGGTTAAGGTTAGGTTTGGGTTTAGGGCTAGGTTTAGCGTTAGGGTTAGGGTTAGGGTTTGGCTTAGGGTTAGGGTTAGGGTTAGGATTAGGGTTAGGGTTAGGGTTAGAGTTTGGGTTAGGGTTAATGTTAGGGTTTGGGTTTAGGCTTAGTGTTAGGGTTAGGGTTAAGGTTAGATTTTGGTTTTGTGTTAGTATTAGGGTTAGTTTTAGGGTTTGGTGCTGGGTTAGGTTTAGGGTTAGGGTTTGGGTTTGGGCTTGGCTTAGGGTTAGGGTTAGGGTTAAGGTTAGGCTTAGGATTACGGTTAGGTTTGGGTTTGGGTTAACGTTATTGTTAGGTTTAGTGTTACCTTTAGGATTAGGTTTGGGTTAGCGTTAGGGTTAGGATTAGGGTTTCGAATAGGGTTAGGGTTTTGGTTAGGGTTAGGGTTAGGGTTAGTGTGAGGTTTAGGATTTCGTTTAGGGTTACTGTTAGGGTTAGGGTTAACTTTAGGTTTAGTATTAGGGTTAGGGTTAGGGTTAGGGTTAGGGTTAGAGTTAGGGTTAGGGTTAGTGTTACAGTTTGGTTTAGATTTAGGGTTAGGTTTCGGGGTTAGGTCTTAGGGGTTAAGGTTAGGGTTAGTGTTAGGGTTTGGGTTAGGGTTATTGTTAGTGTTAGGGTTTGGGTTAGGAATATGGTTAGGGTTAGGGTTAGGGTTAGTGTTTGGCTTAGGGTTAGGGTTAGGGTTTGGGTTTGGGTTACGGGTAGAGTTAGGATTAGGTTAGGGTTAGTGTTTGTGTTTGGTTTAGCGTTAGGTTTAGATTCAGGTTGAGGTTTTGGTTTTGGTTTACAGTTAGGTTTAGGGTTAGGGTTAGGGTTATCGTTTGGGTTAGGGTTAGGGTTACGGTTAGGCTTTGGGTTAGGGTTAGGGTTAGAGTTAGGGTTAGGGTTAGGGTTAGGGTTAGGGTTAGGGTTAGGTTTGGGTTAGTTTTAGAGTTTGGGTTATGGTTAGGGTTAGGTTTAGGGTTTCGTTTAGGGTGTGGGTTGGGGTTTGGGTTTGAAAGAGGGTAGGGGTAAGTATTAGGTTTAGAGTTAGGGTTTTGGTTTGGGTTACCGTAAGCGTTAGGGTTAGGGTTAGGGTTAGTGTTAGGGTTAGGGTTTGGGATTGGGTTAGGGTTACGATTAGGGTTAGGGTTTGGGTTAGGGTTATTGTTACCATTAGGGTTAGGTTTTGTGTTAGGATTAGGTTTTGGTTTAGAGTTAGTGTTAATGTTAGGGTTTGGGTGAGGGTTAGGGTTAGGGTTCGGGTTTCTGTTAGGGTTAGGGTTATGGTTAGGGTTAGGGTTGAGGTTAGGGTTAGGGTTTCGGTTAGGGTTAGAATTAGAGATAGGGTTAGATTTAGGTTTAGGGTTAGTTTTAGTGTTAGGGTTAGGGTTAAGGTTAGGTTTTGATTTAGTGTTAAGGTTAGGGTTAGGGTTAGGGTTAGTGTTAGGGTTTGGTTTGGGTTAGCGTTAGAGTTAGTGTTAGGTTTTGGGTTAGGGTTAGGGTTAGGGTTAGGGTTAGGATTAGGGTTAGGGTTAGGGTTAGGGTTAGGGTTCGGGGTTAGGTCTTAGGGGTTAAGGTTAGGGTTAGCGTTAGGGTTTGGGTTAGGGTTATTGTTACTGTTAGGGTTTGGGTTAGGAATAGGGTTATTGTTAGGGTTAGGGTTAGTGTTTGGCTTAGGGTTAGGGTTAGGGTTAGGGTTTGGGTTACGGGTAGAGTTAGGATTAGGTTAGGGTTAGTGTTTGTTTTTGGTTTAGCGTTAGGGTTAGATTTATGGTGAGGTTTTGATTTTGATTTAGAGTTAGGTTTAGGGTTAGGGTTAGGGTTATGGTTTGGGTTAGGGTTAGGGTTACGGTTAGGCTTTGGGTTAGGGTTAGGGTTTGGTTTAGGGTTAGGGTGAGGGTTAGGCTGTGAGTTAGAGTTAGGGTGAGGGTTTGGATTGTGTTTAGCGTTACGGTGGCGATTAGCGTTTGGGTTAGGGTTAGGTTTTGGGTTAGAGTTGGTGTTTGGGTTTGGGTTAAGTTTAGGATTAGGGCTACAGTTAGGGTTGTTTTTGGGTTAGGGTTAGGGTTAAGGTTTGGGTTTGGGTTAGAGTTAGGGTAAGGTTTGGTTTAGGGTTAGGGTTAGGTTTAGGGTTAGGGTTAGGGTTTGGATTAGCCTTAGGGTTATGGTTAGGGTTTGAGTTAGTATTAGTGTTAGGATTTGGGTTAGGTTTAGGGTTAGGATTAGGGTTAGGGTTAGGTTTAGGGTGAGGTTTTGTGTTTGGGTTAGGGTTAGGTTTAGGAGTAGGGTTAGGGTTATGGTTTGGGTTAGGGTTAGAGTTAGTTTTAGTGTTTGGGTTAGGGTTAGGGTTAGGAATAGGGTTAAGGATAGGATTACGATTAGGGTTAGGGTTTTGGTTAGGGTTAGGGTTAGGGTTACAGTTAGGGTTTACGGTTTGGGTTAGGGTTAGGATTAGGGTAAGGTTTGGTTCAGGGTTAGGGTTAGGGTTAAGTTCAGGGTTAGGGTTTGTGTTAGGGTTAGTGTTAGCGTTAGGTTTAGGGTTTGGGTTTGCGTTAGGGTTAGGGTTAGGTTTAGAGTTAGGATTAGGGTTTGGGTTTGGGTAGGGTTAGGGTTAGGTTTAGGGTTAGGGTTAGGATTTGGGTTTGGGTTAACGTTAGGGTTAGGGTTAGGGTTAGGGTTATTGTTAGCATTAGGGTTAGGTTTTGTGTTAGGATTAGGTTTTGGTTTAGAGTTAGTGTTAATGTTAGGGTTTGGGTGAGGGTTAGGGTTAGGGTTAGGGTTAGGGTTTCTGTTAGGGTTAGGGTTATGGTTAGGGTTAGGGTTGAGGTTAGGGTTAGGGTTTCGGTTAGGTTTAGAATTAGGGTTAGGGTTAGCTTTAGGTTTACGGTTAGTTTTAGTGTTAGGGTTAGGGTTAAGGTTAGGTTTTGAGTTAGTGTTAAGTTTAGGGTTAGGGTTAGGGTTAGTGTTAGGGTTTGGTTTGGGTTAGCGTTAGAGTTAGTGTTAGGTTTTGGGTTAGGGTTAGGGTTAGGGTTAGGGTTAGGGTTAGGGTTAGGGTTAGTGTTACAGTTTGGTTTAGATTTAGGGTTAGGGTTCGGGGTTAGGTCTTAGGGGTTATGGTTAGGGTTAGCGTTAGGGTTTGGGTTAGGGTTATTGTTACTGTTAGGGTTTGGGTTAGGAATAGGGTTACTGTTAGGGTAAGTGTTTGGCTTAGGGTTAGGGTTAGGGTTAGGGTTTGGGTTACGGGTAGAGTTAGGGTTAGGTTAGGGTTAGTGTTTGTGTTTGGTTTAGCGTTAGGGTTAGATTTATGGTGAGGTTTTGATTTTGGTTTAGAGTTAGGTTTAGGGTTAGGGTTAGGGTTATGGTTTGGGTTAGGGTTAGGGTTACGGTTAGGCTTTGGGTTAGGGTTAGGGTTAGGGTTAGGGTTAGGGTTAGGGTTAGGCTTAGGTTTAGGTTTTGGGTTAGGTTTAGGGTTAGGATTAGGGTTTGCGTTAGGGTTATGTTTTGGGTTAGGGTTAGGGTTAGGTTTAGGGCTTGGGTTAGGGTTAAGGTTAGAGTTAGGGTTATGGTTAGGATTGGGGTTAGGGTTAGTGTGAGGTTTAGGTTTTCGTTTAGGGTTAGGGTTAGGGTTAGGGTTAGGGTTAGGGTTAGGATTTGTGTTAGAGTTAGGGTTAGGGTTAAGGTTATGTTTTGGGTTAGGGTTGGGGTTAGGGTTATGGTTAAAGTTTGGGTTAGGGTTAGATTTAGGGTTAGGGTTTTGGTTACGGGTAGAGTTAGGATTAGGTTAGGATTAGTGTTTGTGTTTGGTTTAGCGTTAGGGTTAGATTTATGGTGAGGTTTTGGTTTTGGTTTAGAGTTAGGTTTAGGGTTAGGGTTAGGGTTATGGTTTGGGTTAGGGTTAGGGTTACGGTTAGGCTTTGGGTTAGGGTTAGGTTTACAGTTAGGGTTATGGTTAGGGTTAGGGTTTGGGTTAGGTTTATGTTTAGGGTTAGGGTTAGGGTTAGGGTTAGGTTTAGGTATAGAGTTTCGGTTAGGGTTAGGGTTAGGATTAGGGTTGGGGTTAGGGTTAGGGTTTGGATTAGGTTTAGGGTTAAGATTAGGGTTAGGATTAGTGTTTGTCTTTGGGTTAGGGTTAGGGTTAGGTTTAGGGTGAGGTTTTGGGCTTGGGTTAGGTCAGGTTTAGGGTTAAGGTTATGATTTGGGTTAGGGTTGGGGTTAGGGTTAGGGTTAATTTTGGGTTTGGATTAGGTTTAGGGTTAGGGATAGGCTTAGGGTTTGTGGTAGGGTTAGGATTAGGGTTAGGTTTAGGGTTAGGGTTTGATTTGGGTTAGTGTTAGGGTTAGGTTTGGGTTTAGCATTAGGTTTAGTTTTAGGGTTAGGGTTAGGGTTACGGTTTGACATAGGGTTAGGGTTAGGGTTATTGTTAGGGTTAGGGTTAGGTTTTGGGTTAGCATTAGAGTTAGGGTTAGGGTTAGGGATACGGTTAGGGTTTGTGTTAGGGTTAGGGGTAGGGTTAGCTTTAGGTTTAGGGTTAGGGATAAGGTTTAGGTTCGGGTTAGTATTAGGGTTAGGGTTAGCGTTAGGTTTAGGTTTAGTGTTAGGGATTGGTTTAGGGTTCGGGTTAGGATTAGGGTTAGGGTTTGTGTTAGGGTTAGGGTTAGGATTAGGGTTTGGGATAGGGTTAGTGTTAGGGTTTGGTTTAGGTTTTGGGTTCGGCTTATGTTTAGGTTTAGCATTAGGGTTAGGTTTTGGGTTAGGGTTAGGGTTAGGTTTAGGGTTAGTTTTAGGGTAGGATTAGGGTTAGGGTTAGGGTTAGGGTTATTTTTAGGGTTAGGATTAGGGTTAGGGTTAGGGTTGGGTTTGGTTTAGGGTTTGATTTAGGGTTAGGGTTAGGGTTAGGGTTAGTGTTTAGGTTAGGGTTAGGCTTTCGTTTAGGGTTAGGATTAGGCTTAGGGTTAGGTTTAGGGTTCAGGTTAGTGTTAGGGTTAGGGTTCGGGTTTGGATTAGGTGTACAGTTAGGATTAGGGTTAGTGTTAGGGTTAAGTTTAGGGTTAGGATTAGGATTAGGGTTTGGGTTAGGTTTAGGGTTAGGGTTAGGGTTAGGGATAGGGTTAGGGTTAGGGTTAGGTTTGGGTTATTGTTAGAGTTTGGGTTAGCGTTAGGGTTAGGTTTAGGGTTTCGGTTAGGGTTTGGGTTAGGTTTTGGGTTTGGATTAGGGTTAGGGTAAGGATTAGGTTTAGAGGTAGGGTTAGGGTTAGAGTTAGGGTTAGGGTTAGGGTTAGGGTTAGGGTTAGGATTAGGGTTAGGGTTAGGGTTGGGTTTGGTTTAGGGTTTGATTTAGGGTTAGGGTTAGGGTTAGGGTTAGTGTTTAGGTTAGGGTTAGGTTTTCGTTTAGAGTTAGGATTAGGGTTAGGGTTAGGTTAAGGGTTCAGGTTAGTGTTAGGGTTAGGGTTCGGGTTTGGATTAGGTGTACAGTTAGGGTTAGGGTTAGTGTTAGGGTTAAGTTTAGGGTTAGGGTTAGGATTAGGGTTTGGGTTAGGTTTAGGGTTAGTGTTAGGGTTAGGGTTAGGGTTAGGGTTAGGGTTAGGTTTGGGTTATTGTTAGAGTTTGGGTTAGCGTTAGGGTTAGGTTTAGGGTTTCGGTTAGGGTTTGGGCTAGGTTTTGGGTTTGGATTAGGGTTAGGGTAAGGATTAGGTTTAGAGTTAGGGTTTCGGTTTGGGTTAGGGTTAGGGTTAGGGTTAGGGTTAGGGTTAGTGTTAGGGTTTGGGTTTGGGTTTGGGTTAGGGTTAGGGTTAGGGTTAGGGTTAGGGTTTGGGTTTGGGTTTGGGTTAGGGTTAGGGTTAGGATTAGGGTATGGTTTAGGGTTAGGGTTAGGGTTTGGTTTAGGGTTAGGGTTAGGGTTAGGGTTTGAGTTAGAGTTAGGGTTAGGGTTTGGATTATGTTTAGGGTTACGGTGACGATTAGGGTTTGGGTTAGGGTTAGGTTTAGGGTTAGAGTTAGGGTTTGCGTTTGGGTTAAGGTTAGGATTAGGGTTACAGTTAGGGTTAGGGTTTGGGTTAGTGTTAGGGTTAGGGTTTGGGTTTGGGTTAGGGTTACGGTTTGGGTTAGTGTTAGGGTTAGGGTAAGGTTTGGGTTAGGGTTAGGGTTAGGGTTAGGTTTAGGGTGAGGTTTTGTGTTTGGGTTAGGGTTAGGTTTAGGATTAGTGATAGGGTTACGGTTTGGGTTAGGGTTAGGGTTAGGGTTACGGTTTAGGGTGAGGTTTTGTGTTTGGGTTAGGGTTAGGTTTAGGATTAGGGTTAGGGTTATATTTTGGGTTAGGGTTAGGGTTAGGTTTAGGGGTTGGGTTAGGGTTAAGGTTAGAGTTAGGGTTATGGTTAGGGTTAGGGTTTGGGTTAGGTTTACGTTTAGGGTTAGGGTTAGGGTTAGGGTTAGGTTTAGGTATAGGGTTTCGTTTAGGGATATTGTTAGGATCAGGGTTGGGGTTAGGGTTAGGGTTTGGATTAGGTTTATGGTTAAGATTAGGGTTAGGGTTAGTGTTTGTTTTTGGGTTAGGGTTAGGGTTAGGTTTAGAGTGAGGTTTTGGGTTTGGGTTAGGTTAGGTTTAGGGTTTGGGTTAAGGTTATGATTTGGGTTAGGGTTGGGGTTAGTGTTAGGGTTAATTTTGGGTTTAGCATTAGGGTTAGTTTTAGGGTTAGGGTTAGGTTTACGGTTTGACATAGGGTTAGGGTTAGGGTTATTGTTAGGGTTAGGGTTAGGTTTTGGGTTAGCATTAGAGTTAGGTTTAGGGTTAGGGATACAGTTAGGGTTTGTGTTAGGTTTAGGGTTAGGGTTAGGGTTAGGGTTAGGGTTTGGATTAAGGGTAGTGTTAGGGTTTGGTTTAGCGTTAGGGTTAGGGTTATGGTTAGGGTTAGCGTTAGGGTTTCGGTTAGCGTTAGTGTTAGTGTTAGGGTTTGGGTTAGGATTAGGGTTAGGGTTAGGGTTAGGGTTAGGGTTTGGCTTAGGTTTAGGATTAGGTTTAAAGTTAGGGTTAGGGTTTGGGTTATGGTTAGAGTTAGGATTAGGTTAGGGTTAGTGTTTGGTTTAGCGTTAGGGTTAGATTTATGGTGAGGTTTTGCTTTTGGTTTAGGGTTAGGTTTAGGGTTAGGGTTAGGTTTATGGTTTGGGATAGGGTTAGGGTTACGGTTAGGGTTTGGGTTAGGTTTAGGGTTACGGTTAGGGTTAGGGTTAGGGTTAGGTTTAGGTTTAGGGTTTGGGTTAGGCTTAGGGTTAGGATTAGGGTTAGGATTAGGGTTATGTTTTGGGTTAAGGTTAGGGTTAGGTTTAGGGTTTGAGTGAGGGTTAAGGTTAGAGTTAGGGTTAGGGTTAGGGTTAGGGGTTGGATTAGGGCTAGGTTTAGGGTTAGGGTTAGGGTTGGGGTTAGGGTTAGGGTTTGGGTTAGGGTTAGGGTTAAGATTAGGGTTAGGGTTAGTGTTTGTCTTTGGGTTAGGGTTAGGGTTAGGTTTAGGGTGAGGTTTTGGGTTTTGGTTAGGTTAGGTTTAGGGTTAGGGTTAAGGATATGATTTGGGATAGGTTTAGGGTTAGGGTTAGGTTTATTTTTGGGTTAGGGCAAGTGTTAGGGTTAGGGTTAGGGTTATTGATAGAATTAGGGTTAGGATTAGGATTAGGGCTTGGGTTAGGGTTAGGGTTAGGTTTAGGATTAGGGGAAGGTTTAATTTTGGGTTAGGGTTAGGGTTAGGTTTATGGTTAGGGTTTGTGTTGGGGTTAGTGTTAGGGTTAGAGTTAGGGTTTGGGTTTGGGTTAGGGTTAGGTTTAGGTTTAGGAATAGGATTAGGTTTTGGGTTTGGGTTAGGGTTAGGGTTAAGGTTTGGGTTAGGGTTAGGTTTAGGGTTAGGGATAGGGTTAGGGTTTATGTTAGGGTTAGGTTTAGGGTTAGGTTTAGGATTTGATTTGGGTTAGGGTTAGTGTTAGGGTGAGGGTTAGGGTTAGTGTTTGGGTTAGGGTTAGGGTTAGGGTTAAAGGTTGGATTAGGATTAGGGGTAGGGTTATGGTTAGGGTTAGGCTTTGGTTTGGTTTAGGGTAGTGTTAGGTTTAGGGTTAGCGTTAGGTTTGGGTTTAGGGTTAGGGTTAGGTTTGGGGTTTGGCATAGGTTTAGGGTTAGGGTTAAGGTTAGGGTTAGGGTTTGGATTTGGTTTAGCATTAGAGTTAGGGTTAGGGTTAGGTTTAGGGTTGGGTTTAGGGCTAGGTTTTGGGTTAGGGTTAGGGTTAGGTTTTGGCTTAGGGTTAGAGTTAGGGTTAGGGTTAGAGTTAGAGTTAGGGTCAGGGTTTGGGTTAATGTTAGGGTTACGGTTAGGGTATGGGTTTGGGATAACGTTAGGGTTAGGGTTAGGGTTAGGTTTAGGGTTAGGTTTAGGGTTAGGGTTTGGGTTAGAGTTAGGGTTTGGATTTGGTTTGAGTTAGGGTTAGGGTTAGGGTTAAGTTTATGTTTTGGGTTAGGGTTGGGGTTAGGATTAGGGTTAAAGTTTGAGAAGGGTTAGGGTTAGGGTTAGGGTTAGGGATTGAATTAGGATTAGGGTTAGGGTTAGGGTTAGGTTTAGGGTTTGGTTTATTGTTAGGGTAAGGTTTAGGGTTAGGGTTATGGTTTGGGTTAGGGTTAGGGTTAGGGTTAGGTTTGGGTTAGGGTTAGGGTTAGGGTTAGGGTTAGGGTTAGGGTTAGGGTTAGTGTTAGGGTTTGGGATTGGGTTAGGTTTAGGGTTAGGGTTAGGGTTTGGTTTAGGGTTAGGGTTAGGGTTAGGGTTTGAGTTAGAGTTAGGGTTAGGGTTTGGATTATGGTTAGGGTTACGGTTACGATTAGGGTTTGGTTTAGTGTTAGGGTTAGGGTTAGAGTTAGGGTTTGGGTTTGGGTTAAGGTTAGGATTAGGGTTAGAGTTAGGGTTAGGGTTAGGTTTAGGTATAGGGTTTCGGGTAGGGTTAGGGTTAGGATTAGGGTTGGGGTTAGGGTTAGGGTTTTTGTTAGGGTTGGGTTAAGATTAGGGTTAGGGTTAGTGTTTGTCTTTGGGTTAGGTTTAGGTTAGGTTTAGGGTGAGGTTTTGGGTTTGGGTTAGGTTAAGTTTAGGGTTAGGGTTAAGGTTATGATTTGGGTTAGTGTTGGTGTTAGGGTTTATTGTTAATTTTGGGTTAGGGTTAGGGTTAGGGTTAGGGTTAGGGATAGAATTAGGATTAGGATTAGGATTAGGGTTTGGGTTAGTGTTAGGGTTAGGGTTTGGGTTAGAGTTAGGTTTAGGGTTAGGTTAAGGTTTGATTTTGGGTTAGGGTTAGGGTTAGTTTTAGGGTTAGGGTTTGTGGTAGGGTTAGTGTTAGGGTTAGAGGTAGGGTTTTGGTTAGGTTTAGGGTTAGGGTTAGGTTTAGGAATAGGATTAGGTTTTGGGTTTGGGTTAGGGTTAGGGTTAGGGTTTGGGTTAGGTTTAGGTTTACGGTTAGGGTTAGGGTTAGGGTTTAGGTTAGGGTTAGGGTTAGGTTTAAGGTTAGGGTTAGGGTTAGGGTTAGGATTAGGGTTAGGTTTACGGTTAGGGTTTGATTTCGGTTAGGGTTAGTGTTAGGGTGAGGGTTAGGGTTAGTTTTTGGGTTAGGGTTAGGGTTAGGTTTGGGTTTAGGGTTAGGGTTAGGGTTAGGGTTAGGATTAGGTTTAGGGATTGACATAGGGTTAGGGTTAGGGTTATGGTTAGGTTTAGGGTTAATTTTTGGGTTAGCATTAGAGTTAGGGTTAGGGTTAGGGATACGGTTAGGGTTTGTGTTAGGTTTAGCGTTAGGGTTAGGGTAAGGGTTTGGTTTGGGTTAGGGTTAGTGTTAGGGTTAGGTTTAGGGTTAGTGTTAGCGTTAGGGTTTGGTTTGGGTTAGGGTTAGTTTTAGGGTGAGGGTTAAGGTTAGGTTTGGGTTTAGGGCTAGGTTTAGCGTTAGGGTTAGGGTTAGGGTTTGGCTTAGGGTTAGGGTTAGGGTTAGGATTAGGGTTAGGGTTAGGGTTAGAGTTTGGGTTAGGGTTAATGTTAGGGTTTGGGTTTAGGCTTAGTGTTAGGGTTAGGGTTAAGGTTAGATTTTGGTTTTGTGTTAGTATTAGGGTTAGTTTTAGGGTTTGGTGCTGGGTTAGGTTTAGGGTTAGGGTTTGGGTTTGGGCTTGGCTTAGGGTTAGGGTTAGGGTTAAGGTTAGGCTTAGGATTACGGTTAGGTTTGGGTTTGGGTTAACGTTATTGTTAGGTTTAGTGTTACCTTTAGGATTAGGTTTGGGTTAGCGTTAGGGTTAGGATTAGGGTTTCGAATAGGGTTAGGGTTTTGGTTAGGGTTAGGGTTAGGGTTAGTGTGAGGTTTAGGATTTCGTTTAGGGTTACTGTTAGTGTTAGGGTTAAGTTTAGGTTTAGTATTAGGGTTAGGGTTAGGGTTAGGGTTAGGGTTAGAGTTAGGGTTAGGGTTAGTGTTACAGTTTGGTTTAGATTTAGGGTTAGATTTCGGGGTTAGGTCTTAGGGGTTAAGGTTAGGGTTAGTGTTAGGGTTTGGGTTAGGGTTATTGTTAGTGTTAGGGTTTGGGTTAGGAATATGGTTAGGGTTAGGGTTAGGGTTAGTGTTTGGCTTAGGGTTAGGGTTAGGGTTTGGGTTTGGGTTACGGGTAGAGTTAGGATTAGGTTAGGGTGAGTGTTTGTGTTTGGTTAAGCGTTAGGTTGAGATTCAGGTTGAGGTTTTGGTTTTGGTTTACAGTTAGGTTTAGGGTTAGGGTTAGGGTTATCGTTTGGGTTAGGGTTAGGGTTACGGTTAGGCTTTGGGTTAGGGTTAGGGTTAGAGTTAGGGTTAGGGTTAGGGTTAGGGTTAGGGTTAGGGTTAGGTTTGGGTTAGTTTTAGAGTTTGGGTTATGTTTAGGGTTAGGTTTAGGGTTTCGTATAGGGTTTGGGTTAGGGTTTGGGTTTGGATTAGGGTTAGGGTAAGGATTAGGTTTAGAGTTAGGGGTTTGGTTTGGGTTACTGTTAGGGTTAGGGTTAGGGTTAGGGTTAGTGTTAGGGTTAGGGTTTGGGATTGGGTTAGGGTTACGATTAGGGTTAGGGTTTGGGTTAGGGTTATTGTTACCATTAGGGTTAGGTTTTGTGTTAGGATTAGGTTTTGGTTTAGAGTTAGTGTTAATGTTAGGGTTTGGGTGAGGGTTAGGGTTAGGGTTCGGGTTTCTGTTAGGGTTAGGGTTATGGTTAGGGTTAGGGTTGAGGTTAGGGTTAGGGTTTCGGTTAGGGTTAGAATTAGGGATAGGGTTAGCTTTAGGTTTAGGGTTAGTTTTAGTGTTAGGGTTAGGGTTAAGGTTAGGTTTTGATTTAGTGTTAAGGTTAGGGTTAGGGTTAGGGTTAGTGTTAGGGTTTGGTTTGGGTTAGCGTTAGAGTTAGTGTTAGGTTTTGGGTTAGGGTTAGGGTTAGGGTTAGGGTTAGGGTTAGGGTTAGGGTTAGTGTTACAGTTTGGTTTAGATTTAGGGTTAGGGTTCGGGGTTAGGTCTTAGGGGTTAAGGTTAGGGTTAGCGTTAGGGTTTGGGTTAGGGTTATTGTTACTGTTAGGGTTTGGGTTAGGAATAGGGTTATTGTTAGGGTTAGGGTTAGTGTTTGGCTTAGGGTTAGGGTTAGGGTTAGGGTTTGGGTTACGGGTAGAGTTAGGATTAGTTTAGGGTTTGTGTTTGTTTTAGGTTTAGCGTTAGGGTTAGATTTATGGTGAGGTTTTGATTTTGATTTAGAGTTAGGTTTAGGGTTAGGGTTAGGGTTATGGTTTGGGTTAGGGTTAGGGATACGGTTAGGCTTTGGGTTAGGGTTAGGGTTTGGTTTAGGGTTAGGGTTAGGGTTAGGGTTTGAGTTAGAGTTAGGGTTAGGGTTTGGATTATGTTTAGGGTTAGGGTGAGGATTAGCGTTTGGGTTAGGGTTAGGTTTAGGGTTAGAGTTAGTGTTTGGGTTTGGGTTAAGTTTAGGATTAGGGTTACAGTTAGGGTTGTTTTTGGGTTAGGGTTAGGGTTAAGGTTTGGGTTTGGGTTAGAGTTAGGGTAAGGTTTGGTTTAGGGTTAGGGTTAGGTTTAGGGTTAGGGTTAGGGTTTGGATTAGCCTTAGGGTTATGGTTAGGGTTTGAGTTAGTATTAGTGTTAGGATTTGGGTTAGGTTTAGGGTTAGGATTAGGGTTAGGGTTAGGTTTAGGGTGAGGTTTTGTGTTTGGGTTACGGTTAGGTTTAGGAGTAGGGTTAGGGTTATGGTTTGGGTTAGGGTTAGAGTTAGTTTTAGTGTTTGGGTTAGGGTTAGGGTTAGGAATAGGGTTAAGGATAGGATTACGATTAGGGTTAGGGTTTTGGTTAGGGTTAGGGTTAGGGTTACAGTTAGGGTTTACGGTTTGGGTTAGGGTTAGGATTAGGGTAAGGTTTGGTTCAGGGTTAGGGTTAGGGTTAAGTTCAGGGTTAGGGTTTGTGTTAGGGTTAGTGTTAGCGTTAGGTTTAGGGTTTGGGTTTGCGTTAGGGTTAGGGTTAGGTTTAGAGTTAGGATTAGGGTTTGGGTTTGGGTAGGGTTAGGGTTAGGTTTAGGGTTAGGGTTAGGATTTGGGTTTGGGTTAACGTTAGGGTTAGGGTTAGGGTTAGGGTTATTGTTAGCATTAGGGTTAGGTTTTGTGTTAGGATTAGGTTTTGGTTTAGAGTTAGTGTTAATGTTAGGGTTTGGGTGAGGGTTAGGGTTAGGGTTAGGGTTAGGGTTTCTGTTAGGGTTAGGGTTATGGTTAGGGTTAGGGTTGAGGTTAGGGTTAGGGTTTCGGTTAGGTTTAGAATTAGGGTTAGGGTTAGCTTTAGGTTTACGGTTAGTTTTAGTGTTAGGGTTAGGGTTAAGGTTAGGTTTTGAGTTAGTGTTAAGTTTAGGGTTAGGGTTAGGGTTAGTGTTAGGGTTTGGTTTGGGTTAGCGTTAGAGTTAGTGTTAGGTTTTGGGTTAGGGTTAGGGTTAGGGTTAGGGTTAGGGTTAGGGTTAGGGTTAGTGTTACAGTTTGGTTTAGATTTAGGGTTAGGGTTCGGGGTTAGGTCTTAGGGGTTATGGTTAGGGTTAGCGTTAGGGTTTGGGTTAGGGTTATTGTTACTGTTAGGGTTTGGGTTAGGAATAGGGTTACGGTTAGGGTAAGTGTTTGGCTTAGGGTTAGGGTTAGGGTTAGGGTTTGGGTTACGGGTAGAGTTAGGGTTAGGTTAGGGTTAGTGTTTGTGTTTGGTTTAGCGTTAGGGTTAGATTTATGGTGAGGTTTTGATTTTGGTTTAGAGTTAGGTTTAGGGTTAGGGTTAGGGTTATGGTTTGGGTTAGGGTTAGGGTTACGGTTAGGCTTTGGGTTAGGGTTAGGGTTAGGGTTAGGGTTAGGGTTAGGGTTAGGCTTAGGTTTAGGTTTTGGGTTAGGTTTAGGGTTAGGATTAGGGTTTGCGTTAGGGTTATGTTTTGGGTTAGGGTTAGGGTTAGGTTTAGGGCTTGGGTTAGGGTTAAGGTTAGAGTTAGGGTTATGGTTAGGATTGGGGTTAGGGTTAGTGTGAGGTTTAGGTTTTCGTTTAGGGTTAGGGTTAGGGTTAGGGTTAGGGTTAGGGTTAGGATTTGTGTTAGAGTTAGGGTTAGGGTTAAGGTTATGTTTTGGGTTAGGGTTGGGGTTAGGGTTATGGTTAAAGTTTGGGTTAGGGTTAGATTTAGGGTTAGGGTTTTGGTTACGGGTAGAGTTAGGATTAGGTTAGGATTAGTGTTTGTGTTTGGTTTAGCGTTAGGGTTAGATTTATGGTGAGGTTTTGGTTTTGGTTTAGAGTTAGGTTTAGGGTTAGGGTTAGGGTTATGGTTTGGGTTAGGGTTAGGGTTACGGTTAGGCTTTGGGTTAGGGTTAGGTTTACAGTTAGGGTTATGGTTAGGGTTAGGGTTTGGGTTAGGTTTATGTTTAGGGTTAGGGTTAGGGTTAGGGTTAGGTTTAGGTATAGAGTTTCGGTTAGGGTTAGGGTTAGGATTAGGGTTGGGGTTAGGGTTAGGGTTTGGATTAGGTTTAGGGTTAAGATTAGGGTTAGGATTAGTGTTTGTCTTTGGGTTAGGGTTAGGGTTAGGTTTAGGGTGAGGTTTTGGGCTTGGGTTAGGTCAGGTTTAGGGTTAAGGTTATGATTTGGGTTAGGGTTGGGGTTAGGGTTAGGGTTAATTTTGGGTTAGGGTTAGGGTTAGGGTTAGGGATAGGCTTAGGGTTTGTGGTAGGGTTAGGATTAGGGTTAGGTTTAGGGTTAGGGTTTGATTTGGGTTAGGGTTAGGGTTAGGTTTGGGTTTAGCATTAGGTTTAGTTTTAGGGTTAGGGTTAGGGTTACGGTTTGACATAGGGTTAGGGTTAGGGTTATTGTTAGGGTTAGGGTTAGGTTTTGGGTTAGCATTAGAGTTAGGGTTAGGGTTAGGGATACGGTTAGGGTTTGTGTTAGGGTTAGGGGTAGGGTTAGGTTTAGGTTTAGGGTTAGGGATAAGGTTTAGGTTCGGGTTAGTATTAGGGTTAGGGTTAGCGTTAGGTTTAGGTTTAGTGTTAGGGATTGGTTTAGGGTTCGGGTTAGGATTAGGGTTAGGGTTTGTGTTAGGGTTAGGGTTAGGATTAGGGTTTGGGATAGGGTTAGTGTTAGGGTTTGGTTTAGGTTTTGGGTTCGGCTTATGTTTAGGTTTAGCATTAGGGTTAGGTTTTGGGTTAGGGTTAGGGTTAGGTTTAGGGTTAGTTTTAGGGTAGGATTAGGGTTAGGGTTAGGGTTAGGGTTATTTTTAGGGTTAGGATTAGGGTTAGGGTTAGGGTTGGGTTTGGTTTAGGGTTTGATTTAGGGTTAGGGTTAGGGTTAGGGTTAGTGTTTAGGTTAGGGTTAGGCTTTCGTTTAGGGTTAGGATTAGGCTTAGGGTTAGGTTTAGGGTTCAGGTTAGTGTTAGGGTTAGGGTTCGGGTTTGGATTAGGTGTACAGTTAGGATTAGGGTTAGTGTTAGGGTTAAGTTTAGGGTTAGGATTAGGATTAGGGTTTGGGTTAGGTTTAGGGTTAGGGTTAGGGTTAGGGATAGGGTTAGGGTTAGGGTTAGGTTTGGGTTATTGTTAGAGTTTGGGTTAGCGTTAGGGTTAGGTTTAGGGTTTCGGTTAGGGTTTGGGTTAGGTTTTGGGTTTGGATTAGGGTTAGGGTAAGGATTAGGTTTAGAGTTAGGGTTAGGGTTAGGGTTAGGGTTAGGGTTAGGGTTAGGGTTAGGATTAGGGTTAGGGTTAGGGTTGGGTTTGGTTTAGGGTTTGATTTAGGGTTAGGGTTAGGGTTAGGGTTAGTGTTTAGGTTAGGGTTAGGTTTTCGTTTAGAGTTAGGATTAGGGTTAGGGTTAGGTTAAGGGTTCAGGTTAGTGTTAGGGTTAGGGTTCGGGTTTGGATTAGGTGTACAGTTAGGGTTAGGGTTAGTGTTAGGGTTAAGTTTAGGGTTAGGGTTAGGATTAGGGTTTGGGTTAGGTTTAGGGTTAGTGTTAGGGTTAGGGTTAGGGTTAGGGTTAGGGTTAGGTTTGGGTTATTGTTAGAGTTTGGGTTAGCGTTAGGGTTAGGTTTAGGGTTTCGGTTAGGGTTTGGGCTAGGTTTTGGGTTTGGATTAGGGTTAGGGTAAGGATTAGGTTTAGAGTTAGGGTTTCGGTTTGGGTTAGGGTTAGGGTTAGGGTTAGGGTTAGTGTTAGGGTTTGGGTTTGGGTTTGGGTTAGGGTTAGGGTTAGGGTTAGGGTTAGGGTTTGGGTTTGGGTTTGGGTTAGGGTTAGGGTTAGGATTAGGGTATGGTTTAGGGTTAGGGTTAGGGTTTGGTTTAGGGTTAGGGTTAGGGTTAGGGTTTGAGTTAGATTTAGGGTTAGGGTTTGGATTATGGTTAGGGTTACGGTGACGATTAGGGTTTGGGTTAGGGTTAGGTTTAGGGTTAGAGTTAGGGTTTGCGTTTGGGTTAAGGTTAGGATTAGGGTTACAGTTAGGGTTAGGGTTTGGGTTAGTGTTAGGGTTAGGGTTTGGGTTTGGGTTAGGGTTACGGTTTGGGTTAGTGTTAGGGTTAGGGTAAGGTTTGGGTTAGGGTTAGGGTTAGGGTTAGGTTTAG
>JAJHUQ010000046.1:3007500-3015000 GCA_035773235.1 Eospalax fontanierii | reverse complement strand
AGTGTTTGCCTTTGGGTTAGGGTTAGGGTTAGGTTTAGGGTGAGGTTTTGGGTTTGGGTTAGGTTAGGTTAAGGGTTAGGGTTAAGGTTATGATTTGGGTTAGGGTTGGGGTTAGGGTTAGGGTTAATTTTGGGTTAGGGTTAGGGTTAGGGTTAGGGTTAGGGTTAGGGTTAGGGTTACAGTTTGGTTTAGATTTAGGGTTAGGGTTCGGGGTTAGGTCTTAGGGGTTATGGATAGGGTTAGCGTTAGGGTTTGGGTTAGGGTTAGTGTTAGTGTTAGGGTTTGGGTTAGAATTAGGGTTGGGGTTAGGGTTAGGGTTTGGCTTAGGGTTAGGTTTAGGGTTAGGGTTTGGGTTAGGGTTAGAGTTTGGATTAGGTTAGGGTTAGTGTTTGTGTTTGGTTTAGCGTTAGGGTTAGATTAATGGTGAGGTTTTGGTTTTGGTTTAGAGTTAGGTTTAGGGTTAGGGTTAGGGTTTTGGTTTGGGTTAGGGTTAGGGTTACGGTTAGGCTTTGGGTTAGGGTTAGGGTTAGGGATAGGGTTAGGGTAAGGGTTAGAGTTGGGTTTAGTTTTAGGGTTTGGGTTAGGTTTAGGGTTAGAATTAGGGTTAGGGTTAGGGTTATGTTTTGGGTTAGGGTTAGGGTTAGGTTTAGGGTTTGGGTTAGGGTTAAGGTTAGAGTTAGGATTATGGTTAGGGTTAGGGTTTGTGTTAGGGTTAAGGTTAGAGTTAGGATTATGGTTAGGGTTAGGGTTTGGGTTAGGGTTACGTTTAGGGTTAGGGTTAGGGTTAGGTTTAGGTATAGGGTTTCGGTTAGGGTTAGGGTTCGGATTAGGGTTGGGTTTAGGGTTAGGGTTTGAATTAGGGTTAGGCTTAATATTAGGTTTAGGGTTAGTGTTTGTCTTTGGGTTAGGGTTAGGGTTAGGTTTAGGGTGAGGTTTTGGGTTTGGGTTCAGTTAGGTTTAGGGTTAGGGTTAGGTTATGATTTGGGTTAGGGTTGGGGTTAGGGTTAGGGTTAATTTTGGGTAGGGTTAGGGTTAGGGTTAGGGTTAGGTTTAGGGTTAGGGATAGGCTTAGGGTTTGTGGTAGGGTTAGGATTAGGGTTAGGTTTAGGTTTAGGGTTTGATTTGGGTTAGGGTTAGTGTTAGGGTGAGGGGTAGGGTTAGTGTTTGGGTTAGGGTTAGGGTTAGGTTTGGGTTTAGGGTTAGGGTTAGGGTTACGGTTTCACATAGGGTTAGGGTTAGGGTTATTGTTAGGGTTAGGGTTAGGTTTTGGGTTAGCACTAGAGTTAGGGTTAGGGTTAGGGATACGTTTAGGGTTTGTGTTAGGGTTAGGGTTAGGGTTAGGGTTAGGGTTAGCCTTTGGGTTAGGGTTAGGGTTAGGGTTTGGTTTAGCATTAGGGTTAGGGTTAGGGTTAGGGTTATTGTTAGGGATAAGGTTTAGGTTCGGGTTAGGATTAGGGTTAGAGTTAGCGTTAGGTTTAGGTTTCGTGTTAGGGTTTGGGTTAGGGTTCGGATTAGGGTTAGGGTTAGGGTTTGTGTTAGGGTTAGGGTTAGGGTTAATATTTAGGTTAGGGTTAGGCTATCGTTTAGGGTTAGGATTAGGGTTAGTGTTAGGTTTAGGGTTCAGGTTAGTGTTAGGGTTAGGGTTTGGGTTTGAATTAGGTTTAGAGTTAGGGTTTTGGTTTGGGTTAGGGTTAGGGTTAGGGTTAGGGTTAGGGTTAGGATTAGTGTTAGGGTTTGGGATTGGGTTAGGTTTAGGGTTAGGGTTAGGGTTTTGTTTAGGGTTAGGGTTAGGGTTAGGGTTACGGTTTGAGTTAGAGTTAGGGTTAGGGTTTGGATTATGGTTAGGGTTACGGTTACGATTAGGGTTTGGTTTAGGGTTAGGGTTAGGGTTAGAGTTAGGGTTTGGGTTTGGGTTAAGGTTAGGATTAGGGTTAGAGTTAGGGTTAGGGCTAGGTTTAGGTATAGGGCTTCGGGTAGGGTTAGGGTTAGGATTAGGGTTGGGGTTAGGGTTAGGGTTTTTGTTAGGGTTAGGGTTAAGATTAGGGTTAGGGTTAGTGTTTGTCTTTGGGTTAGGGTTAGGGTTAGGTTTAGGGTGAGGTTTTGGGTATGGGTTAGGTTAAGTTTAGGGTTAGGGTTAAGGTTATGATTTGGGTTAGGGTTGGTGTTAGGGTTTATTGTTAATTTTGGGTTAGGGTTAGGGTTAGGGTTAGGGTTAGGGATAGAATTAGGATTAGGATTAGGATTAGGGTTTGGGTTAGTGTTAGGGTTAGGGTTTGGGTTAGAGTTAGGTTTAGGTTTAGGTTAAGGTTTGATTTTCGGTTAGGGTTAGGGTTAGGTTTAGGATTAGGGTTTGTGTTAGGGTTAGTGTTAGGGTTAGAGTTAGGGTTTGGGTTTGGTTTAGGGTTAGGGTTAGGTTTAGGAATAGGATTAGGTTTTGGGTTTGGGTTAGGGTTAGGGTTAGGGTTTGGGTTAGATTTAGGTTTAGGGTTAGGGATAGGGATAGGGTTAGGGTTTATGTTAGGGTTAGGGTTAGGGTTAGGGTTAGGGTTTGATTTGGGTTAGCGTTAGTGTTAGGGTGAGGGTTTGGTTTGGGGTAGGGTTAGTGTTAGGGTTAGGGTTAGGGTTAAGGGTTGGATTAGGATTAGGGGTAGGGTTATGGTTAGGGTTAGGCTTTGGTTTGGTTTAGGGTTAGTGTTAGGTTTAGGGTTAGGGTTAGGTTTGGGTTTAGGGTTAGGGTTAGGGTTGGGGTTTGGCATAGGGTTAGGGTTAGGGTTAAGGTTAGGGTTAGGGTTTGGATTTGGGTTAGCATTAGAGTTAGGGTTAGGGTTAGGTTTAGGGTTGGGTTTAGGGCTAGGTTTTGGGTTAGGGTTAGGGTTATGTTTTGGCTTAGGCTTAGAGTTAGGGTTAGGGTTAGGGTTAGAGTTAGGGTCAGGGTTTGGGTTAATGTTAGGGTTAGGGTTAGGGTATGGGTATGGGATAACGTTAGGGTTAGGTTTAGGCTTAGGGTTAGTTTTAGGGTTAGGGTTTGGATTAGGGTTAGGGTTAGGATTAGGGTTTTCTTTAGGGTTAGGGTTAGGGTTAGGGTTAGGGTTAGGGTTAGGGTTTGGGTTAATGTTAGGGTTAGGCTAAGGGTTAGGGTTAGGGTTAGGTTTTCGGTTAGGTTTAGGGTTAGGGTTAGGGTTAGGGTTAGGATTAGGGTTAGTGTTAGGGATAGGGTTAGGGTTAGGTTTAGGGATAGCGTTAGGGATAGGTTTACGGTTAGGGTTAGGGTTAGGGTTTAGGTTAGGGTTAGGGTTAGGTTTAGGGTTAGGGTTAGGGTTAGGGTTAGGGTTAGGATTAGGGTTAGGTTTACGGTTAGGGTTTGATTTCGGTTAGGGTTAGTGTTAGGGTGAGGGTTAGGGTTAGTTTTTGGGTTAGGGTTAGGGTTAGGTTTGGGTTTAGGGTTAGGGTTAGGGTTAGGGTTACGATTAGGGTTAGGGATTGACATAGGGTTAGGGTTAGGGTTATGGTTAGGTTTAGGGTTAGGTTTTGGGTTAGCATTAGAGTTAGGGTTAGGGTTAGGGATAGGGTTAGGGTGTGTGTTCGGTTTAGCGTTAGGGTTAGGGTAAGGGATTGGTTTGGGTTAGTGTTAGTGTTAGGGTTAGGTTTAGGGTTAGTGTTAGCGTTAGGGTTTGGTTTCGGTTAGGGTTAGTTTTAGGGTTAGGGTTAGGGTTAGGTTTGGGTTTACGGCTAGGTTTAGCATTAGGGTTAGGGTTAGGGTTTGGCTTAGGGTTAGGGTTAGGGTTAGGATTAGGGTTAGGGTTAGGGTTAGGGTTTGGGTTAGGGTTAATGTTACGGTTTGGGTTTAGGCTTAGTGTTAGGGTTAGGGTTAAGGTTAGATTTTGGTTTTGTGTTAGTGTTAGGGTTAGTTTTAGGGTTTGGTGCTGGTTTAGGTTTAGGGTTAGGGTTTGGGTTTGGGCTTGGCTTAGGGTTAGGGTTAGGGTTAAGGTTAGGCTTAGGATTACGGTTAGGTTTGGGTTTGGGTTAACGTTATTGTTAGTTTTAGTGTTACCTTTAGGATTAGGGTTTGGGTTAGCGTTAGGGTTAGGATTAGGGTTTCGAATAGGGTTAGGGTTTTGGTTAGGGTTAGGGTTAGGGTTAGTGTGAGGTTTAGGATTTCGTTTAGGGTTACTGTTAGGGTTAGGGTTAAGTTTAGGGTTAGTATTAGGGTTAGGGTAGGGTTAGGGTTAGGGTTAGGGTTAGGGTTAGAGTTAGGGTTAGGGTTAGTGTTACAGTTTGGTTTAGATTTAGGGTTAGGGTTCGGGGTTAGGTCTTAGGGGTTAAGGTTAGGGTTAGTGTTAGGGTTTGGGTTAGGGTTATTGTTAGTGTTAGGGTTTGGGTTAGGAATAGGGTTAGGGTTAGGGTTAGGGTTAGTGTTTGGCTTAGGGTTAGGGTTAGGGTTTGGGTTTGGGTTATGGGTAGAGTTAGGATTAGGTTAGGGTTAGTGTTTGTGTTTGGTTTAGCGTTAGGTTTAGATTTAGGGTGAGGTTTTGGTTTTGGTTTAGAGTTAGGTTTAGGGTTAGGGTTAGGGTTATGGTTTGGGTTAGGGTTAGGGTTACGGTTAGGCTTTGGGTTAGGGTTAGGGTTAGAGTTAGGGTTATGGTTAGTGTTAGGGTTTGTGTTAGGTTTACGTTTAGGGTTAGGGTTAGAGTTAGGTTTAGGTATAGGGTTTCGGTTAGGGTTAGGGTTAGGATTAGGGTTGCGGTTAGGGTTAGGGTTTGGATTAGGTTTAGGTTTACGATTAGGTTTAGGGTTAGTGTTTGTCTTTGGGTTAGGGTTAGGGTTAGGTTTAGGGTGAGGTTTTGGGTTTGGGTTAGGTTAGGTTTAGGGTTAGGGTTAAGGTTATGATTTGGGTTAGGGTTGGGGTTAGGGTTAGGGTTAATTTTGGTTTAGGGTTAGGGTTAGGGTTAGGGTTAGGGTTAGGGTTAGGGTTAGGGTTAGGGATAGGCTTAGGGTTTGTGGTAGGGTTAGGATTAGGGTTAGGTTTAGGGTTAGGGTTTGATTTTTGTTAGGGTTAGGGTTAGGTTTGGGTTTAGCGTTAGGGTTAGGGTTACGGTTTGACATAGGGTTAGGATTAGGGTTATTGTTAGGTTTAGGGTTAGGTTTTGGGTAACATTAGAGTTAGGGTTAGGGTTAGGGATACGTTTAGGGTTTGTGTTAGGGTTAGGGTTAGGGTTAGGGTTAGGGTTTGGGTTAAGGTTAGTGTTAGGGTTTGGTTTAGCGTTAGGGTTAGGGTTAGGTTTAGGGTTAGTGATAAGGTTTAGGTTCGGGTTAGGATTAGGGTTAGGGTTAGCGTTAGGTTTAGGTTTAGTGTTAGGGTTTGGGTTAGGGTTCGGGTTAGGGTTAGGGTTAGGGTTTGTGTTAGGGTTAGGGTTTGGATTAGGGTTTGGGTTAGGGTTAGTGTTAGGGTTTGAGTTAGGGTTAGGGTTAGGGTTTGTGTTAGGGTTATGGTTAGGGTTAGGTTTAGGGTTACTTTTAGGGTAGGATTAGGGTTAGGGTTAGGGTTAGGGTTATTTTTAGGGTTAGGATTAGGGTTAGGGTTTGGGTTAGGGTTAGGGTTGGGTTTGGTTTAGGGTTTGATTTAGGGTTAGGGTTAGGGTTAGGGTTAGTGTTTAGGTTCGGGTTAGGCTTTCGTTTAGGGTTAGGATTAGGGTTAGGGTTAGGGTTAGGGTTCAGGTTAGTGTTAGGGTTAGGGTTTGGGTTTGGATTAGGTGTACAGTTAGGGTTAGGGTTAGTGTTAGGGTTAAGTTTAGGGTTAGGGTTAGGGTTAGGGTTTGGTTTAGATTTAGGTTTAGGGTTAGGGTTAGGGTTAGGGTTAGGGTTAGGGTTAGGGTTAGGTTTGGGTTAGTGTTAGAGTTTGGGTTAGGGTTAGGGTTAGGTTTAGGGTTTCGGTTAGGGTTTGGCTTAGGGTTTGGGTTTGGATTAGGGTTAGGGTAAGGATTAGGTTCAGAGTTAGGGTTTCGGTTTGGGTTAGGGTTAGGGTTAGGGTTAGTGTTAGGGATAGGGTTTGGGATTGGATTAGGGTTACGATTAGGGTTAGGGTTTGGTTTAGGGTTAGGGTTAGGGTTAGGGTTTGAGTTAGAGTTAGGGTTAGGGTTTGGATTATGGTTAGGGTTACGGTGACGATTAGGGTTTGGGTTAGGGTTAGGTTTAGGGTTAGAGTTAGGGTTTGGGTTTGGGTTAAGGTTAGGATTAGGGTTACAGTTAGGGTTAGTGTTTGGGTTAGGGTTAGGGTTTGGGTTTGGGTTAACGTTAGGGTTAGGGTAAGGGTTAGGGTTAGGGTTAGGGTTTGGGTTAGGGTTAGGGTTGGGTTTGGTTTAGGGTTTGATTTAGGGTTAGGGTTAGGGTTAGGGTTAGTGTTTAGGTTAGGGTTAGGCTTTCGTTTAGGGTTAGGATTAGGGTTAGGGTTAGGTTTAGGGTTCAGGTTAGTGTTAGGGTTAGGGTTTGGGTTTGGATTAGGTGTAGAGTTAGGGTTAGGGTTAGTGTTAGGGTTAAGTTTAGAGTTAGGGTTAGGGTTAGGGTTTGGGTTAGGTTTAGGTTTAGGGTTAGGGTTAGGGTTAGGGTTAGGGTTAGGGTTAGGGTTAGGGTTAGGTTTAGGGTTAGGTTTGGGTTAGTTTTAGAGTTTGGGTTAGGGTTAGGGTTAGGTTTAGGGTTTCGTTTAGGGTTTGGGTTAGGGTTTGGGTTTGGATTAGGGTTAGGGTAAGGATTAAGTTTAGAGTTAGGGTTTCGGTTTGGGTTACTGTTAGGGTTAGGATTAGGGTTAGTGTTAGGGTTAGGGTTTGGGATTGGGTTAGGGTTACGATTAGGGTTAGGGTTTGGTTTAGGGTTAGGGTTAGGGTTAGGGTTTGAGTTAGAGTTAGGGTTAGGGTTTGGAATATGGTTAGGGTTACGGTGACGATTAGCGTTTGGGTTAGGGTTAGGTTTAGGGTTAGAGTTAGTGTTTGGGTTTGGGTTAACGTTAGGATTAGGGTTACAGTTAGGGTTGTGTTTGGGTTAGGGTTAGGGTTAGGGTTTGGTTTTGGGTTAGAGTTAGGGTAAGGTTTGGTTTAGGGTTAGGGTTAGGTTTAGGGTTAGGGTTAGGGTTTGGATTAGCCTTAGGGTTATGGTTAGGGTTTGAGTTAGTATTAGTGTTAGGATTTGGGTTAGGTTTAGGGTTAGGATTAGGGTTAGGGTTAGGTTTAGGGTGAGGTTTTGTGTTTGGGTTAGGGTTAGGTTTAGGATTATGGTTAGGGTTATGGTTTGGGTTAGGGTTAGAGTTAGTTTTAGTGTTTGGGTTAGGGTTAGGGTTAGGAATAGGGTTAAGGATAGGATTACGATTAGGGTTAGTGTTTTGGTTAGGGTTAGGGTTAGGGTTACGGTTAGGGTTTACGGTTTGGGTTAGGGTTAGGATTAGGGTAAGGTTTGGTTCAGGGTTAGGGTTAGGGTTAAGTTCAGGGTTAGGGTTTGTGTTAGGGTTAGTGT
>JAJHUQ010000046.1:2980000-2997500 GCA_035773235.1 Eospalax fontanierii | reverse complement strand
GTTAGGGTTTGGTTTAGGGTTAGGCTAAGGGTTAGGGTTAGGGTTATGTTTTCGGTTAGGTTTAGGGTTAGGGTTAGGGTTAGGGTTAGGATTAGGGTTAGTGTTAGGGATAGGGTTAGGGTTAGGTTTAGGGATAGTGTTAGGGATAGGTTTACGGTTAGGGTTAGGGTTAGGGTTTAGGTTAGGGTTAGGGTTAGGTTTAGGGTTAGGGTTAGGGTTAGGGTTAGGATTAGGGTTTGTCTTAGGGTTAGTGTTAGGGTTTGGATTAGGGTTAGGTTTAGTGTTTGTGTTTGGTTTAGGGTTAGGGTTAGGTTTAGAGTGAGGTTTTGGGTTTGGGTTAGGGTTAGGTTTTGTGTTAGAGTTAAGGTTATGGTTTCGGTTATGGTTGTGGTTAGGGTTAGGGTTAAAGTTTGGGTTAGGGTTAGGGTTAGGGTTAGGGTTAGGGATAGGATTAGGATTATGGTTAGGATTTGGGTTAGGGTTAGGGTTAGGGTTAGGGTTAGGGTTAGGTTTACGGTTTGGGTTAGGGTTAGGGTTACGGTAAGGTTTGATTTAGGGTTAGGGTTAGGTTTAGTCATAGGATTAGGGTTTGGGTTTGGGTAAGCGTTAGGGTTAGGGTTTGGGTTAGGGTTAAGTTTAGGGATAGGGTTTGACTTGGGTTAGGGTTAGTGTTAGGGTGAGAGTTAGGGTTAGTGTTTGGGTTAGGGTTAGGGTTAGGGTTAGGGGTTGGGTTAGGGTTAGGGGTAGGGTTATGGTTAGGGTTAGGGTGTGGTTTGGTTTAGGGTTAGTGTTAGGTTTGGGTTTAGGGTTAGGGTTAGGCTTAGGGTTAGGGTTAGGGTTTGGCATAGGGTTAGGGTTAGATTTAAGGTTAGGGTTAGCGTTTGGATTTGGGTTAGCATTAGATTTAGGGTTAGGGTTAGGGTTAGGGTTAGGGTTAGGGTTAGGGTTTGGCTTAGGGTTAGCGTTAGGGTTAGGACTAGGGTGTAGGGTTAGGGTTTGGGTAAGAGTTAGTGTTACGGATTGGGTTTAGTCTTAGTGTTAGGGTTAGGGTTAAGGTTAGATTTCGGTTTTGTGTTAGTGTTAGGGTTAGTTTTAGGGTTTGATGCTGGGTTAGGTTTAGGGTTAGGGTTAGGGTTTGGGTTTGGGCTTGGGTTAGGGTTAGGGTTAGGTTTAAGGTTAGGGTTAGGGTTAGAGTTAGGGTTAGGGTTAGAGTTAGTGTTAGGTTTTGGGTTAGGGTTACGGCTACGGTTAGGTTTGCATTTGGGTAAACGTTATTGTTAGGTTTAGTGTTAACTTTACGTTTAGGCTTTGTGTTAGCGTTAGGGTTAGGGTTAGGGTTTCGGTTAGGATTAGGGTTTTGGTTAGTGTTATGGTTAGGGTTAGTATGAGGTTTAGGTTTTCGTTTAGGATTAGGGTTAGGGTTAGGGTTAGGGTTAGGATTTGGGTTAGAGTTAGGGTTAGGGTTAAGGTTAAGTTTTGGGTTAGGGTTGGGGTTAGGGTTAGGGTTAAAGTTTGGGTTAGGGTTAGGGTTAGGGTTAGGGATAGGATTAGGATTAGGGTTAGGGTTTGGGTTAGGGTTAGGGTTAGGGTTAGGGTTAGGGTTAGGGTTTGTGTTAGGGTTAGTGTTAGGTTTAGAGTTAGGGTTTGGGTTTGGGTTACGGTTAGGGTTAGGTTTAGGGATAGGATTAGGTTTTGGGTTTGGGTTAGGGTTAGGGTTAGGGTTTGGGTTAGGGTTAGGGTTAGGTTTACGGTTAAGGATAGGTTTAGGGTTTGTTTAGCGTTAGGGTTAGGATTAGGTTTAGGGTTGGGGTTTGATTTGGGTTAAGGTTAGGGTTATGATTAGGGTTTGGGTTAGGCTTAGGGTTAGGATTTAGGTTAGGGTTAGGGTTATGGTTTGGTTTAGGGTTAGGCTTAGTGTGAGGTTTAGGTTTTCGTTTAGGGTTAGGGTTAAGGTTATGTTTAGTGTTAGGATTAGGGTTAGGGTTAGGGTTAGGGTGAGGGTTAGGTTTGGGTTTATGATTAGGGTTAGTGTTAGGGTTTGGGTTAGGGTTAGGGGTAGGGTTTGGGTTAGGGTTATGGTTAGGGTCGGGGTTAGGGGTTAGGGGTTATGGTTAGTGTTAGGATTAGGTTTTGGTTTCGGGTTAGTGTTAATGTTAGGGTTTGCGTGAGGGTTAGGGTTAGGGTTAGGGATAAGGTTTCTGTTAGGGTTAGGGTTAGGGTTAGGGTTGAGGTTAGGCTTAGGGTTTCGGTTAGGGTTAGGATTACGGTTAGGGTTAGAGTAAGGTTTAGGGTTAGTTTTAGTGTTAGGGTTTGGTTTTGGATTAGGGGTAGAGTTAAGTTTAGGGTTAGTGTTAGGTTTGGGTTAGGGTTAAGGTTAGGTTTTGGGTGAGGTTTAGGTTTAGGGTTAGGGTTAGGGTTAGTCTTAGCGTTTGGTTTGGGTTAGCGTTAGAGTTAGTGTTAGGTTTTGGGTTAGGGTTGGGGTTAGGGTTAGGGTTAGGGTTAGTGTTACAGTTTGTTTTAGACTTAGGGTCAGGGTTCGGGGTTAGGTCTTAGGGGTTAAGGTTAGGGTTAGTGTTAAGGTTTGGGTTAGGGTTATTGTTAGTGTTAGGGTTTGGGTTAGGAATAGGGTTAGGGTTAGGGTTAGGGTTAGTGTTTGGCTTAGGGTTAGGTTTAGGGTTAGGGTTTGGGTTACGGGTAGAGTTAGGATTAAGTTAGGGTTAGTGTTTGTGTTTGGTTTGGCGTTAGGTTTAGATTTGTGGTGAGGTTTTGGTTTTGGTTTAGAGTTAGGTTTAGGGTTAGGGTTAGGGTTATGGTTTGGGTTAGGGTTAGGGTTACGGTTAGGCTTTGGGTTAGGGTTAGGGTTAGAGTTAGGGTTATGGTTAGGGTTAGGGTTTAGGTTAGGTTTACGTTTAGGGTTAGGATTAGGGTTAGGTTTAGGTATAGGGTTTCGGTTAGGGTTAGGGTTAGGATTAGGGTTGCGGTTAGGGTTAGGGTTTGGATTAGGTTTAGGTTTAAGATTAGGGTTAGGGTTAGTGTTTGTCTTTGGGTTATGGTTAGGCTGAGGTTTAGGGTGAGGATTTCGGTTTGGGTTAGGTTAGGTTTAGGGTTAGGGTTAAGGTTATGATTTGGGTTAGGGTTGAGGTTAGGGTTAGGGTTAATTTTGGGTTAGGGTTAGGGTTAGGTTTAGGGTTAGGGTTAGGGATAGGCTTAGGGTTTGTGGTAGGGTTAGGATTAGGGTTAGGTTTAGGGTTAGGGTTTGATTTGGGTTAGGGTTAGGGTTAAGTTTGGGTTTAGCGTTAGGGTTATTTTAGTGTTAGGGTTAGGGTTACGGTTTGACATAGGGTTAGGATTAGGGTTATTGTTAGGGTTAGGGTTAGGTTTTGGGTTAGCATTAGAGTTAGGGTTAGGGTTAGGGATTCGGTTAGGGTTTCTGTTAGGGTTAGGGTTAGGGTTAGGGTTAGGGTTTGTGTTAAGGTTAGTGTTAGGGTTTGGTTTAGCGTTACGGTTAGGGTTAGGTTTAGGGTTAGGGATAAGGTTTAGGTTCGGGTTAGGATTAGGGTTAGGGTTAGCGTTAGGTTTAGGTTTAGTGTTAGAGTTTGGGTTAGGGTTCGGGTTAGGGTTAGGGTTAGGGTTTGTGTTAGGGTTAGGGTTAGGATTAGGGTTTGGGTTAGGGTTAGTGTTAGGGTTTGGGTTAGGGTTAGTGTTGGGTTTTGTGTAAGGTTTGGGGTTAGGTTTAGGGTTAGTTTTAGGGTAGGATTAGGGTTAGGGATAGGGTTAGGCTTAATTTTAGGGTAAGGATTAGGGTTAGGGTTTGGGTTAGGGTTAGGGTTTGGTTTGGTTTAGGGTTTGATTTAGGGTTAGGGTTAGGGTTAGGGTTAGTGTTTAGGTTCGGGTGAGGCTTTCGTTTAGGGTTAGGATTAGGGTTAGGGTTAGGTTTAGGGTTCAGGTTAGTGTTAGGGTTAGGGTTTGGGTTTGGATTAGGTGTAGAGTTAGGGTTAGGGTTAGTGTTAGGGTTAAGTTTAGGTTTAGGGTTATGGTTAGGGTTTGGGTTAGGTTTAGGTTTAGGTTTAGGGTTAGGGTTAGGGTTAGGGTTAGGGTTAGGTTTGGGTTATTGTTAGAGTTTGGGTTAGGGTTAGGTTTAGGGTTTCGGTTAGGGTTTGGGTTAGGGTTTGGGTTTGGATTAGGTTTAGGGTAAGGATTAGGTTTAGAGTTAGGGTTTCGGTTTGGGTTAGGGTTAGGGTTAGGGTTAGTGTTAGGGTTAGGGTTTGGGATTGGGTTAGGGTTACGTTTAGGGTTAGGGTTTGGTTTAATGTTAGGGTTAGGGTTTGAGTTAGAGTTAGGGTTAGGGTTTGGATTATGGTTAGGGTTACGGTGACGATTAGGGTTTGGGTTAGGGTTAGGTTTAGGGTTAAAGTTAGGGTTTGGGTTTGGGTTAAGGTTAGGATTAGGGTTACAGTTAGGGTTAGTGTTAGGGTGAGGGTTAGGGTTTGAGTTTGGGTTAACGTTAGGGTTACGGTAAGGGTTAGCGTTAGGGTTAGGGTTTGGGTTAGGGTTAGGGTTGGGTTTGGTTTAGGGTTTGATTTAGGGTTAGGGTTAGGGTTAGGGTTAGTGTTTAGGTTAGGGTTAGGCTTTCATTTAGCGTTAGGATTAGGGTTAGGGTTAGGTTTAGTGTTCAGGTTAGTGTTAGGGTTAGGGTTTGGGTTTCGATTAGGTGTAGAGTTAGGGTTAGGGTTAGTGTTAGGGTTAAGTTTACGGTTAGGGTTAGGGTTAGGGTTTGGGTTAGGTTTAGGTTTAGGGTTAGGGTTAGGGTTAGGGTTAGGGTCAGGGTTAGGTTTGGGTTATTGTTAGAGTTTGGGTTAGCGTTAGGGTTAGGTTTAGGGTTTCGGTTAGGGTTTGGGTTAGGGTTTGGGTTTGGATTAGGGTTAGGGTAAGGATTAGGTTTAGAGTTAGGGTTTCTGTTTGGGTTAGGGTTAGGGTTAGGGTTAGGGTTAGTGTTAGGGTTAGGGTTTGGGATTGGGTTAGGGTTAGTGTTAGGGTTAGGGTTTGGGATTGGGTTAGGGTTAGGGTTAGGGTTTGAGTTAGAGTTAGGGTTAGGGTTTGGATTATGGTTAGGGTTACGGTGATGATTAGGGTTTGGATTAGGGTTAGGTTTAGTGTTAGAGTTAGTGTTTGGGTTTGGGTTAAGGTTAGTATTAGGGTTAAAGTTAGGGTTAGTGTTTGGATTAGCCTTAGGGTTAGGGTTAGGGTTTGAGTTAGTATTATTTTTAGGATTTGGGTTAGGTTTAGGGTTAGGATTAGGGTTAGGGTTAGGTTTAGGGTGAGGTTTTGTGTTTGGGTTAGGGTTAGGTTTAGGATTAGGGTTAGGGTTATGGTTTGGGTTAGGGTTAGAGTTAGTTTTAATGTTTGGGTTAGGGTTAGGGTTAGGAATAGGGTTAAGGATAGGATTACGATTAGGGTTAGGGTTTTGGTTAGGGTTAGGGTTAGGGTTACGGTTAGGGTTTACGGTTTGGGTTAGTGTTAGGATTAGGGTAAGGTTTGGTTCAGTGTTTGGGTTAGGGTTAAGTTCAGGGTTAGGTTTTGTGTTAGGGTTAGTGTTAGCGTTAGGTTTAGGGTTTGGGTTTGCGTTAGGGTTAGGGTTAAGTTTAGGGTTATGGTTAGGATTTGGGTTTGGGTTAACGTTAGGGTTAGGATTAGGGTTAGGGTTAGGGTTATTGTTAGCATTAGGGTTAGGTTTTGTGTTAGGATTAGGTTTTGGTTTACAGTTAGTGTTAATGTTAGGGTTTGAGTGAGGGTTAGGGTTAGGGTTAGGGTTAGGGTTTCTGTTAGGGTTAGGGTTATGTTTAGGGTTAGTTTTGAGGTTAGGGTTAGGGTTTCGGTTAGGGTTAGAATTAGGGTTAGGGTTAGAGTTAGGTTTAGGGTTAGTTTTAGTGTTAGGCTTAGGGTTAGGGTTATGTTTTGAGTTACTGTTAGGGTTAGGGTTAGGGTTAGGGTTAAGGTTAGTGTTACAGTTTGGTTTAGATTTAGGGTTAGGGTTCGGGGTTAGGTCTTAGGGGTTAAGGTTAGGGTTAGCGTTAGGGTTTGGGTTAGGGTTATTGTTACTGTTAGGGTTTGCGTTAGGAATAGGGTTAGGGTTAGGGTTAGGGTTAGTGTTTGGCTTAGGGTTAGGGTGAGGGTTAGGGTTTGGGTTACGGGCAGAGTTAGGATTAGGTTAGGGTTAGTGTTTGTGTTTGGTTTAGCGTTAGGGTTAGATTTATGGTGAGGTTTTGATTTTGGTTTAGAGTTAGGTTTAGGGTTAGGGTTAAGGTTTGGGTTAGGGTTAGGGTTACGGTTAGGCTTTGGGTTAGGGTTAGGGTTAGGGTTAGGGTTAGGTTTAGGTTTTGGGTTAGGTTTAGGGTTAGGATTAGGGTTAGCGTTAGGGTTATGTTTTGGGTTAGGGTTAGGGTTAGGTTTAGGGGTTGGGTTAGGTTTAAGGTTAGAGTTAGGGTTATGGTTAGGGTTAGGGTTAGGTTTAGTGTGAGGTTTAGGTTTTCGTTTAGGGTTAGGGTTAGGGTTAGGATTTGGGTTAGAATTAGGGTTAGGGTTAAGGTTATGTTTTGGGTTAGGGTTGGGGTTAGGGTTATGGTTAAAGTTTGGCTTAGGGTTAGGGTTAGGGTTAGGGTTTGGGTAACGGGTAGAGTTAGGATTAGGTTAGGGTTAGTGTTTGTGTTTGGTTTGCGTTAGGGTTAGGTTTATGGTGAGGTTTTGGTTTTGGTTTAGAGTTAGGTTTAGGGTTAGGGTTAGGGTTATGGTTTGGGTTAGGGTTACTGTTACGGTTAGGCTTTGGTTTAGGGTTAGGGTTCCAGTTAGGGTTATGGTTGGGGTTAGGGTTTGGGTTAGGTTTACGTTTAGGGTTAGGGTTAGGGTTAGGGTTAGGTTTAGGTATAGGGTTTCGGTTAGGGTTAGGGTTAGGACTAGGGTTGGGCTTAGGGTTAGGGTTTGGATTAGGTTTAGGGTTAAGATTAGGGTTAGGGTTAGTGTTTGTCTTTGGGTTAGGGTTAGGGTTAGGTTTAGGGTGAGGTTTTGGGTTTGGGTTAGGTTAGGTTTAGGGTTAGGGTTAAGGTTATGATTTGGGTTAGGGTTGGGGTTAGGGTTAGGGTTAATTTTGGGTTAGGGATAGGGTTAGGGTTAGGGTTAGGGATAGGCTTAGGGTTTGTGGTACGGTTAGGATTAGGGTTAGGTTTAGGGTTAGGGTTTGATTTGGGTTAGGGTTAGGGTTAGGTTTGGGTTTAGCATTAGGTTTAGTTTTAGGGTTAGGGTTAGGGTTACGGTTTGACATAGGGTTAGGGTTAGGGTTATTGTTAGGGTTAGGGTTAGGTTTTGGGTTAGCATTAGAGTTAGGGTTAGGGTTAGGGATACGGTTTGGGTTTGTGTTAGGGTTAGGGTTAGGGTTAGTGTTAGGTTTACGGTTAGGGATAAGGTTTAGGTTCGGGTTAGGATTAGGGTTAGGGTTAGCGTTAGGTTTAGGTTTAGTGTTAGGGTTTGGTTTAGGGTTCGGGTTAGGGTTAGGGTTAGGGTTTGTGTTAGGGTTAGGGTTAGAATTAGGGTTTGGGATAGGGTTAGGGTTAGGGTTTGGTTTAGGGTTTGGGTTCGGCTTATGTTTAGGTTTAGCATTAGGGGTAGGTTTTGGGTTAGGGTTAGGGTTAGGTTTAGGGTTAGTTTTAGGGTAGGATTAGGGTTAGGGTTATGGTTAGGGTTCTTTTTAGGGTTAGGATTAGGGTTAGGGTTAGGGTTGGGTTTGGTTTAGGGTTTGATTTAGGGTTAGGGTTAGGGTTAGGGTTAGTGTTTAGGTTAGGGTTAGGCTTTCGTTTAGGGTTAGGATTAGGGTTAGGGTTAGGTTTAGGGTTCAGGTTAGTGTTAGGGTTAGGGTTTGGGTTTGGATTAGGTGTAGAGTTAGGGTTAGGGTTAGTGTTAGGGTTAAGTTTACGGTTAGGGTTAGTGTTAGGGTTTGGGTTAGGTTTAGGTTTAGGGTTAGGGTTAGGGTTAGGGTTAGGGTAAGGGTTAGGGTTAGGTTTGGGTTATTGTTAGAGTTTGGGTTAGCGTTAGGGTTAGGTTTAGGGTTTCGGTTAGGGTTTGGGTTAGGGTTTGGGTTTGGATTAGGGTTAGGGTAAGGATTAGGTTTAGAGTTAGGGTTTCGGTTTGGGTTAGGGTTACGGTTAGGGTTAGGGTTAGTGTTAGGGTTAGGGTTTGGGATTGGGTTAGGATTACGATTAGGGTAGGGTTTGGTTTAGGGTAAGGGTTAGGGTTAGGGTTTGAGTTAGAGTTAGGGTTAGGGTTTGGATTATGGTTAGGGTTACGGTGACGATTAGGGTTTGGGTTAGGGTTAGGTTTAGGGTTAGAATTAGTGTTTGGGTTTGGGTTAAGGTTAGGATTAGGGTTAAAGTTAGGGTTAGGGTTTGGGTTAGGGTTAGGGTTAGGGTTAGGGTTTGGGTTTGGGTTAACGTTAGGGTTAGGGTAAGGGTTAGCGTTAGGGTTTGGGTTTGGATTAGGGTTAGGGTTAGGATTAGGGTATGGTTTAGGGTTAGGGTTAGGGTTTGGTTTAGGGTTAGGGTTAGGGTTAGGGTTTGAGGTAGAGTTAGGGTTAGGGTTTGGATTATGGTTAGGGTTACGGTGACGATTAGGGTTTGGGTTAGGGTTAGGTTTAGGGTTAGAGTTAGGGTTTGGGTTTGGCTTAAGGTTAGGATTAGGGTTACAGTTAGGGTTAGGGTTTGGGTTAGGGTTAGGGTTAGGGTTTGGGTTTGGGTTAACGTTAGGGTTAGGGTAAGGGTTAGCGTTAGGGCTAGGGTTTGGGTTAGGGTTAGGGTTGGGTTTGGTTTAGGGTTTGATTTAGGGTTAGGGTTAGGGTTAGGGTTAGTGTTTAGGTTAGGGTTAGGCTTTCATTTAGGGTTAGGATTAGGGTTAGGGTTAGGTTTAGGGTTCAGGTTAGTGTTAGGGTTAGGGTTTGGGTTTCGATTAGGTGTAGAGTTAGGGTTAGGGTTAGTGTTAGGGTTAAGTTTACGGTTAGGGTTAGGGTTAGGGTTTGGGTTAGGTTTAGGTTTAGGGTTAGGGTTAGGGTTAGGGTTAGGGTCAGGGTTAGGTTTGGGTTATTGTTAGAGTTTGGGGTTAGCGTTAGGGTTAGGTTTAGGGTTTCGGTTAGGGTTTGGGTTAGGGTTTGGGTTTGGATTAGGGTTAGGGTAAGGATTAGGTTTAGAGTTAGGGTTTCTGTTTGGGTTAGGGTTAGGGTTAGGGTTAGGGTTAGTGTTAGGGTTAGGGTTTGGGATTGGGTTAGGGTTAGTGTTAGGGTTAGGGTTTGGGATTGGGTTAGGGTTAGGGTTAGGGTTTGAGTTAGAGTTAGCGTTAGGGTTTGGATTATGGTTAGGGTTACGGTGACGATTAGGGTTTGGATTAGGGTTAGGTTTAGTGTTAGAGTTAGTGTTTGGGTTTGGGTGAAGGGTAGTTTTAGGGTTATAGTTAGGGTTAGTGTTTGGATTAGCCTTAGGGTTAGGGTTAGGGTTTGAGTTAGTATTATTTTTAGGATTTGGGTTAGGTTTAGGGTTAGGATTAGGGTTAGGGTTAGGTTTAGGGTGAGGTTTTGTGTTTGGGTTAGGGTTAGGTTTAGGATTAGGGTTAGGGTTATGGTTTGGGTTAGGGTTAGAGTTAGTTTTAATGTTTGGGTTAGGGTTAGGGTTAGGAATAGGGTTAAGGATAGGATTACGATTAGGGTTAGGGTTTTGGTTAGGGTTAGGGTTAGGGTTACGGTTAGGGTTTACGGTTTGGGTTAGGGTTAGGATTAGGGTAAGGTTTGGTTCAGTGTTTGGGTTAGGGTTAAGTTCAGGGTTAGGTTTTGTGTTAGGGTTAGTGTTAGCGTTAGGTTTAGGGTTTGGGTTTGCGTTAGGGTTAGGGTTAAGTTTAGGGTTATGGTTAGGATTTGGGTTTGGGTTAACGTTAGGGTTAGGATTAGGGTTAGGGTTAGGGTTATTGTTAGCATTAGGGTTAGGTTTTGTGTTAGGATTAGGTTTTGGTTTAGAGTTAGTGTTAATGTTAGGGTTTGGGTGAGGGTTAGGGTTAGGGTTAGGGTTAGGGTTTCTGTTAGGGTTAGGGTTATGTTTAGGGTTAGTTTTGAGGTTAGGGTTAGGGTTTCGGTTAGGGTTAGAATTAGGGTTAGGGTTAGAGTTAGGTTTAGGGTTAGTTTTAGTGTTAGGCTTAGGGTTAGGGTTATGTTTTGAGTTACTGTTAGGGTTAGGGTTAGGGTTAGGGTTAAGGTTAGTGTTACAGTTTGGTTTAGATTTAGGGTTAGGGTTCGGGGTTAGGTCTTAGGGGTTAAGGTTAGGGTTAGCGTTAGGGTTTGGGTTAGGGTTATTGTTACTGTTAGGGTTTGCGTTAGGAATAGGGTTAGGGTTAGGGTTAGGGTTAGTGTTTGGCTTAGGGTTAGGGTGAGGGTTAGTGTTTGGGTTACGGGTAGAGTTAGGATTAGGTTAGGGTTAGTGTTTGTGTTTGGTTTAGCGTTAGGGTTAGATTTATGGTGAGGTTTTGATTTTGGTTTAGAGTTAGGTTTAGGGTTAGGGTTAAGGTTTGGGTTAGGGTTAGGGTTACGGTTAGGCTTTGGGTTAGGGTTAGGGTTAGGGTTAGGGTTAGGTTTAGGTTTTGGGTTAGGTTTAGGGTTAGGATTAGGGTTAGCGTTAGGGTTATGTTTTGGGTTAGGGTTAGGGTTAGGTTTAGGGGTTGGGTTAGGTTTAAGGTTAGAGTTAGGGTTATGGTTAGGGTTAGGGTTAGGTTTAGTGTGAGGTTTAGGTTTTCGTTTAGGGTTAGGGTTAGGGTTAGGATTTGGGTTAGAATTAGGGTTAGGGTTAAGGTTATGTTTTGGGTTAGGGTTGGGGTTAGGGTTATGGTTAAAGTTTGGCTTAGGGTTAGGGTTAGGGTTAGGGTTTGGGTTACGGGTAGAGTTAGGATTAGGTTAGGGTTAGTGTTTGTGTTTGGTTTGCGTTAGGGTTAGGTTTATGGTGAGGTTTTGGTTTTGGTTTAGAGTTAGGTTTAGGGTTAGGGTTAGGGTTATGGTTTGGGTTAGGGTTACTGTTACGGTTAGGCTTTGGTTTAGGGTTATGGTTACAGTTAGGGTTATGGTTAGGGTTAGGGTTTGGGTTAGGTTTACGTTTAGGGTTAGGGTTAGGGTTAGGGTTAGGTTTAGGTATAGGGTTTCGGTTAGGGTTAGGGTTAGGACTAGGGTTGGGCTTAGGGTTAGGGTTTGGATTAGGTTTAGGGTTAAGATTAGGGTTAGGGTTAGTGTTTGTCTTTGGGTTAGGGTTAGGGTTAGGTTTAGGGTGAGGTTTTGGGTTTGGGTTAGGTTAGGTTTAGGGTTAGGGTTAAGGTTATGATTTGGGTTAGGGTTGGGGTTAGGGTTAGGGTTAATTTTGGGTTAGGGATAGGGTTAGGGTTAGGGTTAGGGATAGGCTTAGGGTTTGTGGTACGGTTAGGATTAGGGTTAGGTTTAGGGTTAGGGTTTGATTTGGGTTAGGGTTAGGGTTAGGTTTGGGTTTAGCATTAGGTTTAGTTTTAGGGTTAGGGTTAGGGTTACGGTTTGACATAGGGTTAGGGTTAGGGTTATTGTTAGGGTTAGGGTTAGGTTTTGGGTTAGCATTAGAGTTAGGGTTAGGGTTAGGGATACGGTTTGGGTTTGTGTTAGGGTTAGGGTTAGGGTTAGTGTTAGGTTTACGGTTAGGGATAAGGTTTAGGTTCGGGTTAGGATTAGGGTTAGGGTTAGCGTTAGGTTTAGGTTTAGTGTTAGGGTTTGGTTTGGGGTTCGGGTTGGGTTTAGGGTTAGGGTTTGTGTTAGGGTTAGGGTTAGAATTAGGGTTTGGGATAGGGTTAGGGTTAGGGTTTGGTTTAGGGTTTGGGTTCGGCTTATGTTTAGGTTTAGCATTAGGAGTAGGTTTTGGGTTAGGGTTAGGGTTAGGTTTAGGGTTAGTTTTAGGGTAGGATTAGGGTTAGGGTTATGGTTAGGGTTATTTTTAGGGTTAGGATTAGGGTTAGGGTTAGGGTTGGGTTTGGTTTAGGGTTTGATTTAGGGTTAGGGTTAGGGTTAGGGTTAGTGTTTAGGTTAGGGTTAGGCTTTCGTTTAGGGTTAGAATTAGGGTTAGGGTTAGGTTTAGGGTTCAGGTTAGTGTTAGGGTTAGGGTTTGGGTTTGGATTAGGTGTAGAGTTAGGGTTAGGGTTAGTGTTAGGGTTAAGTTTACGGTTAGGGTTAGGGTTAGGGTTTGGGTTAGGTTTAGGTTTAGGGTTAGGGTTAGGGTTAGGGTTAGGGTAAGGGTTAGGGTTAGGTTTGGGTTATTGTTAGAGTTTGGGTTAGCGTTAGGGTTAGGTTTAGGGTTTCGGTTAGGGTTTGGGTTAGGGTTTGGGTTTGGATTAGGGTTAGGGTAAGGATTAGGTTTAGAGTTAGGGTTTCGGTTTGGGTTAGGGTTACGGTTAGGGTTAGGGTTAGTGTTAGGGTTAGGGTTTGGGATTGGGTTAGGATTACGATTAGGGTAGGGTTTGGTTTAGGGTAAGGGTTAGGGTTAGGGTTTGAGTTAGAGTTAGGGTTAGGGTTTGGATTATGGTTAGGGTTACGGTGACGATTAGGGTTTGGGTTAGGGTTAGGTTTAGGGTTAGAATTAGTGTTTGGGTTTGGGTTAAGGTTAGGATTAGGGTTAAAGTTAGGGTTAGGGTTTGGGTTAGGGTTAGGGTTAGGGTTAGGGTTTGGGTTTGGGTTAACGTTAGGGTTAGGGTAAGGGTTAGCGTTAGGGTTTGGGTTTGGATTAGGGTTAGGGTTAGGATTAGGGTATGGTTTAGGGTTAGGGGTAGGGTTTGGTTTAGGGTTAGGGTTAGGTTTAGGGTTTGAGGTAGAGTTAGGGTTAGGGTTTGGATTATGGTTAGGGTTACGGTGACGATTAGGGTTTGGGTTAGGGTTAGGTTTAGGGTTAGAGTTAGGGTTTGGGTTTGGGTTAAGGTTACGATTAGGGTTACAGTTAGGGTTAGGGTTTGGGTTAGGGTTAGGGTTAGGGTTTGGGTTTGGGTTAACGTTAGGGTTAGGGTAAGGGTTAGCGTTAGGTTTTGGGTTTGGGTTAGGGTAAGGGTTAGGATTAGGGTATGGTTTATGGTTAGGGTTAGGGTTTGGTTTAGGGTTTGGTTTAGGCTTATGTTTAGGGTTAGCATTAGGGTTAGGTTTTGGGTTAGGGTTAGGGTTAGGTTTAGGGTGAGTTTTAGGGTTAGGGTTAGGGTTAGGGTTAGGGTTAGGTTTAGGGTGAGTTTTAGGGTTAGGGTTAGGGTTAGAGTTTGGGTTATGGTTAGGGTTGGGTTTGGTTTAGGGTTAGGGTTAGGGTTCGGGGTTAGGGGTTAGTTGTTATGGTTAGAATAGAATTAGGTTTTGGGTAAGGGTTAGTGTTAATGTTAGGGTTTGTGTTAGGGTTAGGGTTAGGGTTAGGATTAGGGTTTGGGCTAGGCTTTGGGTTAGCGTTAGTGTTAGGGTTAGGATTAGGGTTTGGGTTAGGTTTAGGTTTTGGTTTAGGGTTAGGTTTATGGTTTGGGTTAGGGTTAGGGTTAGGGTTACGGTTAGGGTTTTGGTTAGGGTTATGGTTAAGGTTAGGGTTAGGGTTTGGATTAGTGTTAGGGTTAGGGTTAGGATTAAGTTTAGGGTTTGGGTTAGTGTTAGGGTTAGGGTTAGGGTTAGGTTTTGTGTTAAGGTTAGGTTTAGGGTTTAGATTAGGGTGAGGGTTTCGGTTAGGATTAGGATTAGGGTTAGGGTTAGGTTCAGAGTTAGTGTTAGTGTGAGGGTTTGTGTTTGGATTAGGGATAGAGTTAAGTTTAGGTTTAGTGTTAGGTTTTGGGTTAGGCTTAGGTGTTAGTGGTTATGGTTAGGGTTAGGATTAGGTTTTGGGTTAGGGTTAGTGTTAATGTTAGGATTTGGGTGAGGGTTAGGGTTAGGGTTAGCGTTAGGGTTTCTGTTAGGTTTAGGGTTAGGGTTAGTTTTTAGGTTAGATTTAGGGTTTCATTAGGGTTAGGACTAGGGTTAGGGTTAGGGTTAGGTTTAGGGTTAGTGTTAGTGTAAGGGTTTGGGTTTGGATTAGGGGTAGAGTTAACGTTAGGGTTAGTGTTAGGGTTAGGGTAAGGTTTGGGTTAGGGATAGGGTTAGTGTTAGGTTTAGGGTGAGGTTTTGGGTTAGGGATATGGTTAGAGTTATGGTTAGGGATAGGGTTAGGGTTACGGTTTGGGTTATTGTTAGGGTTAGGGTAAGGTTTGGGTTAGGGTTAGGGTTAGGGTTAGGTTTAGGGTGAGGTATTGTGTTTGGGTTAGGGTTAGGTTTAGGATTAGTGTTAGGGTTATGGTTTGGGTTAGGGTTAGGGTTAGGGTTACGATTTAGGGTGAGGTTTTGTGTTTGGGTTAGGGTTAGGTTTAGGATTAGGGTTAGGGTTATGTTTTGGGTTAGGGTTAGGGTTAGGTTTAGGGGTTGGGTTAGGGTTAAGGTTAGAGTTAGGGTTATGGTTAGGGTTAGGGTTTGGGTTAGGTTTACGTTTAGGGTTAGGGTTAGGTTTAGGTATAGGGTTTCGTTTAGGGATAGGGTTAGGATCAGGGTTGGGGTTAGGGTTAGGGTTTGGATTAGGTTTAGTGTTAAGATTAGAGTTAGGGTTAGTGTTTGTCTTTGGGTTAAGGTTAGGATTAGGTTTAGGGTGAGGTTTTGGGTTTGGGTTAGGTTAGGTTTAGGGTTAGGGTTAAGGTTATGATTTGGGTTAGGGTTGGGGTTAGGGTTAGGGTTAATTTTGGGTTTAGCATTAGGGTTAGTTTTAGGGTTAGGGTTAGGTTTAGGGTGAGGTTTTTTGTTTGGGTTAGGGTTAGGTTTAGGATTAGTGTTAGGGTTATGGTTTGGGTTAGGGTTAGGGTTAGGGTTACGGTTTAGGGTGAGGTTTTGTGTTTGGGTTAGGTTTAGGTTTAGGATTAGGGTTAGGGTTATGTTTTTTGTTAGGGTTAGGGTTAGGTTTAGGGGTTGGGTTAAGGTTAAGGTTAGAGTTAGGGTTATGGTTAGGGTTAGGGTTTGGGTTAGGTTTACGTTTAGGGTTAGGGTTAGGGTTAGGGTTAAGTTTAGGTATAAGGTTTCGTTTAGGGATAGGGTTAGGATCAGGGTTGGGGTTAGGGTTAGGGTTTGGATTAGGTTTAGGGTTAAGATTAGAGTTAGGGTTAGTGTTTGTCTTTGGGTTAGGGTTAGGGTTAGGTTTAGGGTGAGGTTTTGGGTTTTGGTTAGGTTAGGTTTAGGGTTAGGGTTAAGGTTATGATTTGGGTTAGGGTTGGGGTTAGGGTTAGTGTTAATTTTGGGTTTAGCATTAGGGTTAGTTTTAGGGTTAGGGTTAGGTTTACGGTTTGACATAGGGTTAGGGTTAGGTTTATTGTTAGGGTTAGGGTTAGGTTTTGGGTTAGCATTAGAGTTAGGTTTAGGGTTAGGGATACGGTTAGGGTTTGTGTTAGGGTTAGGGTTAGGGTTAGGGTTAGGGTTAGGGTTTGGATTAAGGGTAGGGTTAGGGTTTGGTTTAGCGTTAAGGTTAGGGTTATGGTTAGGGTTAGCGTTATGGTTTGGGTTAGGGTTAGTGTTAGTGTTAGGGTTTGGGTTAGAATTAGGGTTAGGGTTAGGGTTAGTGTTAGGGTTTGGCTTAGGGTTAGGATTAGGTTTAAAGTTAGGGTTAGGGTTTGGGTTACGGTTAGAGTTAGGATTAGGTTAGGGTTAGTGTTTGGTTTAGCGTTAGGGTTAGATTTATGGTGAGGTTTTGGTTTTGGTTTAGGGTTAGGTTTAGGGTTAGGGTTAGGTTTATGGTTTGGGATAGGGTTAGTGTTACGGTTAGGGTTTGGGTTAGGTTTAGGGATACGGTTAGCGTTAGGGTTAGGTTTAGGTTTAGGGTTTGGGTTAGGCTTAGGGTTAGGATTAGGGTTAGGGTTAGGGTTATGTTTTGGGTTAGGGTTAGGGTTAGGTTTAGGGTTTGGGTTAGGGTTAAGATTAGAGTTAGGGTTAGGGTTAGGGTTAGGGTTTGGTTTAGGGCTAGGTTTAGGGTAAGGGTTAGGGTTGGGGTTAGGGTTAGGGTTTGGGTTAGGGTTAGTGTTAAGATTAGGGTTAGGGTTAGTGTTTGTCTTTGGGTTAGGGTTAGGGTTAGGTTTAGGGTGAGGTTTTGGGTTTTGGTTAGGTTAGGTTTAGGGTTAGGTTTAAGGTTATGATTTGGGTTAGGTTTAGGGTTAGGGTTAGGGTTAATTTTGGGTTAGGGTTAGTGTTAGGGTTAGGGTTAGGGTTATTGATAGAATTAGGATTAGGATTAAGATTAGGGCTTGGGTTAGGGTTAGGGTTAGGTTTAGGGTTAAGGTAAGGTTTGATTTTGGGTTAGGGTTAGGGTTAGGTTTATGGTTAAGGTTTGTGTTGGGGTTAGTGTTAGGGTTAGAGTTAGGGTTTGGGTTTGGGTTAAGGTTAGGGTTAGGTTTAGGAATAGGATTAGGTTTTGGGTTTGGGTTAGGGTTAGGGTTAAGGTTTGGGTTAGGGTTAGGTTTAGGGTTAGGGATAGGGTTAGGGTTTATGTTAGGGTTAGGTTTAGGGTTAGGGTTAGGGTTTGATTTGGGTTAGGGTTAGTGTTAGGGTGAGGGTTAGGGTTAGTGTTTGGGTTAGGGTTAGGGTTAAGGGTTGGATTAGGATTAGGGGTAGGGTTATGGTTAGGGTTAGGCTTTGGTTTGGTTTAGGGTAGTGTTAGGTTTAGGGTTAGCGTTAGGTTTGGGTTTAGGGTTAGGGTTAGGTTTGGGTTTGGCATAGGTTTAAGGTTAGGGTTAAGGGTTAGGGTTAGGGTTAGGGTTAGGGTTAGGGTTAGGGTTTGACATAGGGTTAGGGTTAGGGTTATTGTTAGGGTTAGGGTTAGGTTTTGCCTTCGCATTAGAGTTAGGGTTAGGGTTAGGGTTAGGGTTTGGATTTGGGTTAGCATTAGAGTTAGGGTTAGGGTTAGGTTTAGGGTTGGGTTTAGGGCTAGGTTTTGGGTTAGGGTTAGGGTTAGGTTTTGGCTTAGGGTTAGAGTTAGGGTTAGGGTTAGAGTTAGAGTTAGGGTCAGGGTTTGGGTTAATGTTAGTGTTACGGTTAGGGTATGGGTTTGGGATAACGTTAGGGTTAGGGTTAGGGTTAGGATTAGGGTTTTCTTTAGGGTTAGGGTTAGGGTTAGATTTGGTTTAGGGTTAGGCTAAAGGTTAGGGTTAGGGTTAGGTTTTCGGTTATGTTTAGGGTTAGGGTTAGCGTTAGGTTTAGGGTTAGGATTAGGGTTAGTGTTAGAGAGAGGGTTAGGGTTAGGATTAGGGATAGTGTTAGCGATAGGCTTAGGGTTAGGGTTAGGGTTTAGGTTAGGGTTAGGGTTAGGGTTAGGGTTTGGTTTAGGCTTAGGATTAGGGTTCGGGGTTAGGGGATAGGATTTATAGTTAGGGTTAAGATTAGGTTTTGGGTTAGGGTTAG
>JAJHUQ010000046.1:2960000-2972500 GCA_035773235.1 Eospalax fontanierii | reverse complement strand
TAGGGTTTGGTTTAGGGTTAGGGTTAGGGTTATAGTTAGGGTTTGGTGGTGGGTTAGGGTTAGTGTTAGGGGATAGGGGTTAGGGTTTAGGGTTAGGGTTAGAGTTAGGGTTTGGTTTAGGGTTAGGGTTAGGGTTTGGTGTAGGGTTAGGGTTAGGGTTCGGCTTAGGGTAAGGGTTAGGGTTAGAGTTAGGGTTCGGGTTTAGGTTAGGGTTAGGGTTAGTGTTAGGGTTTGGGTTAGGGTTAGGGTTAGGTTTAGGGTTTGGGTTTGGGTTAGGGTTAGGGTTAGTGTTAGGGTTAGGGTTAGGGTTAGGCTTAGGTTTAGTTTTAGGGTTAGAGTTAGGGTTTGGGTTTGCGTTAGGGTAAGGGTTAGGATTGGGGTTAGTGTTAGTGTTACGGTTTGGGATTGGCTTACTGTTAGGGTTTGGTTTAGGGTTAGCGTTATGTTTTGGGATAGGGTTAGTGTTGGGGGTTAGGGTTAGGGTTAGGGTTAGGGTTAGCGTTTGGGTTAGGGTTAGAGTTAGGGTTAGGGTTAGGGTTCGGTTCAGGGTTCGGGTTAGAATTTGGGTTACGGTTAGGGTTAGGCTTAGGGTTAGTGTTATGTTTAGTGTTTGGGTTTGGGTTAGGGTTAGGGTTAGGTTTTGGTGTAGGGTTAGGGTTAGGGTTAGGGTTTGTGTTAGGGTTAGGGTGTGGGTTAGGCTTTCGGTTTGGGTTACGGTTAGGGTTTGGTTTATTGTTAGGTTTAGGATTATTGTTTGTGTTATGTTTAGCGTTAGGGTTAGTGTTTGGGTTAGGGTTAGGGTTAGGATTAGTGTTTGGGTTAGGTTTAGGGTAAGAGTTAGGGTTAGGGTTTGGTTTTGGGTTAGGGTTAGGGTTAGGGTTAGACTTAGGGTTTGGATTAGGCTTAGGGTTAGGGTTTGTATTTGGATTAGGGTTAGGGTGAGGGTTAGGGTTAGGGTTTTGGTATGGGTGAGGGTTAGGGTTAGAGTTAGGTTTAGGGTTAGGGTTAGTGTTAGGGTTTGGGTTAGGGTTAGGGTTACGTTTTAGATTGGGTTAGGTTTAGGGTTAGGGTAAGGGTTATTGTTAGGTTTTGGGTTACGATTAGGTTTAGGGTTAGGATTTAGGTTAGGTTTAGGGTTATAGTTAGGTTTAGGGTTAGTGTTTGCGTTAGGGTTAGCAATTTGGGTTAGGGTTAGGGTTAGGGGTAGTGTTAGGGTTTCGGTTTCGGGTAGGTTTATTTTTAGGGTTAGTGTTTGGTTTCTGTTAGGGTTAGGTTTAGGGTTAGGGGTAGCCTTTGGTTTAGGGGTAGGGTTAGAGTTAGGGTTTGGTTGAGGGTTAGGGTTAGTATTAGGGGTTAGGGGTTAGGGTTTAGGGTTAGGGTTAGAGTTAGGGTTTAAGTTAGGGTTAGGGTTAGGGTTAGGGTTTGGGTTAGGGTTTGGTTTAGGATTAGGGTTTGTGTTAGTGTTAGGGTTAGTGTTAGGTTTAGGGTTTGGTTTGGGTTTCGGCTTAGGGTAAGGGTTAGAGTTAGGGTTAGGGTTAGGGTTTGGGTTAGGGTTATGGTTAGTGTTAGGATTTGGGTTGGGGTTAGGGTTAGTGTTAGGGTTTGGGTTTGGGTTAGGTTTATTTTTAGGATTAGCATTTGTTTCTGTTAGAGTTAGGTTTAGGGTTAGGGGTAGGGTTTGGTTGAGGGTTAGGGATAGTGTTAGGGGATAGGGCTTATTGTTTAGGGCTAGGGTTAGAGTTAGGGTTTGGGTTAGGGTTACGGTTAGGGTTTGGGTTAGAGTTTGGTTTAGGATTAGATTTTGGGTTAGGGTTAGAGTTAGGGTTCGGGATAGGGTTCGGTTTAGGGTTCGGCTTAGGGTAAGGGTTAGGTTTAGGGTTAGGGTTTGGGTTAGGATTAGGGTTACGTTTTGGATTGGGTTAGATTTAGGGTTAGGGTAAGGGTTATTGTTAGGGTTTGGGTTACGATTAGGGTTAGGGTTAGGATTTGGGTAAGGTTTAGGGTTATAGTTAGGTTTAGGCTTAGGGTTTGCGTTAGGGTAAAGTATTTGGTAGGGTAAAGTTATGGTTTGGTTAGGGTTAGAGTTAGGGTTTGGGTTAGGGTTAGGGTTACGCTTTGGTGTAGGGTTAGGGTTAGGGTTCGGCTTAGGGTAAGGGTTACGGTTAGAATTAGGGTTAGGGTTTAGCTTAGGGTTAATTTTAGTGTTAGGGTTTGGGTTAGGGTTAGGGTTAGGGTTAGGGTTTGGGTTAGGGTTAGGGTTAGGGTTAGTGTTAGGGTTAGAGTTAGGGTTAGGCTTAGGTTTAGTTTTAGGGTTAGAGTTAGGGTTTGGGTTTGCGTTAGGGTAAAGGTTAGGGTTAGGGTTAGTGTTAGTGTTACGGTTTGGGATTGGGTTACTGTTAGGGTTTGGTTTAGGGTTAGCGTTATGTTTTGGGATAGGGTTAGTGTTAGGGGTTAGGGTTAGGGTTAGGGTTAGCGTTTGGGTTAGGGTTAGAGTTAGGGTTAGGGTTAGGGTTCAGTTCAGGTTTAGGGTTAGAGTTTGGGTTACGGTTAGGGTTAGGCTTAGGGTTAGTGTTATGTTTCGTGTTTGGGTTTGGGTTAGGGTTAGGGTTAGGGTTTGGTGTAGGGTTAGGGTTAGGGTTTGTGTTAGGGTTAGGGTGTGGGTTAGGCTTTCGGTTTGGGTTACGGTTAGGGTTTGGTTTATTTTTAGGTTTAGGGTTTTTGTTTGTGGTAGGTTTAGGGTTAGGGTTAGTGTTTGGGTTAGGGTTAGGGTTAGGATTAGGGGTTGGGTTAGGTTTAGGGTAAGAGTTAAGGTTAGGGTTTGGTTTTGGGTTAGGGTTAGGGTTAGGGTTAGGGTTAGGGTTAGACTTAGGGTTTGGATTAGGCTTAGGGTTAGGGTTTGTATTTGGATTAGGGTTAGGGTGAGGGTTAGGGTTAGGGTTTTGGTATGGGTGAGGGTTTGGGTTAGAGTTAGGTTAAGGGTTAGGGTTAGTGTTAGGGTTTGGGTTAGGGTTAGGGTTACGTTTTAGATTGGGTTAGGTTTAGGGTTAGGGTAAGGGTTATTGTTAGGTTTTGGGTTAGGATTAGGGTTAGGGTTAGGATTTAGGTTAGGTTTAGGGTTATAATTAGGTTTAGGGTTAGTGTTTGTGTTCGGGTTAGGGATTTGCGTTAGGGTTAGGGTTAGGGTTAGTGTTAGGGTTTGGGGTTCGGTTAGGTTTATTTTTAGGGTTAGTGTTTGGTTTCTGTTAGGGTTAGGTTTAGGGTTAGGGGTAGGCTTTGGTTTAGGGTTAGGGTTAGAGTTAGGGTTTGGTTGAGGGTTAGGGTTAGTATTAGGGGTTAGGGGTTAGGGTTTAGGGTTAGGGTTAGAGTTAGGGTTTAAGTTAGGGTTAGGGTTAGGGTTAGGGTTAGGGTTTGGGTTGGAGTTTGCTTTAGGATTAGGGTTTGTGTTAGGGTTAGGTTTAGGGTTAGGGTTAGGGTTAGGGTTTGGTTTGGGTTTCGGCTTAGGGTAAGGGTTAGGGTTAGGGTTAGGGTTAGGGTTTGGGTTAGGGTTATGGTTAGTTTTAGGGTTTGGGTTGGGGTTAGGGTTAGTGTTAGGGTTTGGGTTTGGGTTAGGTTTATTTTTAGGGTTAGCTTTTGGTTTCTGTTAGAGTTAGGTTTAGGGTTAGGGGTAGGGTTTGGTTGAGGGTTAGGCTTAGTGTTAGGGGATAGGGTTTATTGTTTAGGGTTAGGGTTAGAGTTAGGGTTTGAGTTAGGGTTAGGGTTAGGGTTACGGTTAGGGTTTGGGTTAGAGTTTGGTTTAGGATTAGATTTTGGGTTAGGGTTAGAGTTAGCGTTCGGGTTAGGGTTTTGTTTAGGGTTCGGCTTAGGGTAAGGTTTAGGGTTAGGGTTAGGATTAGTGTTAGGGTTTGGGTTAGGGTTTGGGTTAGGGTTAGGTTTAGGGTTTGGGTTTGGGTTAGGGTTAGGTTTAGGGTTAGGTTTAGGGTTTGGGTTTGTGTTTGAGTTAGGGTTAGGTTTAGGTTTAGGTTTAGGTTTAGGGTTAGTGTTTGGGTTTGGGTTAGTGTTAGGGTTGGGTGTTATGCTTAGGGTTATGTTTTCGGTTAGGGTTAGTGATAGGGGTTAGGGTTAGGGTTAGGGTTAGCGTTTGGGTTAGAGTTAGGTTTAGGGTTAAGGTTAGGGTTAGGTTCAGGGTTAGGGTTAGAGTTTGGGGTAGGGTTAGGTTTAGACTTAGGGTTAGTTTTAGGTTTAGGGTTTTGGTTTGAGTTATGGTTACGGTTAGGGTTTGGTGTAGGGTTAGGGTTAGGGTTAATTTAGGGTTTGTGTTAGGGTTAGGGTTAGAGTTAGGATTTGGTTTAGGGTTAGGGTTAGGTTTAGGGTTAGGGTTAGGGTTAATATTAGGATTAGGATTAGGGTTACGCTTAGGGTTATTTTTTGGATTAGGGTTCGGATTATGGTTACAGTTAGGGTTAGGTTTAGGGTTAGGGTTTGGGTTAGGTTTAGGATTAGGGTTAGGGTTAGGGTTTGGTATAGGGTTCTGCTTAGGGTAAGGGTTAGGTTTAGTGTCAGGGTTTGGGTTAGGGTTAGGGTTACGTTTTGGATTGGGTTAGATTTAGGCTTAGGGTAAGGGTTATTGTTAGGGTTTGGGTTACGATTAGGGTTAGGGTTAGGATTTGGGTAAGGTTTAGGGTTATAGTTAGGTTTAGGGTTAGGGTTTGCGTTAGGGTAAAGCATTTGGGTTAGGGTTAGGTTTAGGGTAAGTGTGAGGATTTGGGGTTGGGTGAGGGGTAGGGGTAGGGTTTGGTTTAGGGTTAGGGTTAGGGTTAGGGTTAGAGTTAGGGTTTGTTTGAAGGTTCGGGTTAGTGTTAAGGGTTCGGGGTTAGAGTTTAGGGTTAGGGTTTGGGTTACGGTTAGGGTTAGAGTTAGGGTTGGGTTAGAGTTAGGGTTAGAGTTTGGGTTAGAGTTTGGTTTAGGATTAGGGTTAGGGTTAGGGTTTGGTTTGGGGTTCGGCTTAGGGTAAGGGTTAGGGTTAGTGTTAGGGTTACGGTTGGGTTAGGGTTATGGTTAGTGTTAGGGTTTGGGTTAGGGTTAGGTTTAGGGTTAGGGTTAGGGTTAGGGTTTGGGTTAGAGTTTGGTTTAGGATTAGGGTTAGGGTTAGGGTTAGGGTTTGGTTTGGGGTTCGGCTTATAGTTAGGGTTAGGGTTAGTGTTAGGGTTAGGGTTTGGGTTAGGGTTATGGTTAGTGTTAGGGTTTGGGTTAGGTTTAGGGTAAGGGTTAGGGTTAGGGTTTGGGTTAGGGTTTGGGTTAGGGTTAGGATTAGGGTTAGGGTTTGGGTTTGGGTTAGGGTTAGATTTAGGGTTACGGTTAGGGTTTGGGTTTGGGTTAGCCTTAGGTTTTGGATTCGGTTAGGTTTAGGGGTAGGGTTAGGGTTATTGTTAGGGTTTGGGTTACGATTAGGGTTAGGGTTCGAATTTGGGTAGGGTTAGTGTTACACTTAGGTTTAGGGTTAGGGTTTGCATTACTTTTAGGGATTTGGGTTAGGGTTAGTGTTAGGGTTTGGGTTTGGTTTAGGTTTATTTTTAGGGTTAGGGTTTGGTTTCTGTTAGAGTTAGGTTTAGGGTTAGGGGTAAGGTTTGGTTTAGGGTTAGGTTTAGGGTTAGGGGATAGGGATTAGGGTTTAGGGTTAGGGATAGAGTTAGGGTTTGGGTTAGGGTTAGGGTTAGGGTTAAGGTTTCGGTTTGGGTTAGGGTTAGGTTTAGGGTTAGGGTTTGTGTTAGGGTTAGGGTTAGTGTTAGGGTTTGGGCTAGGGTTAGGGTTACTGTTAGGGTTTGGGTTTGGGTTAGGGTTAGGGTAAGTGTTAGTGTTAGGGTTAGTGTTAGGTTTAGGGTTTGGTTTGGGTTTCGGCTTAGGGTAAGGGTTAGAGTTAGGGTTAGGGTTAGGGTTTGGGTTAGGGTTATGGTTAGTGTTAGGATTTGGTTTGGGGTTAGGGTTAGTGTTAGGGTTTGGGTTTGGGTTAGGTTTATTTTTAGGATTAGCATTTGTTTCTGTTAGAGTTAGGTTTAGGGTTAGGGGTAGGGTTTGGTTGAGGGTTAGGGATAGTGTTAGGGGATAGGGTTTATTGTTTAGGGCTAGGGTTAGAGTTAGGGTTTGGGTTAGGGTTACGGTTAGGGTTTGGGTTAGAGTTTGGTTTAGGATTAGATTTTGGGTTAGGGTTAGAGTTAGGGTTCGGGATAGGGTTCGGTTTAGGGTTCGGCTTAGGGTAAGGGTTAGGTTTAGGGTTAGGGTTTGGGTTAGGATTAGGGTTACGTTTTGGATTGGGTTAGATTTAGGGTTAGGGTAAGGGTTATTGTTAGGGTTTGGGTTACGATTAGGGTTAGGGTTAGGATTTGGGTAAGGTTTAGGGTTATAGTTAGGTTTAGGGTTAGGGTTTGCGTTAGGGTAAAGTATTTGGTAGGGTAAAGTTATGGTTTGGTTAGGGTTAGAGTTAGGGTTTGGGTTAGGGTTAGGGTTACGGTTTGGTGTAGGGTTAGGGTTAGGGTTCGGCTTAGGGTAAGGGTTACGGTTAGAATTAGGGTTAGGGTTTAGCTTAGGGTTAATTTTAGTGTTAGGGTTTGGGTTAGGGTTAGGGTTAGGGTTAGGGTTTGGGTTAGGGTTAGGGTTAGGGTTAGTGTTAGGGTTAGAGTTAGGGTTAGGCTTAGGTTTAGTTTTAGGGTTAGAGTTAGGGTTTGGGTTTGCGTTAGGGTAAAGGTTAGGGTTAGGGTTAGTGTTAGTGTTACGGTTTGGGATTGGGTTACTGTTAGGGTTTGGTTTAGGGTTAGCGTTATGTTTTGGGATAGGGTTAGTGTTAGGGGTTAGGGTTAGGGTTAGGGTTAGCGTTTGGGTTAGGGTTAGAGTTAGGGTTAGGGTTAGGGTTCAGTTCAGGTTTAGGGTTAGAGTTTGGGTTACGGTTAGGGTTAGGCTTAGGGTTAGTGTTATGTTTCGTGTTTGGGTTTGGGTTAGGGTTAGGGTTAGGGTTTGGTGTAGGGTTAGGGTTAGGGTTTGTGTTAGGGTTAGGGTGTGGGTTAGGCTTTCGGTTTGGGTTACGGTTAGGGTTTGGTTTATTTTTAGGTTTAGGGTTTTTGTTTGTGGTAGGTTTAGGGTTAGGGTTAGTGTTTGGGTTAGGGTTAGGGTTAGGATTAGGGTTTGGGTTAGGTTTAGGGTAAGAGTTAAGGTTAGGGTTTGGTTTTGGGTTAGGGTTAGGGTTAGGGTTAGGGTTAGGGTTAGACTTAGGGTTTGGATTAGGCTTAGGGTTAGGGTTTGTATTTGGATTAGGGTTAGGGTGAGGGTTAGGGTTAGGGTTTTGGTATGGGTGAGGGTTTGGGTTAGAGTTAGGTTAAGGGTTAGGGTTAGTGTTAGGGTTTGGGTTAGGGTTAGGGTTACGTTTTAGATTGGGTTAGGTTTAGGGTTAGGGTAAGGGTTATTGTTAGGTTTTGGGTTACGATTAGGGTTAGGGTTAGGATTTAGGTTAGGTTTAGGGTTATAATTAGGTTTAGGGTTAGTGTTTGCGTTCGGGTTAGGGATTTGCGTTAGGGTTAGGGTTAGGGTTAGTGTTAGGGTTTGGGTTTCGGTTAGGTTTATTTTTAGGGTTAGTGTTTGGTTTCTGTTAGGGTTAGGTTTAGGGTTAGGGGTAGGCTTTGGTTTAGGGTTAGGGTTAGAGTTAGGGTTTGGTTGAGGGTTAGGGTTAGTATTAGGGGTTAGGGGTTAGGGTTTAGGGTTAGGGTTAGAGTTAGGGTTTAAGTTAGGGTTAGGGTTAGGGTTAGGGTTAGGGTTTGGGTTGGAGTTTGCTTTAGGATTAGGGTTTGTGTTAGGGTTAGGTTTAGGGTTAGGGTTAGGGTTAGGGTTTGGTTTGGGTTTCGACTTAGGGTAAGGGTTAGGGTTAGGGTTAGGGTTAGGGTTTGGGTTAGGGTTATGGTTAGTTTTAGGGTTTGGGTTGGGGATAGGGTTAGTGTTAGGGTTTGGGTTTGGGTTAGGTTTATTTTTAGGGTTAGCTTTTGGTTTCTGTTAGAGTTAGGTTTAGGGTTAGGGGTAGGGTTTGGTTGAGGGTTAGGCTTAGTGTTAGGGGATAGGGTTTATTGTTTAGGGTTAGGGTTAGAGTTAGGGTTTGAGTTAGGGTTAGGGTTAGGGTTACGGTTAGGGTTTGGGTTAGAGTTTGGTTTAGGATTAGATTTTGGGTTAGGGTTAGAGTTAGCGTTCGGGTTAGGGTTTTGTTTAGGGTTCGGCTTAGGGTAAGGTTTAGGGTTAGGGTTAGGATTAGTGTTAGGGTTTGGGTTAGGGTTTGGGTTAGGGTTAGGTTTAGGGTTTGGGTTTGGGTTAGGGTTAGGTTTAGGGTTAGGTTTAGGGTTTGGGTTTGTGTTTGAGTTAGGGTTAGGTTTAGGTTTAGGTTTAGGTTTAGGGTTAGTGTTTGGGTTTGGGTTAGTGTTAGGGTTGGGTGTTATGCTTAGGGTTATGTTTTCGGTTAGGGTTAGTGATAGGGGTTAGGGTTAGGGTTAGGGTTAGCGTTTGGGTTAGAGTTAGGTTTAGGGTTAAGGTTAGGGTTAGGTTCAGGGTTAGGGTTAGAGTTTGGGGTAGGGTTAGGTTTAGACTTAGGGTTAGTTTTAGGTTTAGGGTTTTGGTTTGAGTTATGGTTACGGTTAGGGTTTGGTGTAGGGTTAGGGTTAGGGTTAATTTAGGGTTTGTGTTAGGGTTAGGGTTAGAGTTAGGATTTGGTTTAGGGTTAGGGTTAGGTTTAGGGTTAGGGTTAGGGTTAATATTAGGATTAGGATTAGGGTTACGCTTAGGGTTATTTTTTGGATTAGGGTTCGGATTATGGTTACAGTTAGGGTTAGGTTTAGGGTTAGGGTTTGGGTTAGGTTTAGGATTAGGGTTAGGGTTAGGGTTTGGTATAGGGTTCTGCTTAGGGTAAGGGTTAGGTTTAGTGTCAGGGTTTGGGTTAGGGTTAGGGTTACGTTTTGGATTGGGTTAGATTTAGGCTTAGGTTAAGGGTTATTGTTAGGGTTTGGGTTACGATTAGGGTTAGGGTTAGGATTTGGGTAAGGTTTAGGGTTATAGTTAGGTTTAGGGTTAGGGTTTGCGTTAGGGTAAAGCATTTGGGTTAGGGTTAGGTTTAGGGTAAGTGTTAGGATTTGGGTTTGGGTTAGGGTTAGGGGTAGGGTTTGGTTTAGGGTTAGGGTTAGGGTTAGGGTTAGAGTTAGGGTTTGTTTGAAGGTTCGGGTTAGTGTTAAGGGTTCGGGGTTAGAGTTTAGGGTTAGGGTTTGGGTTACGGTTAGGGTTAGAGTTAGGGTTGGGTTAGAGTTAGGGTTAGAGTTTGGGTTAGAGTTTGGTTTAGGATTAGGGTTAGGGTTAGGGTTTGGTTTGGGGTTCGGCTTAGGGTAAGGGTTAGGGTTAGTGTTAGGGTTACGGTTGGGTTAGGGTTATGGTTAGTGTTAGGGTTTGGGTTAGGGTTAGGTTTAGGGTTAGGGTTAGGGTTAGGGTTTGGGTTAGAGTTTGGTTTAGGATTAGGGTTAGGGTTAGGGTTAGGGTTTGGTTTGGGGTTCGGCTTATAGTTAGGGTTAGGGTTAGTGTTAGGGTTAGGGTTTGGGTTAGGGTTATGGTTAGTGTTAGGGTTTGGGTTAGGTTTAGGGTAAGGGTTAGGGTTAGGGTTTGGGTTAGGGTTTGGGTTAGGGTTAGGATAAGGGTTAGGGTTTGGGTTTGGGTTAGGGTTAGATTTAGGGTTACGGTTAGGGTTTGGGTTTGGGTTAGCCTTAGGTTTTGGATTCGGTTAGGTTTAGGGGTTAGGGTTAGGGTTATTGTTAGGGTTTGGGTTACGATTAGGGTTAGGGTTAGGATTTAGGTTAGGTTTAGGGTTATATTTAGGTTTAGGGTTAGTGTTTGCGTTAGGGTTAGGGATTTGCGTTAGGGTTAGGGTTAGGGTTAGGGTTAGTGTTAGGGTTTGGGTTTCAGTTAGGTTTATTTTTAGGGTTAGTGTTTGGTTTCTGTTAGGGTTAGGTTTAGGGTTAGGGGTAGGCTTTGGTTTAGGGTTAGGGTTAGAGTTAGGGTTTGGTTGAGGGTTAGGGTTAGTATTAGGGGTTAGGGGTTAGGGTTTAGGGTTAGGGTTAGAGTTAGGGTTTAAGTTAGGGTTAGGGTTAGGGTTAGGGTTTGGGTTGGAGTTTGGTTTAGGTTAGGGTTTGTGTTAGGGTTAGGGTTAGGGTTAGGGTTAGGATTTGGTTTGGGTTTCGGCTTAGGGTAAGGGTTAGGGTTAGGGTTAGGGTTAGGGTTTGGGTTAGGGTTATGGTTAGTGTTAGGGTTTGGGTTGGGGTTAGGGTTAGTGTTAGGGTTTGGGTTTGGGTTAGGTTTATTTTTAGGGTTAGCTTTTGGTTTGTGTTAGAGTTAGGTTTAGGGTTAGGGGTAGGGTTTGGTTGAGGGTTAGGTTTAGTGTTAGGGGATAGGGTTTATTGTTTAGGATTAGGGTTAGAGTTAGGGTTTGGGTTAGGGTTACGGTTAGGGTTACGGTTAGGGTTTGGGTTAGAGTTTGGTTTAGGATTAGATTTTGGGTTAGAGTTAGGGTTCGGGTTAGGGTTTGGTTTAGGGTTTGGGTTTGTGTTTGAGTTAGGGTTAGGTTTAGGTTTAGGTTTAGGGTTAGGGTTAGGGTTTGGGTTTGGGTTAGAGTTAGGGTTTGGTTTATGGTTAGGGTTATGTTTTCGTTTAGGGTTAGTGATAGGGGTTAGTGTTAGGGTTAGGGTTAGCGTTTGGGTTAGGGTTAGGGTTAGGGTTAAGGTTAGGGTTAGGTTCATTTTTAGGGTTAGAGTTTGGGGTAGGGTTAGGTTTATACTTAGGTTTAGTTTTAGGTTTAGTCTTTGGGTTTGGGTTATGGTTATGGTTAGGGTTTGGTGTAGGGTTAGGGTTAGGGTTAAGTTTAGGTTTTGTGTTAGGGTTAGGGTTAGAGTTAGGATTTTGTTTAGGGTTAGGGTTAGGGTTAGGGTTAGGGTTAGGGTTAGGGTTAATATTAGGATTAGGATTAGGGTTAGGCTTATGGTTATTGTTTGGATTAGCGTTAGGATTATGGTTAGGGTTAGGGTTAGGTTTAGGGTTAGGGTTTGAGTTAGGTTTAGGATTAGGGTTAGTGTTAGGGTTTGGTATAGGGTTCGGGTTAGGGTAAGGGTTAGGTTTAGGGTTAGGGTTTTGGTTAGGGTTAGGGTTACGTTTTGGATTGGGTTAGATTTAGGGTTAGGGTAAGTGTTATTGTTAGGGTTTGGGTTACGATTAGGGTTAGGGTTAGGATTTGGGTAAGGTTTATGGTTATAGTTAGGTTTAGGGTTAGGGTTTGCGTTAGGGTAAAGTATTTGGGTTAGGGTTAGGTTTAGGGTTAGTTTTAGGGTTTGGGTTTATGTTAGGGTTAGGGTTAGGGGTAGGGTTTGGTTTAGGGTTAGGGTTAGGGTTAGAGTTAGGGTTTGGTTGAAGGTTGGGATTAGTGTTAAGGGTTAGGGGTTAGGGTTTAGGGTTAGGGTTTGGGTTAGGGTTAGGTTTAGAGTAAGGGTTTGGGTTAGAGTTAGGGTTAGGGGTTGGGTTAGAGTTTGGTTTAGGATTAGGGTTAGGGATAGGGTTAGGGTTTGGGTTAGGGTTAGGGTTAGGGTTAGGGTTAGGGTTAGTGTTAGTGTTACGGTTTGAGATTGGGTTACTGTTAGGGTTTGGTTTAGGGTTAGCGGTATGTTTTGGGATAGGGTTAGTGTTAGGGGTTAGGGTTAGGGTTAGGGTTATGGTTAGCGTTTGTGTTAGGGTTAGAGTTAGGGTTTGGGTTAGGGTTCGGTTCAGGGTTAGGGTTAGAGTTTGGGTTACGGTTATGGTTAGGCTTAGGGTTAGTGTTATGTTTAGTGTTTGGGTTTGGGTTAGGGTTAGGGTTTGGTGTAGGGTTAGTGTTAGGGTTAGGGTTTGTGTTAGGGTTAGGGTGTGGGTTAGGCTTTCGGTTTGGGTTACGGTTAGGGTTTGGTTTATTGTTAGGTTTAGGGTTATTGTTTGTGTTAGGTTTAGGGTTAGGGTTAGTGTTTGGGTTAGGGTTAGGGTTAGGATTAGGGTTTGGGTTAGGTTTAGGGTAAGAGTTAGGGTTAGGGTTTGGTTTTGGGTTAGGGTTAGGGTTAGGGTTAGGGTTAGGGTTAGACTTAGGGTTTGGATTAGGCTTAGGGATAGTGTTTGTATTTGGATTCGGGTTAGGGTGAGGGTTAGGGTTAGGGTTTTGGTATGGGTGAGGGTTAGGGTTAGAGTTAGGTTTAGGGTTAGGGTTAGTGTTAGGGTTTGGGTTAGGGTTAGGATTACGTTTTAGATTGGGTTAGGTTTAGGGTTAGGGTAAGGGTTATTGTTAGGTTTTGGGTTAGGATTAGGGTAAGGGTTAGGATTTAGGTTAGGTTTAGGGTTATAGTTAGGTTTAGGGTTAGTGTTTGCGTTAGGGTTAGGGATTTGCGTTAGGGTTAGGGTTAGGGTTAGTGTTAGGGTTTGGGTTT